>JARIHP010000011.1:1200000-1593468 GCA_029282125.1 Mycena amicta | reverse complement strand
AACGCTCGATTGAACGGATGGAGTCGAATGACGCGTACTCGACGCGCGCATCGCCTTGAAGGTCGCGTTCGAAGGAATAAGACGCCAACGCCTGATCGAGAAGATACTGCGTCTGCTGGATAGCAATGGTCAAACGCGTTCCGCCCACGTCGACAGCCGTATCTTCGCCCAGGAAACCATAAGCATAAAGGAGGCAGAGGGTGCAGTGAAACATCCAAGCGCTCTGGGACGGAACCGGATGACTAGCGGCGCTGACTCGGAAAGCCTTGTGTCGAAGGGTGCTGCAAACGCGCTGAAATATGGGAGTAAGCGTAAAGGAAAATCGCGCCGAGAACGAAAAGCACAAACAATCATGTCCACGAGGGTACCGACCTTGCGACGGATAAAAGACAAGTCATCCTCGCAGTGAATTTCGATTGGCACGGACGCCCAACGACTAGTGAAGCCGACGCATACGAGGTAGAAGGCGAATGGACGGACGGTCTCCTCCAGGAAATTCTCGAGCGTCAGACCAAGAGTATCGGGATGGGGGATATCCGAGTAATCGACGAGCAAGCACACCGCGCTGCGATCAAGGAACGACTCGGGGAAATTCGCGAATTCCATGTCGAGCCAGCCTCGAGAGGACCCGCAAATATAAGAAGTTCCCGGGGAATAAAAAGGGCCGCCGACCAGGGACGATCGGCATCTAAAAAGTAAAGAGGAGGTGTGAGGGCTATAGATAGCCGGGCCACGCCGCACAAGCCTCAGGATGCCGGACCAGGACGACCAGCCAACAACACAAGCCGTTAACCAACACCGCTGGATTATTACGCACCTCAAGGCAAATGAAGACCTGGAAGAGCATCACCGCTGGATTAATACACGCTCTGGGACGAACAAAGGAGCTCATTAAGCGCTACCGCTGGATTAATACAAAGCTTCCGACTCCACGAATGGCAAGACGGCTCGAATTACAAGTATACGACATCCGTCCCCGCTATATGTCTGCCCGGATACAGTTCCATTTCACCTACGAGCACCGCGAATGTTGCCCCCGCTATATGTCTGCCCGGATACAGTTCCATTTCACCTACGAGCCCACCGCCTGCACAGCCCCTCGAACCGCTCGCTATCGCAATGTTTGCCCGGATACAGCTCCGTTCCGTCGTCGCTGACACGAACGAGCCGGCCGCTGGATTACTGCACGCGCAGGGAAATTTGTGTGGAAGAACACGCGACCTATAACCCTTACTCAGATGGACAAGTCAAAGGGGAGCGAGACAGACGACGCAATAAGTGCAGAGTTGAGTGGAAACAGGTGCAGAAGAGTCCGGCCAGTTGGGCATGGAAACGGAGTGAGACGGGGGCCTATCATGGTCAGCAATGTGAAGCGGAGGTCAAGGAATCGACGTACAGACACGGGATAATCTCGCGACACCGGGAAACAATAGCGCGGAGGACGAGGAACCCAATGCGAAGCTCGAGGAAATGTAGCGGCGTCCAGAAAAACCCAGCGGAAGGCAGATGAGTCGAGCGAAGGTCCAGGAAATACAGCGGCATCCGGGGATCAAAGCGACTCGGTCGATACTTCGACTCAGTCCCCACGAAACCATTCGACAGCCGTGCGACCAAGACTTACGAAGCAAAACATGAAACACTTACCAACCCAGGTCTTACAAACCATTAGCAATCCGCTTGGCAAGGGTCTAGAGCGTACTCACGACTTGACATCCCAGGCCAAATGCGCGGGAATTGTGGAACTAAGCATTCACACCCACAAACTATATCTACCACAACTGTAAACACAAGTAAACAGTTCACTGCGCCCCAATATACAGTGCAAATTTCAAGACACGGACACTGAGGACACCAGTATCGGGACCGCCCAATTAAAAGGGAACCACTATCCACCACTCCACCACTTTTCGGACGCTATAAGGCTCGGCGTCGGTCGGCTCGCTATAGTAAACCTCGACGGACGAGAGCGTAGCCAGTTAGCTCTACGAGGGCGACCACCATTCGGAACCGCGCAATAACCGCGACACCCAGACGTATACCAGGACGTTCGGAGGACTTCCTGTAGCTCGGTCGCCGTCCAATATCTCGAATCCGCGAGCACGACGTGTACAGACCATCCTATACAAGCGGCACTATCGAACATCCATCGGCCAGGACTTCCTCGCTGAGAAGCACCATAAGCCTCGAAGAGAATCGAGCACCATCACCTTCTTTCCAACAACTTCGCGGCAGGCTTTCGAGTCGCCAAACAACATCCACGACCGCGGAATAATCCAGCGGAGAACAAATTCTTCCCCGTTCGATTATAAACACACCACCCACGACCACAGACTAATCTTGCGGAGGCCAACAGCCTCTCCGCTCGATTATCCCTACTAACCACTTCCACAGGAACTACACAAGCGCGAGCTTTTCTAGCCCCGTTGGATTTATATATACACACACACACAATTTAACACAGTTTCCACCGTTGCGAACACAATCCCCAGAGGACGACTCGACTGAGACTTGATAGTACAAAAGCCGTATTTTGGAAATCTATCTCTACGAACGCCCGCAGCATCACATCGCAGAAGCCTGGTTTGAAGTTCCTATCTATATTCAGAAAGACTCGGAGGGACACAGTATGGAACAAGATTGTCTTTCAAAAGATGACATCAGAAATCTGTGGTTACTCTCTGATGGCATGGCAGAACAATGCATATTCCATTCATCCACTTGTACACCAGTGGTCCAGAACAACAATGAAAGATCTAGTTGGCCAAAGGAGGTTAATGATCAATCTTTTGGGAATGGCTGCTGCCTGTAGCAACGGGGTTGTGCAAGAACTACAATTGCTGTTGCATCTCGTTCAGTTATCAAAGGATGTAGAGCTTATAAGCACAGGATTTGAGGCAACCTTCGGACATGTCTTTTGGACAGGAGGCATTTTTGAGAGGGCAGAGAACCTCCAGGCTCAGATGCTGGCAAGAAGTAGGATGGTGCTTGGTGATGGACATCCTGACACCATTCAGGTAATGGCCAACCTTGCCGCAACATACCAGTCCTTGGGACGGTACAGTGATGCACTGAAGCTGAGGGAGCAGGTACTGGAGAAACGGACCAAGCTACTCAGCGCTGAACATCCAAAAACTGTTCGAGCAATGGTCTACATTGCCACAACATACCACTCCTTGGGACGGTACACCGATGCACTGAAGCTTGAGGAGCAGGTGCTGGAGAAACAGACCAAGCTACTCAGTGCTAAACATACTGACACCGTTCAAGCAATGGCCAACCTTGCTGTAACCTACCACTCCTTGGGACGGTACACCGATGCACTGAAGCTTCAGGAGCAGGTGCTGGAGAAATGGATCAAGCAACTTGGCGCTGAACATCCTAAGACCATTCAAGCAATGGCCAACCTTGCTGTAACCTACCACGCCTTGGGACGGTACACCGATGCACTGAAGCTGAAGGAGCAGGTGCTGGAGAAACGGACCAAGTTACTCGGCGCTGAACATCCTGACACCATCCAAGCAATGGCCCGCCTTGCCATAACATACCACTCCTTGGAACGGTACACCGATGCACTGAAGCTGAAGGAGCAGGTGCTGGAGAAACGGACCAAGCTACTCGGCGCTGAACATCCTAACACCGTCCAAGCAATGGCCCGCCTTGCCATAACATACCACTCCTTGGGACGGTACACCGATGCACTGAAGCTTCAGGAGCAGGTGCTGGAGGAGCGGACCAAGCTACTTGGCGCTGAACATCCTAAGACCATTCAAGCAATGGCCGACCTTGCTGTAACCTACCACTCCTTGGGACGGTACACCGATGCACTGAAGCTGAAGGAGCAGGTGCTGGAGAAACGGACCAAGCTACTCGGCGCTGAACATCCTGACACCATTCAAGCAATGGCCGACCTTGTCATAACCTACCACTCCTTGGGACGGTACACTGATGCACTGAAGCTGGAGGAGCAGGTGCTGGAGAAACGGACCAAGCTACTCAGCGCTGAACATCCTGACACCGTCAAAGCAATGGCCAGCCTTGCTGTAACCTACCACTCCTTGGGACGGTACACTGATGCACTGAAGCTGGAGGAGCAGGTGCTGGAGAAACGGACCAAGCTACTCGGCGCTGAACATCCTGACACCGTCAAAGCAATGGCCGGGCTTGCCGGAACATACAACTCCTTGGGACGGTACACTGATGTGCTGAAGCTTGAGGAGCAGGTGCTGGAGAAACAGATCAGGCTACTCGGCGCTGAACATCCTGACACCGTCCAAGCACTGGCCGACCTTGCCATAACATACCACTCCTTGGGACGGTACATGGATGCGCTGAAGCTTGAGGAGCAGGTGCTGGAGAAACAGACCAAGCTACTCAGTGCTGAACATCCTGACACCGTCCAAGCACTGGCCGACCTTGCCATAACATACCACTCCTTGGGACGGTACACCGATGCACTGAAGCTTGAGGAGCAGGTGCTGGAGAAACAGACCAAGCTACTCGGCGCTGAACATCCTGACACCGTCCAAGCAATGGCCGACCTTGCCATAACATACCACTCCTTGGGACGGTACACCGATGCGCTGAAGCTTGAGGAGCAGGTGCTGGAGAAACAGACCAAGCTACTCGGCGCTGAACATCCTGACACCGTCCAAGCAATGGCCGACCTTGCCATAACATACCACTCCTTGGGACGGTACACCAATGCACTGAAGCTTCAGGAGCAGGTGCTGGAGAAACTGACCAAGCTACTTGGTGCTGAACATCCTGACACCATCCAAGCAATGGCCGGCCTTGCCATAACATACCACTCCTTGGGACGGTACACTGATGCAGAGATGCTTGAGGAGCCGGTGCTGGAGAAACAGACCAAGCTATCTGGCGCTGAACATCCTGACACCGTTCGAGCAATGGCCACCCTTGCCGCAACCTACCACTCCTTGGGACGGTACACTGATGCAGAGAGGCTCAAGGAGCAGGTGCTAGAGAAACGGACCAAGCTATCTGGCGCTGAACATCCTGGCACCATTAAAGCAATGGCCGACCTTGCCGCAACCTACCACTCCTTGGGACGGTACACTGATGCAGAGAGGCTCAAGACACAGGTGCTGAAGAACCGGACCAAGCTACTTGGCGCTGAACATCCTGACACCATTCAAGCAATCACCGACCTTGCCGCAACCTACCACTCCTTGGGACGGTACACTGATGCGGAGAGGCTCTATGAGCAGGTGCTGGAGACACGGACCAAGCTATCTGGCGCTGAACATCCTGGCACCATTAAAGCAATGGCTGACCTTGCCGCAACCTACCACTCCTTGGGACGGTACACTGATGCGGAGAGGCTCGAGGAGCAGGTGCTGGAGAAACGGACCAAGCTATCTGGTGCTGAACATCCTGACACCGTTCAAGCAATGGCCAACCTTGCCGCAACCTACCACTCCTGGGGACGGTACACTGATGCAGAGAGGCTCGAGGAGCAGGTGCTGGAGAAACGGACCAAGCTATCTGGCGCTGAACATCCTGACACCGTTAAAGCAATGGCCCATCTTGCCGCAACCTACCACTCCTTGGGACGGTACACCGATGCGAAGAGGCTCAAGCGGCAGGTGCTGAAGAAAAGGGCAATCAAGTCATAGCCCAATGAGACATATCTGACCATGATTTACCGTGAGTTTGTCTTATTCTATTTATATGAGGACAAACAAAGGTCTAATATCCATAGTGATGGCTAAACCCCAACAAAGTCCATAGACTAGTTTTTCTTGTCTAGATTCCATACCGAACTTCATGCAGCTTGTATTTACTGTACCATTTCGACCACGTGTTCAGTGATGGGTGACACCCAGATTTTTTCCTGTCCACAAAATTTGTCTTACAGTCACGGCGAGAATGTAGTCCTCATCAATGCGTGATGACCCGATTTGGATGAGGACTACATTCTCGCCGCGACTGTAAATCCAAGGGAAAAAAGATCGGGCATCCCGGATGAAAATTCCAAAATCAACCCAGACTTGTTCTCCTCCAACCACTAGTGAAGCTTGACTGCTCAGTTAGACTGCAGGGAACTGTATTCAAACGAGCTATACTACTCTGCAAAGGTCAACGGAGTAAATGCATATCCTCCACCCTCATAGTGCTTGCTGTTCGCCTCGACCCAATGCAAACGCAGGGCATGCAAGAACGCCGACAGGCCCTCCATCACACACAGAATCCCCACCGTCAGATTAAACCACATGAACCCTGCAATCGCCAACGCAATCCAGCCACCGATGCCGGTCGGGTGGAGGTAGTCCTCGAGGATCATGGTCCAGAGCACCTCGGACAGCTGCGCGTGGGCGAGGGACAGTGCCCAGAGACGGAGGTACGACGCCGTGTGGGAGATGCATCCGAGGCAGAACTCGATGGTGTGGATGACTTGGTGGATGACGACGTCGCTAAAGTCGTGCTCCTCGTGTTCTTCGTCGCCGCTGCCGTCCTCGACTACCGCCCCGCCGTTCCCATGCCCGTTCGTGCCCTCCTCGTCGGCAAGCAGTCCGTTATCCTCGCTGTGTCGCCCTTCGCCGTGATTGAGTCCGATATATCCCGCACCCTCGTGTGCTTTCATCTCGCGCCAGACAAAGTACGGCTTGCCAATGAGCATGATCGGTACACACACCGCCGCCATCAGCAACAGAATCGTCTGTACAACGCCCTGTCCGCGGTAGAGCTGCGCTTCGGGCGGATCGATGGTACCAGGGGTGAGGAACATCGAGATGAGCATGTTGAGCAGCGCCGGCGGCTGCGAGCCCGTCTTCGCCGCCACCTCCCAGTTGATGCTCCATTTGTAGAGGATACACACGACAAGGTACCCAAAGATGGATTGGAGGAAAATCATCTGGGGGATGAAGTTGAAGTAGATGTCGATGGGGCGCTTGAATCGAATGTGGTTGGGGACTTGTAGACAGAGGGCAAAGGTCATCTACCGCGAGGTTGGATAAGAGATATTGAAAAGAAATGTGGACGTACGTGGATAACACCCAAAACCACGGACATCTTCATCTTGTACGAGTTGGTGAAGACGAGCATGTTCTCGGCACCATGCCAGCCGGAGTCGAGACCAAAGGGGTAGGTGTGTCCGTTCGCAACTGCCTCGATACGGGTGCGGTTGCCAGGTTCCGGAAAGTCCCATCCCGAGTGCCAGAGGTGAAGCGATTTGGAAAAGATATCGTTGTATATGAGACCGGTGTACATGGAAAACAGGCCCATGAGGAGGATGATGTAGCGACCGCTGTAAATTGTTCAGAAACGGAGCTATTAAAGAGGAGAGAACCTTACGTGAAGAACTGCCCGACAATCTGCGAGAGAATGAAACAGGGCACTAAACAAGAAGAGAACATACCTCGTCAAGTTCCTGCTTGGCCCACTTCTTCTCGACCATGATCATGTACAGCGCAGCACAGAAGATGATGAAACCGTGTCCAATGTCACCAAACATTACGGCAAACAAAAACGGGAAGGTGATAATCGCGAATAGCCCAGGGTTGACCTCCTGGTAGGAAGCGATGCCGTAGCTGTCCATGATCAACTGGAAGCCCTCTGTGAATCTGTTGGTGCGGTTGTACGTCGGCGGGGTCTTGCTCGTGTGTAGTTCGTGCAAGATGGGGGTCATGCTCGTCCCCGAATGCTCGGTAGCCCGCCGAAGGGTAAGCTGGATCTCTGGGATGTCTCTCGTAGGCACCCAGCCCTCGGCGATGAGCGTCTTCCTCCGCACGTCGTAGTTGAAGAGGTTCAGCGCCTCGTATATTGACTTTTCCTTGCGGACAACGTTCTGCCAGCTGCGCAGGCTTTCGCCAATCTTGACGAGCTCCGAGCGGCGGTTCATCCCGGTGTTGTACAGCACTGTTTGCAGGTCCTCCAGACGTACGGTGACTTCACGCAGAGACTCGGCGCGCTGGTCTGCATTTGCGTCGATGGGGTAGAGCGTAGCGCCCATCGATTCGGCGACCTTGCGAATCTTCGCGAGCAGTGCGTCGCCGTGGGCGAAGATAATGAAGACGTTCTTGCGCGTTTCGGCGCCGGTGAGGGGATCGACGAATGGTTCGACAATGTCAGTGTGGTTCATGTAGAGGTTGCCGCGCAGAACGCGCCACAGGACCCGCTCAAAGGTAGGGACACGAGCGCGATCAAGGGTTCCGGCGACGAATTCGAGGTCGAATTGGACTGCAGAGGCGGTTGAGTACTGGTTTTCGCGGTCATCGTGCTGGAGCAGCGGAGCCGAGCTGTCGTCGAACGAGGAGCGGATGTCGGTGTGCTGGCCGTGCGCCTGAGGGTCGTTAGATTATATTCAACGAGAGCCAAAGAACTGACCTTTTCGAAAAAGACCGCAGTCTCCCGCAAAACGTGACGAGCCTCGACTAGCTCCTTGGTCCGCTCGCTGAGAGTCTGGTAGCTCTCGTTCATGGTGATCATGCGGGCCTCGTGTTCGGCGAGAGTGACATCGAGCTCGTCGATGGTTTGGGGCCCGCGGGGACCGACAGTGATTAACGGTGCCGAGTCGTAGAGGGGGCGAATGGGCACGACGTCTTTCTCCTTGTCAATCTGGGTAGAGAAGAACCGGACTCGACGAGCCATCTCGTCGATGCGGCGGATTTCACCGACGAACGAGCGTTGGAAAGGGTTGATGCTTGGATTTAGCTGCGGACGCGGTCAGTCGACAGTGAGCAGCGCGAGAGGAATGCGCTTGCGTCTTTGAATTGGACATTTCCGAGTTCTCCGAGCTCGGCGACAGTGTCGTGGGCAACCTCCGTCGGTACGAAGAGCTGCACCAAGCTCATCTGCTCCGAGCCTGTGTGCCACGTCAGACGTTGATTTGGGCGATACTGCACGGCGGGAAAGCGTACGGAACAGGCTTGGATAGTCGTTAGACATCCTGGGGGTATTTATGAGAGAGAGCGGACGAGATGGTGGTCGCGAAAGAGGAAGGTCACAGGTGTGACAGCTTGATCATGACCTCCTACGAGAAAGTGGTCAAGGGCGCCTGCAAGCCCAAGGCAGCGCCGCCCAAAGCCAAGTACCTCGACCCCATCATCGCCGCAACCTGGGATGAAGGCGGGGCCATCCACGATGTCTGCAAGGCCCTCTCACCACGATTCCGCGAGCCCAATGCCGTCGTCGTATTCAAAGCCCTCATCGTCCTCCATACCATGATACGCAACGGCGCAACCGATAATGTCTTGGGATATCTCAGCGGGTCCCAAGTGCTGAGGCTCAATAACGTCTCGGGTGGAAAGTGGGATGGTGAGCAATACACCGGTCTATTTCTCCGGCGAGAGATTGACCTTGGGTATAGGATACTCGGCCCCGGAGAACCTGCAACACTACGCTGTATACCTCGACTCGCGCATAAAGTCCTACCGCGACCTCAAGCATGACGCCATCCGAGTGCAGTCAGATTCTAACCGGGACGCAAGAAACACTGCTGGGATAAATGGGTTCGTCTGTCGCGTCGAACCAACTGTACACTAAACGCAGAATCCAGTGGTCAAGTCCAGAAAGACGCTCCCCTTCAACGCAGCAAAACCCTCGCAGGCCGGAAATTACGGTCGATGACGGTGGAGAAGGGTCTCTTGCGCGAGACACGAGTCGTGCATGGCATGATTGACACCCTCATCGCAAGCCGATTCTACCTCGACGACCTCGAAGACCCCCTCACACTCACCGCCCTCCGCATGCTCGTCAAGGATCTCCTCATTCTCTTCCAGGCCGGAAACGAGGGCGTTATCAACCTCCTCGAGCACTATTTCGAAATGTCGCATGTCGACGCGAAGGAGGCCCTCGAGATCTACCGCCACTTTTGCTCCCAGACGGAACTGGTCGTCGAGTACCTCGGTGTTGCGCGAAAGCTGCAGAACTTGCTCAACGTCCCAGTACCGAATCTGAAGCATGTGCGTGCCTGTCATTCTCTATGACACGGACTGATGAATCACACAGGCACCTGTTTCCCTCGCTGGTGCGCTCCAAGAATACCTCGACGACCCTGCGTTCGAGCAGAATCGTATCGAGTACAAGACGAACAAGGAGGCTGTCAAGCGGGGGCGGGCAGGTACGGCCTACTCGTCTTATCTCTTCTGTTTCTTACCATTCACTAGCACCAAAATCCGATGCGCCGCCCGTCCCTGCCCTCCCATCATCCTCCGCATCCTCCTCGACACCGAAACCAACCAACGGTGCCGCGTCAGCAAGTACAAATGGCAAGGCGGCGCCGGATGTGTTGGTGGACTTTTTCTCTGCCATCGAGGACACGCAGCCGACGATGTTTAACCCTGCGACGAATAGGTGCGTTTCGTTTCTGCTCTCTAGCACAATCCTCATTTGCCGTAGCCCGAACACCGCATACTTCCAACAAATGGCCACGAATCCAAATCCCTTCCAAAGAATGCAGGGACAACCAACGGGCGCCTTTGGTCCTCAACCGACGGGTGCTTTTGGCGCTCAACCGGCTTTCGGTGCTCAACCCACGGGTGCTTTTGGTGCTTTTGGTCCCCAGCCAACCGGCGCATTCGGTCAACCGCCACAACTGCAAGCTTCTGGAATGGGTATGGGTATGGGCGGAGGGCTGCAACCGCAAACGACAGGGTTCAACCCTTTCAGCGGGGCACGGCCAGTGTCGTCTTTTGGACCACTGGCGGCACAGGCGACGGGTATGGGTGCTGGTGCGTTTGGACTCGGAGGACAACCGACAGGTGCCGGGGCATTTGGACAACAACCGCAGCAAACGCAAACACCGCCGTTCCTCCGACCACAAATCACAGGCGGTCCGAATCCATTCAGAGCGAGTCAGTTCGTGCCTCCGCCAATGCCGATGTCTGGGCCAGGGTCGATGTCTGGAGGAGGCGCACAGTTGCGACCACAGATGACGGGAGGGCCGGGCGCAGCGAATCCGTTCCGTGCAAGTATGATGTTCTCGCAAGGAACGGGGCCAGCGGCGTTTGGATCGTTGTCATCTACGTCGGGTTCTGGATCTGTGCCTGCAGTGCCGCCCTTCATGATGAGTGCCGGCGACAGTTCTGGCGGACTAGGATCTAGCATAGCTCGACCAGCATCTGCACCGCTCAGCGCCTTTGCACCAAACACCTCTTCATTCTCGCCCTCTTCACCATCGCCATCAGCAATCTTCCCAACAACCTCATCCACTCCCGGGATCGGACTCCAGCCTGTGAAAACACATCAAACGGGAACGCGAAATCCCTTTGGTGCGCCTGCGCCAAAACCGGAGGAGGTTCCGGCGATACCGCGGCAGCCAACGATGATGGAGATTGCGATGGGTGCCCACGCGCAACCGCAACCGCAATTCCAGCCACCAACGCAAGCGCAAACGCAACAACCGCAACCTACTGGCCTCACGGGCGGCTTTGATTACAGCAAGAGCGCCCTTGGGCCCGGGGCGACGGATATGGGGAGCGTGGCGAGCCAGTTTGCGTTCAAGAGTCCGGGAACAACGAGTAGTACCACCGGATCGGACGCGGGTGGTTCGTCGCTGTTTTCTTCGTTCACGGGAACGACTGCGACCAGCTCGCCGTCGATATCGTTCTCGACCTCGTCTGCGTCGTCAGGGTCGTTCAGCCCTACAAAGGGTGGATTCGACATGTCCAAATCCGCGCTGAGCAACCCGTCACCCTCGCCGTTATCATCCTCTTCCTTCTCAACTTCCCCCTCATCATTGTCTGCTCAACCGACTGGTTCTGGGCTCAAGGCGTTCAAGCCCTCGTCGTCGTTTGGCGCGACTCTGTTGGGATCGTTGCCGCCGATACCTGGGAGTCCTGCCAGTCCGCCAGCCGGTGTGAGCGCGCAGAATACAGGATTCTTTGGTTCTGGGGCTGGGGCGGGATCGGCGTTCGGCGGCGGATTAGGGACGAATCCGACGGGGTTTGGAGGCCCGGCAGCCAACAACAGCACTCTTGGCGTCGGTTTACGACCACAAATCACTGGCGGACCCAACCCGTTCCGTGCGTCGATGGCTATGGGCGGAGGCGGAGCGATGCCGTCGATGCCAACGGGTATGGGGATGAGTGGATTTGGTGGCGGCGGTATGCCAAATGGTGGTGCGTTTGGTGGTATGCCCAACGGGGGCGCGTTTGGGAATAATGGTTTTGGTGGGCAACCACCTCAGCAACAGCAGCAGCAACAACAAAATGGCTCGCTCATCTAATTTTACCGTGACGGACGTCCACTTGCACTCTCTTTTGGCTTGCATATCTCTTCTGGATTATGTAGTACACATGTTATTTATCTCGTAGCTTGCTCTAATACACTCTGCTTTCCTTCTTTTGCGAAGCGACGCGCTGTCACACTCTCGCGTGCAGTAACAAAGCCACACAGCTTGTCCTTTGACCACCACCACCACTAACGCGCGATGTCTACGTATGCCACTCTCCTACGCGACCCCACTCACCTCAACTCATCTCCCAGCGACGAGATGGACCTGCCCACGACCATCGAGCACGCCAAACGCGCGTTTGCGCTGCAAAAGTACGAGCAGGCCGTCGAACACTATGCCACTGCCCTCGAGATGATGTGCGTCGCGTCGTTTCTCCCGCTCTACGCGTCCTTGACGGGAAAACAGGACCAAGGAACACGGCGACGACGCGCCCCAGACGGCGGATGTGTATTTTGCTTATGGTCAGGCGTTGCTTGAGAACGCGATTGCGCAGAGCTCGGTACTGGGAAAGGACCAGCCCGACCAGGAGGACGAAGATGACGCGCCGGGTGGTGCGTGTTGCTTTTTCTCCATTCTCTTTCGCTGAGCCACCCGCCCACAGAAGCGACCTCTGGGAACGGACCCATTCTGTCCTTCTCTGGGGATGCAGAGGACGATGCGGTGGATCTTTTCAAAGCCGCGGAAGACGCCGTCGCTGCTGAGGACAACGACAACGACGGGGAGGACGCTGAGGGTGGTGGAGACGAGCCGGAGGACGACTTCAATGCTGCATGGGAGGTATTCGAGCTGGCCCGGGGAATCTACGCCAAGCAGAGCGAGGAGAACGGTGGCGAGGATGCTGCCTTGCAGCTCAAGCTGGCGGAAACCTATCTCGCGTTGGGCGACGTCTCACTGGAGACTGGTGCGTTTGACCTCTACGTTGCGTCTAGTTCTAACGCTAACTCTTTTCTCGCAGAAAAATTTGATCAAGCAATAACCGACTACGAGGCCGGACTGGCACTCAAAAGTGTATTACTCCCGCAAAGCTCGCGCCAGCTCGCCGAGGCGCACTACAAGCTCTCGATCGTGCTCGACCTCACCTCCGGTCGCCTCGCAGACGCTATCCAGCAGGCAGAATGCGCACTGGAGAGCATCGAATGTCGGCTGGCGTTATTGCGTAATCCTCAAGCTGGCACCGTCAGCGCAAACGACACGCCAGATCCCAAGGGAAAGGGCAAGGGCAAATCGAAGCAGGTCGAGGACGTGTCGCTTGCTGGGATGACGCCGGCGCAGATCGAGGCTGAGATGAAGGAGCTCGAGGGGCTGAAAGAGGACTTGGCGGTCAAGGTCTGTGCTAATGGCGCTTTCTATTCGTTTTGTGATGCTTAGCGTCCTTGCAGATTGACGAACTCAAAACTCGCCCTGCCGAGCCCATAGGCAACGCGTCGGCACTCGCAGCCCAGGCGCTCGATAAAGACCTCAATGCTGGGTCTGCTTCCTCTGGTACGACAGCCGTAAACGATCTCACGATGGCGGTAAAAAAGAAGAAGAAGCCTTCCGTGGAGGAGTCGTCTCCAGGGAAGCGGAAGGCAGATGACGCGGCGGAGGCGGAGGGCAGCAAGAAGGCGAGGGTGGAGGAGTCGTAAGCACTCCCTCTGATACTGCAGTGTTCTTTATTACATATAGTTGTTCCCGTGTTTACAGTAATAGACCTGTCTGAGTTAACGGACGTTCAACGGCGGACTAATATCTCAAGCACCAGACGGGGAAGATGTCAATAACACCGAATACGATTGTAAACCGCCACGGTCCGGCACATATAATCAGATATCAGATCTTTCCCCAAGGCTTTCGCGAGGGTGGCAGTTTTGCAATTATTCGGGGGTATGTAGTAGGTACGCGATAAGACTCCGTACGTGTGTCATTTCGATTGATTTCGCAGGCTTTACAATTGTCTGTGCGTGCAGCCGCTGTCTCAGCCTGGAGAACAAAAAACGGGGCCATGGGAAGAGTGAGAATCGGTGCTTCAGGTTCGCCCAAGGGGATACTGAACCACAAAAACGTCCGCCGCGGGCATGTGCCATGTACGATGCCCCAGGACGACATCGCAAAAGAAGGGAAGAACGGAAATGGCGATGAGGTGCAGCTCGACACTGGGGAGGAGCTGATTCGATTCCGTAAGAGATGGTGGCAGTTTTGGTGGGTGAATCCGTTGCGGGTAATACTGGCCAGGTAACTTACTCGCGGTGCCCTGTAGGATCCCAGCAGGCATGCCGCCGCCGCCTCCCGAGTCCCTCGACGACGCCGAGGTATTTTTGCTACGCGCAACGCATGCACAGTTGATAAATTATTCCGCTAGTTAATCCCATTCGTCAATGCGTCGTTTCTTTCCAGGCTGACTTACCACTGGATCACACCGATAATGGTGGGTGCTGTTGTCAGTCATGATTTTCGCTTGCGCTGACGCACAAGACAGCTGCTTGGGTACCAGCGAACGCTCCAAGCGACAGACCTGTGGAAGGTGGGGCCAGAGCAAGAATCGGGCTACCTCGCTGAGAAACTAGACGCTGCCTGGGCCCACCGCGTCAAAACCGCCGAGGAGTGGAACGCTGGGCTGCTCGATGGGCGGAATAATCCCTCGAGGTTTCTGCGCGTGGGGTGGGCTGTCAAGGGACACCGCGCGGTGCGCGAGAAGCGTTGGCGGGAGGCAGATGGGCAACGCGAAGCGAGTCTGGCGTGGGCTCTGAACGACGTGTTTGGCAGGCGGTTTTGGATTGGCGGTGTATTCAAGGTGTGTTTTCTTCACCGAAGGCAAGCTGCTGAGCTGATTGCGGTAAACTTGAAGGTCGTGGCAGACACGGGCCAGCTCATGGGTCCAGTACTCGTCAAGGTGCTTTTCTGTCTTGCCAAATTTACCACTGTTCGTCGCCAACACGAAGTTTTCAGGCCATTATCAACTTTGCAAAGGCTCGCGCTGCGGCTCGCGAGACCGGAGACGGGCTGCCGTCCGTCGGGAAGGGAGTCGGGATGGCGCTTGGCCTCATTTGCGTCGTCCTGATAGCGAGTGTCAGTCTCCATCAGGTGCGTGTGACCGTCGGCTTGTTTCCTCCATTCATGTCGTTCGCAAGTTCTTCCACAGAAGTATGGTCACTGGCGTCGCAGCGCGCGCGGCCCTGACCGCTTGCATATACAAACGCAGCGTTCGACTCACCGGCAAGGAGCGCATAAAATTGACAAACTCGAAGATTCTCAACTATATCTCAACTGACGTTCGTTTACCTGACTGTGTACGCTGATTCTCACTATTGGATAGGTTAGTCGAATCGACGCTTGCTCCCAGTGGTTTGTGAGTAATTTTCTTTTTGTCGGTGTCGAATTGAGATTCCTTCTAGCATGCCGGTAAGACATTCGCTCCAGCTACGCTCCCGAGTTTGATACGGTAGTGCCTTAGCATGGACCGCCCCGATTCAAGGTGTGTTCTTGGCCTGCTCAAGTCACCCTGGTCGTCTTAACCCAGCCAGTTACCATCTGCCTCATCATACTGTTGACGCAGGTAATAAGCGGAGTTTCTGTTGCCGGGCAACGTTACTGACCTATTGAATTCGAAGCTTGGACCTTCTGCACTCGCTGGATTCTCTCTCTTTATCTTCATCGTCCCCATCCAAGAAAGGATCATGGCCAGACAGCTCAAGACCCGCGGCGCATCGATGAAGTTTACCGACCAGCGTGCCAGCGTGCTCCTCGAAGTGCTCGGTGGGTTTTTCATGCAAATGGCCAAAAACTGCGCTGAACGCCTCATAGGCTCGATGCGCGTCGTTAAATACTTCTGCTACGAAGTTCCCTTTTTGAAACGCAAGTCGCGGCCAGTTTGCTTTCGTTCACTAAAAGCCTCCACCAGGAATTTACGATATACGCGACAACGAGATTCGAGGCCTCCGTAAAATCCAACACGCACAATCAGCCAAGTCCGTCCCTCGTTCTTCCACTCTCGCATTGTCTGAATATTCATCGTAGCATGGCCGTCGCCTTCTCACTTCCTGTCCTAGCATCTACACTCGCGTTCGTCACATATACCCGCGCTACCAGCGACTTCGACATCGCCGTCATATTCTCGTCCTACAGCCTCTTCCAACTCCTGCGCCAGCCAATGATGTTCCTTCCCCGCGCGTTGTCCAACATCGCCGACGCGCGGAACGCCTTGCATCGCATCACCCATGTCTTCACCGCCCAGACGCTCGACGAGGCCCCGTTTGACATCGATCCAACGCAGGAATACGGGCTCGAGGCGGTGGATGCCTCATTCGAGTGGGAGACGGCGTTGCAGGAGGAGTTGAAGGAAAAAACGAAAGGTGGCAAGGGCGGCGCCAAGAAGCCGAAGGACGATGAGGATACCCCGCCATTCCAAGTCCAGAACATCACGATGCGCATTCCGCGCGGTTCACTCACGGGCATTGTCGGACGTGTTGGCTCGGGCAAGTCCAGCTTGATTCAAGGTCTAATCGGTGAGATGCGCAAGATCGGAGGATCGTTGTCGTTTGGTGGTACGGTCGCGTACTGTCCACAGACCGCGTGGATCCAAAATGCCACTGTCGTGAGTCTCATCCCCACGTTCAAGTTTCTGCAACCTCATTCCCGTAACTTATTAGAGGGAAAATGTTCTATTCGGCAAGCCGTTTGAGTCCGATCGATACTGGAGAATTATGGAGGCAGCGTGCCTGCTTCCAGACCTCCAGCTTCTACCAGACAGCGACTTGACTGAGGTTTGTTGCATTTTTATACCAATTATGTAATATTCAACGGTCACGTGTAGATCGGCGAGAAAGGTAACTACGCGTTTCGGTAGCGTTCTCGACGGATTTATTAGCAATTTAGGTATAAATCTCAGTGGGGGGCAGCGACAACGTGTAAACAACTTTTTTTTAATCCCGAATGGCGCGTCTAACGCACACCCAGATCAACATCGCACGGGCGTTGTACTTTGACACCGACATTATTATTTTCGACGATCCACTCTCAGCGGTCGACGCAAACGTCGGTAAAGCGCTGTTCCAAGATGTTGTCCTCGAACTCGTCAGACAAGGAAAGACGGTGATCCTCGTTACTCACGCGCTTCACTTCCTCTCGCAGTGCGACTACATCTACACACTTGAGGGTGGGCGTATAGAAGAACAGGGAACATATCAGCAGCTCATTTCCTTCCGGGGAGAGTTTGCGCGGCTCGATAAGGAGTTTGGTGGTGAGAATACGGTTGAAGAGAAGACGGAAAACCTTGTTACGGTTACTGCGACGGTGGAGGAGCTGAAGGAGAAATCGGATCGAGTCGCTGGGACAGGGAAGATTGAAGGCAAACTGATTACGAAGGAGCGCAGGTCGACTGGATCAGTTTCTTGGAGAAGTACGCTTTCTTGCGCTTCCGGCGTCGACAAATTCACTAACGAGCTATACAGTCCACCTGAACTACATTCAGGCGGCGCATGGCTATCTCACCGTTCCTTTAGTCATTCTGGCTATTCTCGGGATGCAAGCCTGTCAGATATTGAGCTCGTACACTCTTGTTTTTTGGCAGGCCAAGTTAGCTGTTTTTTCTTCTGCTTACCTGTTATTGACTCGTTTCGCAGCACATTCAACAAGCCGTTCTCCTTCTACCAGCTGCAGTACAGTCTTCTTGGGGTCGGGCAGTCTATCTCTACGCTCCTCATGTTCGTCCTGCCTCTCCTTGGTGTCCTCGTCATGTTGAACTCCTACAAGGGGTTTGACCATCGACATGGTATCGATGACTGCAGCAAGGAATCTGCACAACAATTCCATGCGTAACATACTGTTCGCTCCAATGTCCTACTTCGGTGAGCCCTTATGTTTCTTCCCCTTCCCGCGATTCCAATTCTTTTGCAGATACCATTGTAGGTTGCATCCATGACAGGCTCCCCGGCCATATGCTGATAATCTCAGCCTCTCGGTCGTATCATCAGTGTTTTTGGCAAAGATACTGACAGTGTGTTACTTCCATTTCTCCCCTCACCCCTCCTGACGTCCTGTTCAGCTATCGACAATTCATTAGCCAGTGAGCATTTCCTTCCTCGCCGCTCTCAATTTCTACTAACCGTGGTTGTAGTGTCGCTTCGAATGACAGCGCTCGTCATGTCCAACATGGGTAGTGCAATTATCATCATCGCCGTCTTGGAGCACTACTTCAGTAAGCATTGAAATCGCGCTGGAAATTTGACTGAGCATATCTGCAGTAATTGCTGCGGTTGTCATTGGGTTTGGGTATAACTACTTCGCGTCGTTCTATCGGGCGAGTTCGAGGGAAATTAAGGTGTGTACTAGTAGTGCCTCTATGTGGTCGATTGACGCTCTGTTCCCTTTAGAGATTGGGTAGATATCCTTCTCGCTCTGTGTCCGCTGATGAGCCAACGCACACTCTCCAGACGCTCTGCTTCGCTCGCTCCTTTACGCGCATCTATCCGAGTCACTCACTGGTGCGACAATCAACCCTGTTCACTCAGCTGACTTGACTATGGCTTCAGGTCTACCAACAATCCGCAGCTATGGCGAGATCCCTCGATTCATCGAGCGGAACAAATACTTGATTGACCTGCAGAATCGCGCGTTGTATTTGACCGTGACGAATCAGCGGTGCGTCTCTGATTCTGCTGGCGTTTCGATGGGGTGTGCTCAATGCCATTCTGTGTTCGCTCAGTTGGCTCGCAATTCGTTTGGACGTATGTGGCGCGGTCATGGTCTTCATCGTACGTGCTCGTCTTGAGTTGCAACCAGTGAATTCTTCTCTCTTGCAGGTCGCGCTGTTCGCAGTCATTGGTGTGTCGAACATCAGTCCGGCGCAAATCGGGTTGGTCTTGACCTACACGAGTAAGTGGAAATGCTGCCTCGTCCTCTATTCCGCACTCAGAACCATTTCTCACAGCACAACTCACGCAAATGTGCAACGCCGCCACACGCCAAACAGCCGAGCTCGAAAATTACATGAATTCCGTCGAACGCGGTACATACCCATCTCTTCCATATCTGCTCATAAGCCAATCACTCATCAACTCCCTTACACAGTTGTACATTACAGCGGCAAAGAGCTCACTCCCCAGGAGGCCGCCTACGAGAGCGACAAGGAGCACAAGCCCCCGCCAGAGTGGCCACAAGAAGGCAGGATCGAGTTCAAAGACGTTGAGATGCAGTATCGTCCTGGGCTTCCGAAGGTGTTGCATGGGATCTCCATGACGATTCATGCGGGGGAGAAGATCGGTGTGGTTGGAAGGTGAGTTCACGTTGATGATTTCTGCAATCGACGATTTATTTCACTCGGATTTGTAGAACTGGCGCCGGGAAGTCGTCTTTGGCGTTGACGCTGCTTCGGATCGTTGAATTTAAAGGGAAGATTCTAATTGACGAGTGAGTGGGAGGCGTTTAGCCTGTGATTACTTGCTGAGCGGTTTTGACAGCGTTGATATCAGCCAAATCGGTGAGTTTAACGTTGCCTTCTACGTCGTCTAAAGCTGAACGATCCACCAGGACTGAAAGACCTCCGCTCCAATATCTCCATCATACCGCAAGAGGTGGGCTGCAATCCTTCGAGATTCATCTACTAAACAATTTGCTAGCCAATCCTCTTCAGCGGCACCGTCCGCAGCGTCCTCGACCCATTCAACAAATACGACGATACTAGATTGTGGGACGCACTTCGCCGATCCTACCTGGTTGACTCGGGGACCTCTACGCCCATGGACTCGGAGTCACTGTCGATCGAAGAACTTGTCGATAAAGAGGATGAGAACCAGCAAGCTCGGCACCGTATCGACCTGGACACGGTCGTAGAGATCGACGGGGCTAACTTGAGTGTGGGACAACGAAGCTTGTTGAGTCTCGCGCGCGCGTTGGTCAGTCGAGCCTCTTATGAAGGGCGTATGAGCTGAGGAATTCCTACCGCAGGTGAAAGACTCCAAAGTCGTCGTACTGGACGAGGCAACGGCGTCTGTGGACCTCCGGACAGATCACCAAATTCAGCGCACAATACAGTATCAGTTCAAGGATAAGACCCTGATCTGTATTGCCCGTGAGTTCATACTATGCTGTTTGGAGAAACATATAACTGACTCATCTCAGACCGCCTGAGAACCATCCTCTCTTACGATAGAATTCTAGGTAAGCTCTGTTCTCAATGAATTAGCCGATTCTTAGCGCTTATACAGTCCTCGATGCCGGAAAGATCGTCGTAAGTTTGATATTTGCTGCGTTTCTCCCTCCGACCTTTATGCAGGAGTTTGACACGCCACTGGAGCTGTTCAGCCAGCCCTCGAGTATATTCCGAGGACTGTGCGAGAAGAGCAACATTACCTCCAGTGATATCGAAAAGTCGATTTTGCATGGCCGCGTTTAAATATCTCAATCACGCACACGTGACACTTTAAACGCGTCGCGACTTCCAATTTTGTCTATCTCTAATGCTCTACATAAATTTAGTAAACAACTCTAACGGGAAGGCATTCGCCATGGTCCTGTATCCATCTACATTCGGATGCACCAAATCCGGAGTAGCCAGCTCGGGTCGCAACGACTCGGGTTTCTCGGGGTCCGCGACGTACCGGTCAAAATCGATTACCGCATCGAAGGCTCCGCTGCCCCGAATCCACGCATTCACCTTACGTCTTGCCCTCTCGCGCTCGGGGGTCCAGTGCTGGTTCATTGCAGGGGTGATCGTTCCAGCGAAGACCGGCACCCCAATGGCGTGAACGCGAAGGATTATCTGCTTGTACGCGGCGATCAGCCGCTCAGCAACGAGTTCTTGCATCTCCGAAGGCTGCTGTCGGATGTCCACAAGTCCGGAACAGACGAGGAAGTAGTTGATGCCGGATTGGGAGAGGACGTCGCGGTCGAGGCGGCTGAGCAGATTCGGGCCTTTGCCGGTGCGGTTCATGAGAATGCAGTTGCCCGCGGCGGATAGGTTGCTGATGGAGATGCGGGGAGTTGCGAGAGAGCTGATCATTCGCGCAAGAAGGAAGTCCGTCCATCTTTGCCAATGTCGTCAGACCAAGCGCGAGTTCTGAAAGTTACTCACCGATGGTCTACATTGGAAGGTAGGCGGCCTCCGTCACATATCGAGTCGCCCACAATGACGAACGTGGAGGCGTCAGGTGCGATGGTCTCTACCGTACCGAGGAAGTACCTCACGCGATTTAGCTAGCTAATCGGAAAATAACGAGGCCCACATACCAACGCGCCATACTAACCGTCTCTTCCTCAGTAAAGGTCTCTGCCAAGACCTGATTGCCCTTCATAAACCACGCTGTCGTCCGGCTTCCTGGATGGCACGAAAACGCCTCTTTGTCCTGCCCTTCCTTCAGATAAATCGTCAGCGCAATCGGCTTGCGCGGGCTAATCGCAAAGTCGATTGGGTCTGAGATGATGAGCGCGCCAGGTGGGATGGAGGTGTTTGTTGCTCCGTCAAAGGTGAGCACCTTGGATGAGTTTGGGAGTATGTCCCGCGCGCCGGGCCTATCGTCCAGCGGGAGAGCTACAGCTGCCTGGCTGACGACGAGGTCTTTTGTACCACAGGCGTTGGAGAGGCGTACGCGAATTTGAGAGCCAGCGAGACTCATGGTCATAGTTTGCCGAATGGTCGTGTTGACGAACACCGCCTTGTCTTCTGTCTACAGCATCGTCAGAAACAACAAAGAAACAAACAACGGGTTACATACGAATGGCGCGGGAGGCATGCTCCTGTCGTCTGGAAGCTGCGGCATAGTCGCCCACGCATTAACCCATCGCTCCGTCTTGAACGACGCTCGGGGACCAGTCAAAAGAGCGTTCGAGTCTCCCATGAGAAATGAGTCGCTCTATCACGACCGAAAGGCTATATAGCCATCGCACCCGTGTGGAAGCAAGCCAAGCGGGAATAGACCGACCAGTCGCGATAGGCGTTTGCCACGTCCATTGCAGGGTAGCGGGGAGTGTGGGATCGTGCTTTCGTTTCGCATGCTTTGATGCAAGAAAAGTTTTTAAAACGCGGCGGCAGTACCAGTCCTCGCGGCCAAGTCAGAGAGATTTCTGATTTCATGCCATCATAATCAGCCTACGTTGAGCGTGGGAGAACCGGTTTGACTCGACAAATGTGGGAGAATGCAAGGGGAAGTTGTTGCCGTTTTTTTTGGTTGGTGAATTCATGCTAAGATGCTTGGTAAGCACCCCCAGTAGGACGGGATTTATTGCAAAAGCTACACAAGATATCCGAACATCTTGAAATGGACGAGCAAGTCGCCAGCGAATGCGGGTCTGGACTCGGAGTCGCACAATTCAGCCTATATGGGTCCGAGGAAGCCTGGGCTAGTAGAGGGCCTTATCGAGATTTGGTGCCGCTAATCTAGGGGCGTCGACGCGTGGGTGCATAATGGGGAACTCCGAGGCGATGTCCGAGTCGTCCCAAGGAAATACAGAGGATTTTCCATATGTCAAGAAGTCCAGCCCGGCGGCCGTTGGTGAATTTGAATTACAGAATACTGCTCGCGAAGATGAAGTCAACGCAAAGTCAACGTCAAGTTCAACTTGAAGCTTGAAGTTGACAGCAACGTTCAAGTTACCAAGTTTAGTAACGCCGCTCTCACAAGCATGTTCGGAACGTTCAACGTTAACGTTCAACCGCAAGGCTGCGTGCAGGCCATAGCACCATTGCCTGAACCTGAATTTTACTTCATCTCTGTTGCCCTAGGGTCTACTATTGAGATCCCAAAGCGGAATGCCAGTGGTCCTATCCGGGAGCAATACGGTGGAAATATTGGCATGGTTTAAACGTGTATACGCCAGCCGTATGTCCGTCGGATCTGCACTCGCCTAGCCGACGCCTTGGGCCTGACGTTTCCGCGCTTTGTTCCTCCTTCGCACTTTTTCATGACTCGCCAGTGCATGTAACAGCAACGACGCTCAGGGCTGAGGGGGGACTGGGACGGCTTTCTAATGAGAAAGTCGCAGATTAGAATTGGGTATCAGGGAAAGAAACCATATGCCCTCCGTACATCAAGAAAATAGATAAGGAGCGCAAACACGGACCCAGAGAGCCCGATGTGGGCTGCTCAAACTTTCCGCGCACATCCAGGCCCATCCGTCGCAGAATGCTGCAGCGGCGCACAATACAAGGAATTTCCAGACCCAGAGCAAATCCCAGGCGGGAGCTGAAGGTTCAAGTTCAACGATGGTTCTTTGGATTTGAGCTGTATGTCAAAGGTACTGAGCAGGACTAACAAAAGAAGCGATGGGACGAACCTAGCAAGGTAGCAACAAAACAAAGTGCGAAACAAGTCCACTGGAGAAGGTCTAATCGCAAGTGTGTACCACGCACGGTACCAAGCGAGGACGAAGTGTAAGCAGAGATGCTAAACCAGTAGATTTTCGAGACGAAGAAGGCAACTTGAATTTGGTGCCCGAAAAACAGGGAGGGCAGAACGACAAAGATGACTGCGAGAACGAGCGGCAAGGCAAGGCGCGCAGCTAGTACCAGCTGGTGCGTCTCATTCGGGCTTGGGTTATTAGAGAGGACTTCTATCGGTTCTGCGGGCTACGGTCATCCTACATGAGCGCCGAGACATCACGCATACAAATAACATGCACCTTTGTTCTTCCGCTTTCTGGGCTTACGAAGAAGCCTGGAAGGAAATCATCGACAGCCAGAGTAACCCTGAAAGTCCACCTGCGACCAGCCCCACCGCCGAGAAGGGCGGCAGCGAGAAATGGGATGTAGAGGCCGAATGTGGAGAAGACAGCGTAGGAGAAGGTGCTTCGGTTGGGAGCTGGAAGCTCCGCTGTGTTCAAGTTTCCGTGGAAAGGATGTATCCTGGATCGACGGTAAGTTACTATGAAGCGAAACAAGATAACTCACCGATTGAAAGTGCCTGTGCCAGGTAAAAAGATCCCCATTGCATTGCGCCCACCCAACGAACGTCCCCTGCCGATATAGTCGGCGCCGCGGAGATGACAATGAAGAGAGCGAGCTCGAGAGCACAGATGCTGCCCGGCAGGTGAGGCATACAGATGAATACACAAGAAAAGATGCAGAGGAAGTAGACGATCATGAAGGCCATATAGTCGTCGCTCTCGTACCGGGACAGAACAGAGCGTAGGTTGGAAGGGATCAGCAGCAAAGTAGCTTGAGACGACATGGTGGCAGGAGGCAAGATCAGCACCGAGTACTGAGTACTGAGTACTGAGTTTTAACGGCCGACTCGGAGACGATCAATGACAATGTCTTGCTGACTCCATTGCATTCTTGGGCTCCATTGACTCCCTGTGTGAGCAGTCGTTGCGGTGTATTACAGAACTTCGGACGTCTCAAACCATGACTTAGGAGAGTGAGACTCGGAAGGACCCGTATATCGCTACCCAGATGACCTACATGGTTTTCCGCGGTATTGAGCCTTCCAGGCTCCCTTATCGATGCAATTTTTCTCCGCCCAACAGCACAAACCGCGGCCGCCTCCGATTGGTTTGTCCCCATTCGAGCAATTTCCCCCTGAGAATCGGAGTAATTTGGGTCTCTCTTGACGTGCTAAGGTTAGGCTTACAAGTTAAACAAATGCCTGACGTTGTCCCACCAAGATCAGCAGCTAGGTACCCTACCGCGAGCCCACACCTACTGCTCACCCTCCTCCGCATCTCCAGGACTCCTCTGTACCGGCTTCGCGGGTGCATCGACCGTGTCCGGTAGCGGAAGCTCCTCGATTGGGAGAGAAACCAGGAAGAGGGAGACCGCCAGAACCTGTGCATGGTTACGTGAAGCCAGAGAGAAACGGGAGAGACGTACGATTTGGCACAGGAAGACGACATTGAGCGCCTTCATCCAGCTTGCGGTCGCTTGTTCTTGCAGATCAGGCGGGAGAGTGTGAATATACGCTGTGGACGCGAGGATCCTTTGCACGATCTTTGGATGTTTTGGTGAGTAGTCCTTCCACAAAATAGGAACAAACCTCTTCGCTGTCGATTCGTGCCCGCAATTCCTTTGCAAGAAGGGTTTGGGTGAGCGCAGCGGAGAGCGAGACGCCCAGAACTTGACCGGTCGTGCGGAAGAGGTACGAGAGTCCAGTGGCAAGCGGGATGTCTTCACGGGGCACGCTGGCAATGAGGGCAAGCAGGGTTGTCGTCAGCGTGCTCGCGAATCCGAATCCGGACGGCATGAGTGTCGTATATAGCAGCCATTCGGGCGTATCTCGATTCCATGTAAATAGCACGATATTGGTAGCGATGATACCGATCCCCGCGATTGCTTGGAACTTCCAGTACCGCCCCGTTTGGCGCATGTAGTACCCCGCGGAGAGCGAGCCGATAGCGACGGCGAACGAGTTCGGTACGAGATGTGCGCCTGCGTTGGCAGATGTGCGGAGGAGGGCGGCCGTGAAGAAGAGCGGGGTGTTAAAGAAGATCGAGAGGGACAGGACAGAGAGGATGAAATTGTGGATGGCAACGAAGAGCGGGGTACGGTGGGCCAACATGCTAACCGCCAAGATTGGCTCTGCGGCGAATTTGAATTCGGCGAGGATGAAAGTGGCCAGGAGGACGAGGGACGCGACGAGGTAGCCCCAGACGTGGGGGTCATCCCATTCGTGGCCGAAAGTCGTCTTGTAGTTCATTCCGAGGAGGAAGGCAAGTAGGCAGGTCGCAAGGGAAATCGCACCGGCATAGTCGATGCGTTTGAGCTTGGCAAGAAGGGAGGTCCGTTCAGCGGCAAGGATGTCTGGAGGTTCCGAGACGGTGAAGAAGACGAGTACGAGGCCGATTGTAAGGATCGGCGCTTGTACGAGGAATGCGGAGCGCCAGCCTAGTGTGTCGCCGAGGTAGCCCCCAAGCGGGGCTCCGACAGCACCACCGAGGCCAAACAGCAGATTCGCGACTATAGACGTTAGATAAGTACGTCTACTAGCAAGCCCAAACAACTCACAGCCCTGGTATAGACCGCGGCTTTTGAGGGGAACCGAGTCTGAGACGATGACGGACCCAACGACGGTCATCCCGCTCCCACCCATTCCTGCAAGCGCACGCAGCGCAATCATCTGGTACATATTCGTCGTAAAGCCGCAGAGGGTGGTGCTAACGGCGAACAGCGTCCCAGCAAACAAGACGCTCGGGCGTCGGCCCAGAATGTTTGCAAGTCGTCCATACAGAGGTGTGCAGGCAGTTAACGATAGAAGATAGGCGGTGCCGAGCCATGAACTGAGCTGCATCGACTCCAGCGAGGAGCCAATGGTGGAAAGAAGGGTGACGACGATGGTGGCATCGAGCGAAGAGATAAATGCGAAGCTGAAGTCCACGACCTGAGTGAACGTAACAAACCGTGACAACGGCCACTTACCTCCAAATTCCTGCCATCATCAGCGCGAACTCGCGTCGGCTCTTGTCGGCGGGCGCCTTGGGCAGCAGCGGCGTACTCTCTGTTGTCGCCATGACTGAATGTGACAAGACAGTTCCGTCAGACGTGGATAATTATGGCAGATGTGGATACAGTGTGCGTACCGTAGATTCCTTCCCAATGGCTCGTTCTCATTCAGCCCAAGAAAGTCAACAAACTCTCATTTCCTCACCATGACTTCGGGCCACCATCTATGACACGCTCGACGGATACGCTGCCTCGCGGGACATCGTCTGCGGCTGCATATCCAGGAGTCCTCGTTGCGGTTATGTCGGAAAAAAGGCAAACAGCTCAAACTATTCGCTGGTCAACGCTTAGTGACCGTCGTCACACAGCCGCAAGATCGTTCATCCTACGCTCCATGCCGCTACTCGTTCGACTGTTACCAAAGGTTCCTCATCGAGCCGCGGAGCAAGGAGAACGAGTTCCAGAAGTTCGAGGAGGAGGAAGTTTGAATGGGTCCTTGACCTTTGACGACGGCCGGTCGGTGTTTGTCGGAGCACATCGGTGTGTCGGATTGCTCACTAATCGATACAATTATCCTTATTAACGTTCGCAGGATCGGAGAACCACACCGCAAACTCTCATGGACGCCCCCACAAGCATCCTCCTCAAGAACGGGACCCTGCTCTTGCACGCAAAGAATGACCATGTAAACCCCGTCAAGGCAGACCTTCTCGTCGTCGGCAGCAAGATCGCTGAAATAGGACCGAATATCGCTGCTCCCAGCCATACGGTCGTCATCGACTGTACTGGCAAGGTCGTCTCGCCTGGGTTTGTGGATACGCACCATCATGTGTGGCAGACCCAGCTCAAGGGACGGCATGCGAACGACACTCTCTTGGATTATCTTCCCAAAGGTATGCATACCGTTTCTTATTCATGTAACTGGGGCTAACGACCGTAGGCAATCTCACCGCATCGCTCTACTCTCCGGAGGACGTGTTCTGGGGTGAACTCGGAGGGTGTTTGGAAGCGGTGGACGGAGGTACAACCATGGTTGTCGACCATGCCCATCTGAGCTACTCTCCCCTCCATGGTACGTTTTCTGTTCTCAAATCTGCTTCGATGTCCTGACAACTTGACAGTCCAGAACGCGATCTCTGCGACCGTCTCGTCCGGGATTCGCTCCTACTTTGGCTACTGCGACAACCCCATCGTAACGTCGTGGGACCCACTCACCTTCGCACCTGCCACAGCCGACTGGTTCCAACCTCAGTTGGCGGATCTGGCAAAACAGCAGCCATTTGGGGACGGTCGCGTGCAGCTCGCAAGTGCATTCGACAGCTTTTACCTTCCGAAAGAGATGGTCATCGAACACTATGAGCGTGCCCGCTCTCTCGGCATCAAACTCTTCACTTCCCACTTTGTGCGCGGGCCTGTCATTGGGCAGCAGTCCGTCGTGGACATCCTAAATGCGTACGGTCTGCTTAGCTCTGATATTCTCCTCTCGCACGCAAACAACACTACACCCAGCGAAGCTGCGCTCCTCTGCCGCGCCAAAGCGCACGTATCTGCAACGCCCGATACCGAGCTCCAGATGGCCATTGGCTTCCCTGTATCCTTCCGGGCGGACCTGCAACCGCTAGCATCGCTGGGGGTCGACTGCCACAGCAACAACTCGGGCGACATTCTCACCCAGATGCGCCTCGCCCTACAGAGCGCGCGTGCCACATACAACCAGCCGTTTGTCGATGCGGGCAAAGCGCCGCGTATCGTGAAACACACGGTCGAGGAGGCGTTCAACCTGGGGACGATCCAGGGTGCCCGGGCTGTTGGAATGGAGGCCCAGATTGGGAGCATCGAAGTCGGGAAGCTCGCCGACCTGGTCGTGTTCGACGGGGAGTCTCCTGCGATGATCTGTGCTGCTGAGCACGATCCCGTCGCAGCCATTGTACTCCATGCATCTGTCCGGGATATCGACATCGTCATTGTCGACGGCAAGATACGCAAACGGGCCGGCAAACTGCTGCCCGTCGAGGGACTGCAGGGAGAGCTCCTTGAGTGGAAATATGTGGCGAAGAAACTGCTTGAGAGTAGGGAGCGGATCCAGGAGGAGTACCGAAAGATAGACATGAAGAGCGCGACTAGTAGGATCATGGAGATGTGGCAGATGAAGCCCGACAATTTTGTCGATTCCCTGTAGCTACAGTCGCGTTAGAACGAAGAGCAAAACGAAGAGACAAGCTGCCCATGCACCGTGACGTGGTCTAAATAACTTTCTCTTTCCACCTTGATGTTCTGGAGGTCTGCGTTCCGGACAGCATCAAGACAACGTCCAGCAGTTTCTCTCCTCCGTCCGCTCAAACTCTCCCGCGTTGCGCTGGGATTGTCCGTTGTCGTCCTCCTCGGAGCGCAGAATCGGCTGTACAACGATGCGGAAACGGATTCGGAGACACCTGGCGACAAGTCCGAGCAGTCACTCGGCGCTGGGTTCACGCAGGACAGGGTAGGCTGGCAGGACGCCGTACGGTTCTTGGGGAATGAGACCCCGGATGGGATAAACCGAATGTACTGGTACTCGCGCTTTGGTGCGTGCTTGTATCCCAATATCTGCTCAATATGCTGAGCTCGAGGCAGATACGAGGTTGCGCATAATGAGCCGTGGTCCTCGGACGCTCATTAGTCTCCTCGAGGGCGACTTTGTCAACCGAGCAAACGTCGCGGACGTCGTCCAGGAAAACCTCTGGTTCAATCTCGAGGCGCTGTTTAGATGGTACCAGACAGACCTCAGTACGCCCCAGCCCGTTGAATTCATTCACGAGCCTCATCCTTCGCCGGAGGCAATCCATTCGGTCATTCGAACCGCCATAAGCTTCACCGACGATTTCATTCGCGACTATTTCATCGGACGAGTGTTCAGCTCGCTCTCGAAACGGCATGCACCGGACGCCATGCGTGCCTCTGCGTCGAGTTGTCTCGTATCGGCGTTATATGAGGAGGACGTGTCGCTTCTCCATGTCGCCAATCTCGGGAACATGCGAGCGGTGTTGGGCCGACCACGGCCGCCAGCAGAGGACGGCTCGGTAATCTACGACGTGCATGTTCTCTCCGTCGACCACTCGCCGAATAATCCGACGGAACGTGCGCGCATTCAAGCGCTACATGGCGACGAAGAGCTGTTCGAGGACGGAACGCTGCTGGGACGACCCTACACCCGAGCGCTTGGGGACAGCAAACTCAAGTGGTCAACGGATGTCCAGGACCGTTTGCACCGCGACTACCTCTCCACAGCGCCCGATCCTCGAGTCAAAACGCCCCCGTACCTCTCCGGCGAGCCCGATGTCAGCTCAATCAAGATCGAGTCGGGCGACTTTCTCGTGCTGTCTTCGAGCTGGCTGCCCCAGTGTCTGACGGACGAAGAGGTCGTTGGGCTCGTTGGGGCGTGGCTACACAAGAACGGCGACACGAATCTATACCGGTCACTTGAGGATGCGGTTCCAGACCCGACGCCCCGCGCGGTGTTGCAGCCAGAGGACCTGCCGGTCAGGCTGAAGGAGCAGGATACGACGGTGTTCTTCCGAAAATGGAACGTCCCCAAGCAATTCGTTAACAAGGAGCCCAACCCCGCGATGCATATCGCCAATAATGCTATGGGTGGATCGAACGAGGATCTGAGGCAGGCCTTGTTAGAGCTCGCGCCAGCAGAGTCCGAGGGTAACACGTCAGTGGGTCTTCCTCTCGAGTATACTGTGCTGAAGATCTCTGCAGAAAACCCTTGGGCATCGCCATTGTGTTCTTCCAATAGGTCACCTTTATATCGTCGTATAATACCCCGCGATCTGCGGCGTTGTCTGGTAACTCTTGATATCCAATTGGCCACCTTGGTGTCCCTTTCAACATACGACCTCCGAACCTTTTCGGCACGATACCCTGGATCGGACCAACTCGTCTCGGGCGGAACAGGGCTATACAGAAAGAGTGACTCGGGGACAACAAGAAACTTTAACGCACAGTGACCGCAGCCCACGACGACACGCACGCGGCAGCCGTTTTTGTGGTTCCGCAGCTCCTTGGGTGAATCCGACGCACCGATTCTCACTCTTCCCATAACTTACAGCTTGAACGCGCGTTCTTGAGACTTCACGTCGGCTGAGAAAGCGGCTGCATGCACGAAGAATTGTAGGCCTGCGAACTTGAAATCGATCTCGAAATGCCACACATACGTAGTTTTATCGCGTACCTGCTACTGTACCCAATGATTCAAAAGCCTTCCTCGCGAAGCCTTGGGGAGTTCCCGAAAGATCTGATATCTGATTATATGTTGGACTCTCAACCGCGCCGCATGCATGCGCAAGAGTCAGACGGACGTCGATATGGCGCCGCCAAGCCGTGAATTCCAAGAGTGTACAACTACCATCGTAGTGGATGTTGCGCATGGACTACGACGCCTTTTCCCCGGGCCCGTCTACCGTCGTCCTGGTGCATGAAATATTCGCGAGTACAGGCCCGACACGGTCCAAGTCCATCGCTGTGGATACGTTGTTATTGGGTTCCTCGTCATCAAGCTCTCCTTCTGCGTCGATGTCGTCCTCGTCTTCCACATTTTTTGCGTTGGACGTATGCGCTGGCGCGACTCGAGCTCTCGCAAAGCCACCATCCGTACCGAAGGACTCCTCCGACTCGAGGTCCGATGCCGATGCAACCTGATCTTCCTCCATCTCGTCCGCCTTGGAGCTTGAACTTCCCTCCTCCATATTAACATCGGGCTCAAGCGGGCAGGTCTCGGGCGCCATGCCGCCTCCGCCTCTTCCTCCTGTCTGACGTGGCACGCAGGCTCGGAGCAGATGAGCTTGGTGCAGCTCTTCGTGCCGACGGAGGTTGGTCGCCGAGCTCGGAGAACTGGGAAATGTTCAATTCAAAGACGCAAGCCCATTCATTTCGCGCTGCTCACCGTCGACTGACCGCGCGCGCAGCTAAATCCAAGCATCAACCCTTTCCAACGCTCATTCGTCGGTGAAATCCGCCGTATCGACGAGATGGCCCGTCGTATCCGGTTCTTCTCGACCCAGATTGACAAGGAGAAAGATGTCGTGCCCATTCGCCCCCTCTACGACTCGGCACCGTTAATCACTGTCGGTCCCCGCGGCCCCCAAACCATCGACGAGCTCGATGTCACTCTCGCCGAACACGAAGCTCGCATGATCACCATGAACGAGAGCTATCAGACTCTCAGCGAGCGGACCAAGGAGCTAGTCGAGGCTCGTCACGTTTTGCGGGAGACTGCGGTCTTTTTCGAAAAGGTCAGTGCTTTGGCTCTCGTTGAATATAATCTAACGACCCTCAGGCGCACGGCCAGCACACCGACATCCGCTCCTCGTTCGACGACAGCTCGGCTCCGCTGCTCCAGCACGATGACCGCGAAAACCCGTACTCAACCGCCTCTGCCGTCCAATTCGACCTCGAATTCGTCGCCGGAACCCTTGATCGCGCTCGCGTCCCCACCTTTGAGCGGGTCCTGTGGCGCGTTCTGTGCGGCAACCTCTACATGAACCACACTGACATTGTCGATCCATTCGTCGATCCCCTCACCGGCGCCGAAACGCAGGGAACGCTATGGCGCCAGCAATGTCATCTCGGCACGTGAGGTCAAAGCACGGTCACATGATTTTTCTGTACAATCAATTCTATTTTTCTTGTCTTCTTCGCCTCCTCGCGATGTCCGAATCGACTGCCACCCAGAAATGCACGTCGTGCCACGTTGCCCATCCCGCTACCGTCGATTTCTACAAGCTCACCGCCGGCCGTCTCACCGCCACCTGCAAATCCTGTCTTACCAGGCTCAGTGCGAAGTGCAAGGCAAAGAAGAAGCCACCTACCGATGAGAGCGCGCCACCAGATGAATGTACCGAGGCCGACAGCGACGCAGACGCCGAGGATGATGCCGAGGACTACGCGGGCCTGTCCATTACCAAGCTTGAGGATTTCCTCGCTGTCATTGCCTTCGACGAGAATGCGCGCTCGTTCGGCGCCTTCGTCGTCGCGTCCGCCACCAGTAAACAGGGGGAAGACTTGGCGAAGCTGATTGCCGCGGAGGTTCAAGCTTGCACAGGCTACAAGTTTACGTGAGTCGTTGCGCCCCGTCAACGGATTCTTGCTCACGGAATGCTCAGTTATCACGCCAAATACACCCAGAAGAACACAGGCAGTGTTCGCTTCATGTTCTATTGCGCCCAGAATAAGAAACGACAGAAGAAGTCTAAGAAGGTCGAGGACGTCAGCAAACACCGCGACAAACGGCAGATGGCGACCTTCGATTGCCATGGCTGGCTCCATGTAACCGTCGACGAGGATTCCAGCGATGCACTCGTGAAATTGAAGCATAAAGACGACCATGTTCCGTACTACGACAAGACGGTACCGGCCAAGGTACACGACTATATTCTGCAACATACGAATGAGCATGCAACTCAGGTGTGTGGTATTTAATTTTGAATGTACGGAGTAGGAACTCACCTTCGATAGATCTGGACGTGGGTTCGCAATCTTCCCGAGTACCAGAATCTGCAAAACATCCCATTCTCTCAACGTACCGTCTATAATCTCTGGGCTAAGCTCGACTGTCAGCGATGGAAGCGGGATCCGGATGAGTTGACGTCAGCCCGTAAACTCATAGAGGCGTCGCGCAAACGCAGACCCGGGGACACCACAGCAGCACCTCTCTTTCGGGTCGAAGACATTCCATTGCCCCAGGCGTCTGGCTTTCGGGCTATTGTGTTTGCGCTACCGGAGTTGTTGCGCAAATGGGGAGGACTAGTTCGTGAGCTCGCGTTGGACTCTTGCTGGGAGACGAACAAGACGCAGTTCGAGCTTTTCGGAATGCTCGGTGAAGTGTCCGGTTCGGGCTGTCCACTCGGTTATCTCCTCGTCAAATCAGACCCGAATGACAGCGAGAAACACGGGAAACAGAAATACCTCGAAGCAGTCCTGGACTATTTTCGTCGTACATGGAACGTTCGCCCTATCGTGACCCTCAGCGATAAAAACTGGTCGGAGATCAACGCCTGCTTGAAGGTGTATCCCGAAGCGAAGCATCAGCTCTGCTTCTGGCATGGTCTTCGAGCTGTGAAACGGCGGCTCGCGGTCCTTAAACGTAAGCCGGCGCCGTACGATTGGAAAGAAGCCTGCCGCGAGTTTGACTTCATCTCTGCCGCATTTCTCCCCGTTCATCAGGGCGGGAAGCCCTCAGCACCAGCTCGCGAAACACAGCCCGCAGTCCCTCATTTACTGGTTCGCTTTGGTGGGAAGCTCGTTGAGCCGCCGCGTCGGGAGGTCACCGGGCCAACCATTCGCATCAACAATGTCCTTCGAACCGTCGACGTCCAGCCCGAAACTGAGCACGTACCAGCGGCGGCATCGACAGATACAGATGGCGAGGATGAAGACGACACCTGCGAAGATATTGAAGAAATCATCCGAACCGAGGAACCTGAACGTACCGATGGGCCCGACTACCTCTTCGAACCGGAGGAGAAATCGACACGCGACGCCGACTATATCTTCTGTCCCAAAGCGGATCGCGCTATGGTCTTGCGGATCTTCTCAAAGCATTGTGTCCGCCATCCCTTCTTCCTCGAAAACGGCAACCATGTATCCGCAGAGCTGATCCGCCACGAAGCAGTTACGGAAATGTACTGGTTCTGCGTGAGGCGCGACCTGACAGAAGTCTGGGCGTATATGTGGACGGCCTGGTATGCTCCCGGACGCTGGTGTCTATGGGCCCGTTCTTCTCAGCCCAAAATCCTATCGAGGCTAAGGACGACGATGACTGTGGAGAACCACTGGAAACAAATAAAGCACGCATACCTTCACCATCTGGTTCACCCTCGACTCGACCAGCTTGTCCATATCTTGATCTACGAGGTCGCCTCGCAGTTTGTGACCCGTCTGCAGCAGATCGATATGCTGCATCATCCCGGCAGAGCGCGAGCTCCGACACCGTGGCAGAAGGCCTTCAAGAAGAGCTGGGAGCAGATGAGTGTCCGCCCAGTCGGTAAAAAGGATTACAAACCGCACATATTGTCGTGGACTTGCCGGTGTGGACAGCAGAAATGGTTGCCGTACCACATCTGCAAGCATCTCGTTCAAGCAGCAGCCCCTCCCTCTCGAGATTTCTGGGTACACATTCGGCAGCGGCGAACCATGCCTCTATATCGGCACCCAGAGCTTCGTTTGAAAGGCCAGCCCATAGGCGAGTATGAGGAAGATCTTGGCGGAGTTACAGACGGGGATGATGATGCGTGGAATGGAGACAAATCGATGCTGAGCGGCGGGCGCTGGCAAGAGTTTGGGTCGCGTTCCGAGGCTCTCTTGGGCAAGAGATCGCGAGAGCCAGATAACAGCGGAGACGGAGAGGAACGTCCCGAGACCGTGCCGCGGATTGAAGGAGCGCGAGATGTACCAGGAGCGACAGCACTGCTAAACATTGGCGACCAGGAGAACGAGGTAAGTCAAAATCTAGCATCGGGACGCATTCTCACGTCGCTGCAGGAAGACGACAATTGTGCTTGGCTTCTTGAGAGAGCCAAGAAGCTAAGGCTGGCAGCGGAGATAATGGAAGCCCAGGCGGGACACGGAACGGCGCTGTGGATGAAGAGTATTGCGACGCGCGACGTCGGAGCCGATGTCAGTAACCTTGTCGATGACGTCGAGAGATACAAGAGTGCGGGTCGCGCGCGCGACAGTACGTGGGCAGTGGCAGGAGATCGCGTGGGGCAGCGGCAGAGGAATAACACCATGGGATATGTATTTGAAGACGAGTAAATTCACTTGACGAGAGCAGACGAGAGCTACGCGTTACACGTCACCGACTCCATCTTTGGAAAAATAGCCTCAATTAAATTTATGCACTAAATGTACCCAAAAAAGGCTGACAACACGTCCAGATCATCCAGAGTCACGTCCGTCACCAGTGGCATCAAATGTGACCAGATGACATTGCTGGGTGAATTGCGCTTTCTCCGAAACGCGCAAGAACGTCTTCAGTATCTTCGCCCATGATGACGCACTGCTCGCAAAGATTCGAATCGATGGGTGCTACGCTCTACCCCATCGACGCAAATGCAGACCAGCGCGCCGAGTCTCTGCGTGAAGTCACTGTACGTCTGGAGGACCTGCAAACAGTGCTGTACAACACCGGGATGAACCACCGCTCGGAGCTCGTCAAGATTGGTGAAAGCCTGCGCAGCTGGCAGAACGTCGTCCGCAAGGAGAAGTTGATATACGAGGCGCTAAACCTCTTCAACTACGACGTGCGGAGGGAGACGCTCATCGCCGAGGGCTGGGTGCCTACGAGAGACATCCCAGAGATCCAGCTTACCCTTCGGCGGGCTACCGAGCATTCGGGGACGAGCATGACCCCCACCTTGCACGAATTACACACGAGCAAGACCCCGCCGACGTACAACCGCACCAACAGATTCACAGAGGGCTTCCAGTTGATCATGGACAGCTATGGAATCGCCTCTTACCAAGAGGTCAACCCTGGTCTTTTCGCGATCATCACCTTCCCGTTTTTGTTTGCCGTCATGTTTGGTGACATTGGACACGGTTTCATCATCTTCTGTGCTGCGCTGTACATGATCATGGTCGAGAAGAAGTGGGCCAAGCAGGAACTTGACGAGGTATGTTCTTTTCTTGTTTAGTGCTCTGTTTGCTCATTCTCTCGCAGATTGTCGGGCAGTTCTTCACGTAAGGTTCTCCTCTTTAATAGCTCCGTTTCTGACCAAGGAATAGCGGTCGCTACATCATCCTCCTCATGGGCCTCTTCTCCATGTACACCGGTCTCATATACAACGATATCTTTTCCAAATCACTTCACCTTTGGCACTCGGGATGGGACTTTCCGGAACCTGGCAACCTCACCCGTATACCCGCAGTTGCGAACGGACACACCTACCCCTTTGGTCTCGACTCCGGCTGGCATGGTGCCGAGAACATGCTCGTCTTCACCAACTCGTACAAGATGAAGATGTCCGTGGTTTTGGGCGTTATCCACGTACGTCCACATTTCTTTTTCAATATTTCTTATCCAACCTCTCGGTAGATGACCTTCGCCCTCTGCCTCCAAGTCCCCAACCACATTCGATTCAAGCGCCCCATCGACATCTACTTCAACTTCATCCCCCAGATGATTTTCCTCCAATCTGTCTTTGGGTACCTGGTCGTTTGTATCCGCTACAAATGGAGCATTGACTGGGAGGTGGCGGGGAAGACAGGCTCCCAGCCGCCGGCACTGCTCAACATGCTCATCTCGATGTTCCTTACCCCTGGTACCATTGATCCGCCCGAAGCAGCTCTATCGCGGACAGGGCGTTGTACAGACGATTCTGTTGCTGATGGCGGCGGTGTGTGTGCCGATCATGCTCGTCGGCAAGCCGTACTTTGTCTGGCGCGAGATGAAGGCACACGAGGTGCGGGGTATATCGGACTCAACCACGGCGAAGGGCGACACAGCGAGGATAACGGACTGCTTGCTGACAAAGAGGGCATGGGAACGGCGGAGCAGTCGTCGAGGACGGCAGCGGCGACGAGGAACACGAGGAACACGACTTTAGCGACGTCGTCATCCACCAAGTCATCCACACCATCGAGTTCTGCCTCGGATGCATCTCCCACACGGCGTCGTACCTCCGTCTCTGGGCGCTGTCCCTCGCTCATGCGCAGCTGTCCGAGGTGCTCTGGACCATGATCCTCGAGGACTACCTCCACCCGACCGGCATCGGTGGCTGGATTGCGTTGGCAATTGGGGGGTTCATGTGGTTTAATCTGACGGTGGGGATTCTGTGTGTGATGGAGGGCCTGTCGGCGTTCTTGCATGCCCTGCGTTTGCATTGGGTCGAGGCGAACAGCAAGCACTTTGAGGGTGGAGGATATGTGTTTACTCCGTTGACCTTTGCAGAGTAGTATATAGCTCGTTTTAATACAGTTCCCTGCAATTGTCTAACTGAGTGGGTCGGTCACTCAAATCACGCTTCACAAGTGGTTGGAGGACGAGTCTGACCAAATCCGGATTGGGTCAGATGGATTTTGGAAATTTTTGTCTGGGATGCCCGATTTTTCCCCCTTTGATTTAAGACAATTTTTGTGCACATGAAAAAATCTGGGTGTCACCCATCGCTGAAAACTTGGTTGAAATGGTACAGTAAATACAGGCTGCATGAAGTATACTCGGTATGGAATCTAGACAAGAAAAACTACACTATGGACTTGTTGGGGTTTAGCCATCACTATGGATATTAGACCGTTGTTTGTCCTCATATAAATAGAATAAGACAAACTCACGGTAAATCATGGTGAGATATGTCTCATTGGGCTATGACTTGATTGCCCTTTGCTTCAGCACCTGCTCCTTCAGCTTGAGTGCATCGGTGTACCGTCCCAAGGAGTGGTAGGTTACAGCAAGGTTGGCCATTGCTTGAACAGTGTCAGGATGTTCAGCGCTGAGTAGCTTGGTCCGTTTCTCCAGCACCTGCTCCTCAAGCTCCAGTGCATCGGGGTACCGTCCCAAGGAGTAGTATGTTGCAGCAAGATAGGCCATTGCTTTAACGGTGTCAGGATGTTCAGCAGTGAGTAGCTTGGTCCGTTTCTCCAGCACCTGCTCCTCAAGCCTCAGTGCATCAGTGTACCGTCCCAAGGAGTCGTAGGTTACAGCAAGGTTAGCCATTGCATGAACGGTGTCAGTATGCTCAGCACTGAGTAGCTTGGTCCGTTTCTCCAGCACCTGCTCCTTCAGCTTCCGTGCATCATCGTACCATTCCAAGGAGTGGTATGTTGCCGCAAGGTTGGCCATTGCTCGAATGGTGTCAGGATGTTCAACGCTGAGTAGCCTGGTCTGTTTCTTCAGCACCTGCTTCTTCAGCGTCAGTGCATCATTGTACTGTTCCAAAGAGTGGTATGTTGCCGCAAGGTTGGCCATTGTTCGAACGGTGTCAGGATGTTCAGCGCCAAGTAGCTTGGTCTGTTTCTCTAGCACCTGCTCCTCCAGCTTCAGTGCGTCGGTGTACCGTCCCAGGGATTGGTACATTACAGCAAGGTTGGCCATTGCTCGAATGGTGTGAGGATGTTCAGCACCGAGTAGCTTGGTCTGTTTCTCTAGCACCTGCTCCACAAGCCTCAGCGCATCAGTGTACCATCCCAGGGTGCGGTATGTTGTTGCAAGGTTGGCCATTACTTGAATGGTGGCAGGATGTTCAGCGCCGAGTAGCTTGGTCTGTTGCTGCAGCACCTGCTCCTTCAGCTTCCGTGCATCGGTGTACCGTCCCAGGGAGTGGTACGTTGCAGCAAGGTTGGCTGTTGCTTGAATGGTATCAGGATGTTCAGCACTGAGTAGCTTGGTTCGTTTCTCCAGCACCTGCTTCTCAAGCACTTCCGCATCAGCATACCGTCCCAAGGAGTTGTATGTTACGGCAAGGTTGGCCATTACTCGAACAGTGTGAGGATGTTCAGCACCATATAGCTTGGTCTGTTTCTCCAGCACCTGCTCCTCAAGCTTCAGTGCATCGGTATACCGTCCCAAGGAGCAGTAGGTTCTGGCAAGGTTGGCCATTGCATGAACGGTGTCAGGATGTTCAGTGGTGAGTAGCTTGATCCGTTTCTCCAGCACCTGCTCCTCAAGCCTCTCCGCATTGGTGTACCGTCCCAAGGAGTTGTATGTTACAGCAAGGTTGGCCATTGCTTGAATGGTGTCAGGATGTTCAGCGCTGAGTAGCTTGGTCCGTTTCTCCAGCACCTGCTCCTCAAGCCTCTCCGCATCAGTGTACTGTCCCAAGGAGTGGTATGTTACACTAAGGTTGGCCATTGCTCTGACGGTGTTAGAATGTTCAGCACCGAGTAGCTTGGTCTGTTTCTCCAGTACCTGCTCCTCAAGCTTCAGTGCATTGGTGTACCGTCCCAAGGAGTAGTAGGTTCTGGCAAGGTTGCCCATTGCTTGTATGGTGTCACGATGTTCATCACCAAGCACAGTCCTTCTTCTTACCAGTACCTGAGCTTGGAGATTCTCTGCCTTCTTAAACATGCCTCCTGTCCAAAAGACAGATGCAATTTCGGCCTCAAATCCTGTGCTTATAAGCTCTACATCCTTTGATAACTGAACAAGATGCAACAGCAATTGTAGTTCTTGCACAACCCCCTTGCTACAAGCAGCAGCCATTCCCAAAAGATTGATCATTAACCTCCTTTGGCCAACTAGATCTTTCATTGTTGTTCTGGACCACTGGTGTACAAGTGGATGAATGGAATATGCATTGTTCTGCCATGTCATCAGAGAGTAACCGCAGATTTCTGATGTCATCTTTTGAAAGACACTCTTGTCCCATACTGTGTCCCTCTTTTTGAACATGTACAGAAAATCCCAAATAAGGTTCTGTGAACTGCTGTCTGACTTCTGAAATCTTGACAGAAACTTTACACTGGGCTCCAGTGCATTTTGAGTTGGTTCCAAAGCGCTGCCTCGACCTTTGTATTTGGATGCCCTCTCGAAGATTTCCTCTGTAATTCCCTCATAGTGGATGAAGGAGCACAGCTGCAGAAATTGAACAGCTAGAGGCTCGGCTTGTGCAAGTTGTGAAAAGCTCATTCTCCATGTAGTATACACGCTCTCCTTATAGTCATCCATAGATTGGATAGCTTTTTCACTGAGTAATTCAGCTGTCTTGTCTCGATAAAGCTGTATATATTCCAGCATATTGTCCTTCAATTGAGGAGACTTGGAAATGAATGCCCCAGCTTGTACTATGGCAAGTGGAAAACAGTAGAGTTCCTGAAAAGATAATTAAACCTTATAAGAGACAGGCAGATTGTGATAAAATACCTTGGCTATTGCAGCTGCATGTTTCTTGTTATCAGATGTCTGTACCACACCAGCTCTATTGAGCAGTAGCATGGCAGCATCATCATCAGACAAATCTGAGATTTGAATAGCCCTTTTGTGAGACCCAGTATGAACCCAGAGGTCAGGGTTCCGAGAGGTGATCAAAATGTTTCCATGACCACATTTAGGAAGATGTGGTCTTAGATCCATTTCTCGTGTATCAGCATTATCAAGGAGAATTAGCCATTCCTCATGACTCCCTTGAAGCCAGGTCTGTGCAGCTTCTGCTGTATCCCCCAGATTTTTGTCTATAGCAATCTGCTTATAACCTGCTTCAATAGTTTCTTTACTATTTGCATGGATTTTGAATTGGTTGGTAAACCTATAAACGGGATAAGAAACACTCTAATAATTTGCAACTTTATAAACCTAGATCCAGAGTCTGCAATAAATTTGAGCGCAGTTTGTGTTTTCCCAGCCCCACCAAGACCATGAAGTAGCACAACTTTTTGTTCTGTCTGGTCGGTTGGCTGGAATAGGCTATGGAGCTGTTGTAGAATATCTTCACGGCCTTGGAAGAACTTGGACGGGAGAGGACAATTTCTGATGAATTGGACCTTATCTGTGCAGCATGTCAGAGTGTTAAGCAGCTGAAAATTTTAGATAATCACTTTGAACAGCTGGTATCTTGCGAGGCAAAGTTTGACCCTCCACAGTGACGAGAAGTTGCTGATTGAGCATATAGTCAATCCCACTGCCATTCAAGACGCCATTCAAGACAGCTTGTTGAAATGCATGGACAAGTGCTGCATTCCCAGACTGCGCATCAAGGTAGCTAAACAGTATCTGAGTCTTCTTCAGGCGATTGTCGGCATAGATCAACTCCGAGTTGATAGCATCTGGGAGGTTTAGACGACGAGAGATGTCTTGGATTACATCCTCAATGTTTGCAGCTAATGCACCTTCAGCCTTGGATCTGCCAGTGGTGTCTACAAATGTTTCCGCAAACCAGCTAAGACATCCATGAATTTGAGGACAGTCACCTGGTCTGGTCGAGACGACACACCTCATTACAGCAATCAGTCACCTACAAGATGTAGTCAGCCTGCTTGTTACAGCTTCTACAAGAAGGAAAACTACGCACAGTGCTAGTGAGCACAATCGCGGGTGAGAGATGAGAGCAGAGAGTGAGAGCGGGTGAAAGGTGTGAAGGATACGTGGCATCACGGCACAGCATCCAGAAAGCGCTAGCCCGAACGGTGAGTTTCATATATCCATGTCTGGTCATCTTCGAGGCACGTCCGTGAACATCGGCACTGGTAGTAATAATTAAAAATTGGGTGCCCTTTCTCAACAAATTCAGAAAAGCTGAAGGAGAGAAGGAATCGAATCACACGACGCAGCTTCATCAAGGGGGGGTCACGATGTGACGATCACACCCTGACCTGGTCGGTCGGTCCAAGCCAGGGACCCAATAAAAAATTTGTGGGAACCATGCTTTTTTTGGCTGGAAGCGTGCGGAACTGGATCTTAGATGCTGAAATAGTGCAAAAAAGGTGTTTCCCATACAAATTGACGGCCCCATGGCCGCCATCACCGGTCTCGACACCCGATTGGCTGATGACTGTCAGCCGGCGGCCACACCCGACGTCCGTCCGGCAATGAAGAGTCTGATTGGAGTCTCAAAACATCTCTTGAAAGAGGGTAAATGGGCACATTGTGTGTGCTAAGACTTGAATCATACTCACCTGCACCGACCTGAGGCCTGAAATCTGGTGTAGCACAGCAAATTTCCTTTTTAGGATGTCACGTGTGATCACGTGGTCGGTCGGTCCAGCCCAGAAGCCGAATCCATGAAAAACAGGTCCTGTTCCATGATTTAAATCTTGAACCCCCCTTGAGCTTCATTATCCTCGAGGGCCCGGGAGCAATAACCTGGTCCGAAGCAGACGAACAACACGCGAAATTCCGAATCCCTGTCATGGAATACGCAGACGGGCGTCTACCTCGACGAATCTGCCGATGCGGAGAACTTGAAGGCTGTCAGGGTGGTTGTGGACTGCAAGGTTTGCATTCATATCCTGTTTGAATACATGTCCCAAGCTAGATGAAGCAACGCAGACGAACTCGGACTACTCCTCCGCATGGAATTCGTCCACCAATCTCTCGTCTGCCCGGCTGTTAACGTCCACCTACTCTGCAACGGCCCACCCTCTCCACAATAGTACCGTGACATTCCATTTCACCCGTTCCTCCCAATCTCCCTCGCGGCTCCTGCCAGCCGAGCCCAGCCCTGGGCGACGCATATACCACTACCCGTTCTCGCCGTCCCCTCGCTCACACGCCATCCGACACATCGACTCCCCTCATCGCATCACACCGACAGCATCGTCACCGGTCGCAGGCCGCAGTCAGCGCCTTCGTCCGCGGCGTCGACAGCGCGCGGACATTCGTCAATGCAAGCACACGTTTTGCGGGTTCGGCACAGAGGTCGGGATCAGCATCCATTCGCGCCGGCCTGCCAGTGTGGGCTGGTCATCTACAAGTACATGCTTTGCAGCACGGACGACAAGGGACATATCGTTGGCGACTTGGGGACGGGGAAGAAGCATGTGCAGCTTGTCAATGCGCAATTCCCATTCTACGGTCCAAAAGTACGATCCGGGACTGTACAGTCTTGTAAGTTACTTGGGCAAATCTATCTGACCGACACAACCGATTGCTGCACCGGGACTAAAGACGCGAGCCACCACGTCCGATCCTTCCTCGAAGCAGCGGCCCATTCGGCGGGACTCCCGTACTAACGGCTAACGCCCAACTTTGCCGTCCTTCAAGCTTCAAGCTTCAAGTTCGCCTTACAACAAAGATAAACCAACTCTCAGGGACGACGTCGACAAAATTGCAGCTAGACCAAAGCACTTTGATTGTGGAGTTGGTACGCGGAAAAGTGCGAAATACGAGGTTTCCGATGAGTTCAAACTATGTCGTTTGTTTAGCTTTACTCGACCGTTGCGCCTAATGGTCGAGTCGAGCAAAAGAGCACCCAGACACCGCGATTCAATGCAAGTCTGGTCAGTAGCATTCAGACACAATTCCGGGCAGTATAAGAGAGCACGATTAAACACATGCAAGAAAAGATGACGGTAAAAAATTGTTCAAGGAATAGGAGCCCTCGCAGCGTCTTTTTCCTTCATAAGGACGCGCTCCACGTTGGCCCCGAGAGCCGCACGATCTTCTGGGGTTATGAACGGTATCTTGGAAGAGTATCCGACCTCTGAGGAAGAGTCAGAACGAGTAGCGGATTGCAAATTTGACGAACTGAGGCTCGGATACTGCAGCGGGATCGTATCGCTCCGGATTGGAAGTTTGGCGAGGTCCAGAGGGAATGAGGGACCGATCCAGGAGTTTCGAACTTCGTGGTCGCTGAGAAATGATGAGTTTTCTCTGCAGCAGAGCGATTCATATGACAACTGCTTACGCTCGCTGTTGAAGGAGTTTAGAGGATGTTCAATGAATAGGAATAAAAATGGCGAACCTGTTCGCGAGTGAGTGGGTGAACCAGGATACTAACCAGGAGACTGAGCAAGGGGGAGGAATACCAAGCAGTAAATCTACCTCAGAGGGCCGCGATTCAGGCAAAGATAAGAGTACACCGAGGCAAAAGTCTCCGACGGCACCCAAATCTCGTACGATCCTAGAAATTCTATGGCTTTCTGGTCATCTACGAGTGAACGGCAGCCTACCAACGGGATGTGGGCCTATGGGCTCCGTATTAACACGAAAGAGCGGGACGGCAATAAACGCCCCGTCGCGCCGCAACCGGAGGACCGCATCTCGGAGCTCCAGCGCGTAGTGGTGTTCCTCAGAGTTTCCTTGGTGGAAATAGATGTCTATGGTTGAATAATGTGAGATTGCGATGGTTGTTGAGAGTTGAACGGGGTTTTCGTACGAAAGTGCCACTCTCTGGAAGAATAGGTCAGAAGAAGGAGAATCGAGGGTAAGATGGTGATGTGTACTTGATCTCAGAGTCCAGGACGGCTTTGAGGTCGGTAGTCGGCTTTGGCTGCGCCATGGTCGGAAGATCGGAGAGAGTGATGTGTCAGGTGCGCGATGCCGCCATCCTTGACATTGATTCACCATTTATACTTGCGTCTCTTGCGCTGCAGCCGGCTCAAGTAAAGGACTCCTCTAGCCGGTTCAACGCAGACGTCGGCGGGTATATGCTTGCACACATGCATGCTAGAGCCGCCAATTACCTCGACACTTCAAGTTGCCTATAAAAGTTCAACTATGGTTGGCTTTGTTAACGTTCTCGTTCCTGTCTTTTTGGAGCCGGAGTACTTCCCATTCAAGAGTTTTACCAGCTAAAGCGCGTACTCTCTTCTGAACGAAAGACTCGGAGTCTACGTATACTTTGCCCTCACAAACGCCACTTCTCTGGTGCTCCGAACATGCACGGCTAACTGCCTGCATGTCTTCGTAGACAATGCGCACTAACGCAGCCTCTAGACCTCCGGTCTTAACACCCCACTACCTACCTCTTGCGTTCGTTTTACTCTCAACGAGAATAAACCTACCAGCGCCAGACCGAGGCTTGGTAAAAAAAGAGTCTGGGATTCTTGTGGGTATCCGAGTCATAGAAGAGCCATTTTATCCAAAAGAGTCCAACATGAATCATTGCACCAAGAGACCCACAATTACAGGAAAGAAAAACTAGCACGCAACAAGACAATATCCACTACTATTCGAGACCGTCGAAAGACTGCCATCAGGTTCGCTCTGCCCTCCGAAGTTGGTCGCATCTGCGGCGGTGTGGCAGCCAGCATAATAAGCGCAGGTCAGCATTGTGGTGTCCTAGAAAGGTTAAAGTTTGATCAATATGAGGGATCGGAGGAAGAGCGAGAGTGTATGTACCTTGGCGTTGTTGTCGTAGTACGCTGGAAGTAGCAAATGAAAAGTTAGAATCGTAGACGAATAATAGTAGATGGGCGTACGGTTGGCGAACCCGCATCCGTCAGGACGGCAGGCGCAGAAATCTATGCATTCTATCGAAAGATGAGTGTGGATTTTATATAAGATGAAAGAGAAACGGACCTTGAACGGTGTCGGTGAGGATATAGCTGAGGTAGTCGTCGCCGTGGATCGAGGCATTGAGGTTCGTGAAGGCGGTGGTGAAGCACGGGGCTGCGGTCGGGGTGCATTTGGCGGAATATGTGGTCGTGGGGGAGGTTGAGGTGACGGTGGCCGAGGTGACGGGGACCGAGGTGGGTGGGACCGTGACGGTCGAACTCACAGGCGGGGGCGGGGGCGGGCCGGCATTTCCACCTCCACACAGCACCGTCGCCTTTTGGAGCGCCACAGCGGTCTGCGCGTATATGCATCCATTGTCGATCGCATTCGTCTCAATCGCGACGTTCGTTTTGGCAAGAATGTTGCCTTGGAAGGTTGCGCCCGCACCGACCGTAACCGTTCCGGCAACAACCCAGATGATGTTCTTCGAGACAGCGCCGCCGATCAGGGTTATTCGGACGTTGGCGGCTTGCACGAGTGTTCCTGAGATTTGGAAGATCCAGGCTGAGGGGGAGGAGGAGACGACGTCAACGAGGCTGATCATGATGAGGATGAGTCGGGAAACACTGGCAGGAACGTACTGTCGGCGGGGCCACCGGAGATGGTGATGCCTGTGGAGATGGACACGCCAGTGGTCCACTTGTACAGGCCTGGTACGAGAACAGAGCCCCCGATGAGACCTACGACAGGAAATGAGACAAGACGGCATAAAGTATCAAGTCGTTCTCACCGGCTTTCAATCCCACAAAGTTCGGCATCGGCCTGTCTGAAGAGAGGGTAAATAGTATGTTGCGCCGACAGACGAAGAGACGTACTCATGGCGTCGGTGAATGCAGTGAGCATGTCCGCCACCGCGACGGTCAAAAGGCCAGGGGTGGGCAATGCATCGGTCGCACCCATGAGACGACCCGAAACTTGAGTCGAGCTCCAAAACTGCTTGCTAACGTCTTGGACGAGGCTGAACCCAGTCAAAGAGGTCTCCGTCGCCGGACTGACTCCAACATTGCCGTCTGGTGGAAGAAGAATATCAGAATAAATACAAGCGCTTGGGTTAGACGAAAATACTGACGGACGGCGGAATTTGGGACGGTGGATACGCCGGATTCAGCAAGAATCGCGAAATTCCCGGCGGTGCCAAGAAGTACTGGTGCGGGACCTGCAGCGAACACGCAATGGATAGTGGCCTAGGCGCGATTAGGAACTTGGCGAACGGCAGAGATGAACGTGTGCCTACCAGTAATACGAGGCCTGCGACGTTGAGAGAGATGCGAGCCATATTCTGTGAGTATTAGAGGGAAGGGCAGGATTGCAGATTCAAGGGCAACGTCGAGAGCTCTTAAATATGTTTTTGACATGCTCGGAGAAAACCTTGAAACACCAGTCAGTACAGAGCGCATAAGACCATGCAGCTCACCGAAAGCCCTAATTCGGTGTGACTGACAGTGGCCATCGGACAGGTGAGGTAAAGTTCATTTTGTTCGGAGGACAACGAGGGCGTAGGCGAAGGGTGGCATGAGCTCATTGTCTACGACCGGATGGAACGTGCGAAGACAAGTAGCTGTAGAGCGCCAATCGTACAGCGACTCGTAGGCGTTGAGGAGGGTGACAGGGAGGTACGACGCAGATTGAGAGCGGTGTACAGCGTAGAAGACAAGAACTGAAGGTGACAGGATGGATGTTGGGCCCAAGTTTGGCCTGCGGGGCGTCATGCCGAAGCAGGTCCCAGGAACGCTCTATGACGCTGAAGCAACCTATATACAACCTGTGGGCTAGGTGCTCGTTTGTCGTGATGGAGAAGAGCCTCGGCCGTGTTTGGTCGTGTTTGCGCATATTGCATCTTCCCATCAACGCCTTCGCCGTCAACTCTCCGGTGAACCACTATCGTGGGTGCAATTACAATGCTCTCGAATCTGCCCCCAGATATAATTCTCGAGTCGGTGACATATCTTGCTCTCCCAGACGTCCTTTCTCTGCTCATGGTTTGAACACACCATGACCATGACTCGCCTGCTAATAAACGTCTTGTTAGACATGCACACGATTCTACGCACTCACTCACGAACGCAGCCTCTGGATTTCCGTTCTAAACACCACCCGTCTCTCCACCACCCTCGCCTGTCCCCCCGCACACCGACCTGTCGCGTTCACTTTACTCCCTCTCCCGCCTCAAAGACATCGCTCTGCATAACCTCAAACTCGAGGCCAGCTGGGCGCGCAAGCGGCCCACCCCCACCCCCGGCAAGCCTCCACTCACCACGAATTTCTTTGAGCCGCCGGATATCATATCCATCGTGCAAGGGACCGATATCATCCTTCTACAATTTCCTCAGCGCAGGAGATGGTGTGCTGGGACAAAAAAGCTGGCAAGACCTTCCCGCTCCCGGCTATTCCGATAGGCGGAAGCGTCACGGACGTTGCGGCGCCTTGCGACTCGGATGGAGTCAGTACAGTCGCGTTCGTAACGCTTGAAGCGACTAGGTCTTTTGTGGTCGTTTCTTTCTGATTCAATGTGGTCTGACTTTGAGCACACAGCGGCACCCGACATGCGAACATAGTGACCATCTTCCACGACGACATGAAAGCTACTGGCATCGAGACAACGCCGCCAGTTGAAATCGAGACTCGAACGGCGTACTTTGAAAGCATATTTGTTAGCGAGGATATGGTTGGATGCGTGGTTGTGGATGACACTGACGACCATTTAACTTTAACGGTGTCGCCTCGCGGCAAGGCCGCGAGACTCTCAGAAGACCGCAGCCACCGGATCGAACTTCGTCGTCCAGTAAGTTGCTAATCTTACGACCTTCTCCTTCGCCGCTCAAACAAATCTACAGCTGGATTGCGAGGATGTGACGTTCTGCTTCATCTACAGAGGTCACCTCTACAACCTCCTCGAGAACGGCGTGACCGCCGAAATACAGCACTTGTCGCGCAACACCATGCACTCCAGGCGGATCGAGCAATACCAGTCTTGGGTTTGCGACATTCCCAGCCTCGACACCTCCGACTCACTCCGCTTCATGCTCCCAAGTGCCCCGTTCTGCGGCGTCGCCGCAGTATTCGTCGGCTGCCTAAACGACGAAGTGACGCTGGCGTTCCTACCCTGCGCGCTGACGCACCTACCCGACAATGGAGATGACTCGCCGTTGGAATTCACTTCGCCGTGCGAGTTGGCCTGTATACCCGGCCGGCCGGCCGAGACGCGGTCTAATGGAACGCTGCTTGTGTGGATGGACCATGGCGGGTTTAACGTCACGATTGTTGTCGAGACGCTGGATAACAGTGGTCCCGTGCTCAAGCTCGTGCGGTATCATCCAAAAGGCGCAACGAAAACCTCGGTACATGACCTAGAGCTCCCTCCTTCTGTCAATCTACTTGCGCTTACTACGGTTTGCATTGACGAAACGGCGGGGACGGTGCATCTCGTCGACCAGGCTGGTGTTATAACTACTCTGTACTACACATGAACAGCACCCTGCATTTCCTACGTGTCGTTGAAAGTGTCGATAACACGGGAGAGAGAGAGATTCGGTTACTTGTACAAGCCATACCAAGTAACCAAGAAGACGCGTCTAACGACGAAGAATAGAATATTGATTACAATCTGCTCAAATACTCCAGCATCGACAATGGTAGATTCCATTGGGATAAACAAAACACCGTGTACAAGCACTGAGTAAACGAAGGCAACGAGACCGAAGGAGAGCAGACGAAATACGAATAATGAAGTAAGAGTCCACCATATGCCAATTTCCTTATGCTCCCGGAGTTCCCTGACTCGTCACTACAGCAGCCCTAGTCACACCAAACGCCAGCCCACCCGCACTCGTCAACATCGGACCGACACTCAGCCGATCCAGCCCCGTTTCGACACTAAACAGCTTGTTCGGCGAGACCTCCCACGTGCGATGTGCCTCTACGCGGGCGTGGGCGGTGTGTACCGCGGCGAGGGGCGAGCGAAGACGTTGGGCGGCGAGGAGGGTGTACGGGGAGGCGCTGGTGGCGCGGACGGCGGCAACGGCAAGGACGAGGATGAACAGGCAGTACGTCGTGATCCAGGCGAGGAGGAGGACGAGAATTGGGAGGGAGAGACGCGAGCCGAGGACGAGTGTGACGCGCTGTACTTCTTGGGGAGGTGCAGGTTCGTAGAGGATCGAGGTCAATGCGATGAGCTGGCGAGATAGCTCCCTGGCGAAGGCGTTGGCATAGTCAGCGCTCGCGGAAGAAGCTAGACCGACTCCTTCAATCGAAGCGGGGACGCGGTCGACGAGATACGATGCACCGGTCATGGCACCAATTCCACGCACGATATCGACGTCGGCTGTAGTGAAGCTGTTTGCGGGGTCCACGGTGAAGCTTCCGTTGAAGTATGTATACTCGACACTACGGACGGTGACGCTGCAGGTGAGGACGTTGAATGCAGAGTTGCCATGGGTGAAGAAGCCCGTGTTCCCGACAACTAATGACTGTTACCGCAAGACAAGGCGATTTTAAGGCGAAAACACACAAGTATCATCGTCAGAGGCATACGCTTGTGACTGTACGACAGCACCAAACTGGAAAGGGCTGGCTTTGGCGTCAGCACAGGCGAGAGAGAGCGAAAGAGTAAACGTACTTGGACCCAACCATGTAGGTAGGCACAAGCATATTTCCGGACGCATCCAAGATACCAAACGGATACGCATTAGTCGTGGTGTTCAGCGCAGCATTGAACCCAGTCGACGATGGACAGTTGAGGGCGAGAGGAGACCCGGATGCCGAGCTGCTGACGCATTCGGGAGTGACGCTCTGGCAGGTGGCGAGGACGCCGTTGGAGGTTCCATAATACGCCACGTCTTCCGGGATAGACGAAGGGATGACAAAAGCCGTGCCATCATCGCTAGAGGCCACCGCGTTTGTGGCGGAGTTGTTGGTCAGGGTCCTCAAGCCCTCAGGAAGCGAGCTTGCGAATGGGTAGGCGCTTCTGCTGGAGCTTAGAATAATGTCTCGAGGAGAAGAAGAGGAGCTTACGTGGCAGTCTGCAAACCACACAAATTGACGCCAAAAGCGATGGCGCCGCTCGTTGTGGCACACATGGACGAGTTGATCTGACGGGAGAGTTGTGGCCAGGTTCCATGATAAGCACCGAGCTGAATGAAAGACATCGACAGAGAGGATACGCTGAGGGCGATTACCAGGGCCACGAATGTGTACGCGAGACCAAGCGTAACGGCTACTGCGGCTACTGCCCGGCGAAGGATCGGGGGCTTGTACGATGTGCGTTTAGCCTTTCCAAACCCATGAAGATACTTGAAGCCGGACCAGAGGGCGGGGAGGTTCATTCCGTGGAGGACGTTAATGATTATCCCAAGCCTTGAAGGAGACGTTAGTGGGAATGCAGTCAGGAAATAGCAGAACGTACTGGAACGGAGTTGGACGATCCTGACCGTTGTCGGCAGATGCTTTGAGCCATGACCAAGCGAAAGTGTAGCCAAGGAGGCTTCCAACGCACGGCACCGTCGAAATCAGCAAGACAGACAACATGAACACGATTGCGAGGACAGAGCCAAGGGGCGCTGTGGTGATAATCCAGTTCTCGTGTTGGGTAAAGTCGTTGGTGGCGAATATCTGAAGAGCAGCTCCGACAAGCACGAGGATGGCTGAAAACGAGAGGGCGGCGGCTATCAGTATGATACGTTTTCCTCTGAAGACGGTGGACGGCGGGATGTCGTCCGAGCGCCGTGAGGAGATAACAGAGACGGTTTCAAAGAGACCGTGCCGCTCTTTGTTGAGCGCTGGGGGGTCTTGGATGTTCCATGGGAGGTCGGCGATGTTGTACGTTGAGGGGGCCATGGTCGAGGTCCAGAATTGAGAGGACTACCACCGCATTAAATATATTATGGAAGGATAAGACATTCGGAGAGCGGGTGTATAGCTTGCGACCCGCGCTCGGAGAGGTAGCATTTGAGACATGGCGGGAAGGAAGATCACCACCTGGTCACGGTCATGTCGCGAGCTCCTTGAACTCTAACTGCGGAAGTTGTACCAAAGTTGTGTGTGCACCCCAGTTGTTGCCAACCACTTCCGAGTCGACTGTCTGTCTCTTCAGCCAATGGCCGTAAAAAATCTTGACTTGATGCTGATTTTTGTGTCTGACTCTGATTTTCTTCCTACCGCCACCACCGCCGTGTCCGCTGGCGCGCGTTATCACCTCGTACAAGCCCCGAATATCACTCCTCTTCTCAGCTATCCATACCCACCTCCCTTGAGAGCCATCTGTCAGCACGAGGTTCTCCGCCCGCTAATAGCGCATACTGGCCCAGCACCAATCACCCTGTCAAGAGCGCAATAAAAAGAATGCTGAAACGACAACGGCGGTGCCTGGTTTGCTCACGACGCCTGACAGAGGACTTCGCGGTCCCTGGTTGCGAGGTACTTAAGCCGGCGATGGGCTAGCAGCGTCTTTCTTCAGTCGCCATGTCTGTCCTCTCTTTTCTCCTCAAATTTTCGCCATTGTTGCCTATCGTGAGTTTCTCCCCATCTCGTTGGGTGGGAAGGCTGACCGAGGCTCACAGGCAATGGCGCATATACCTCGGGCCACCGATATGATGATTCCGCGCCAAACCAATCCGACTTCGCTTCCGGGCAACTGGTCCTTGACGGGCTGCTTCACAGACATCTCGACCGCGCGAACGCTCGCGGCGGTGGTCCTCGTCACGAGCAACATGACAGTCGAAACGTGCATCGCGTTCTGCGTTGCTGCCGACTACATTTTCGCCGGAGTGGAGTTTGGACAGTGAGTTGTTTGCCGTTCAACGCTTGACTGTTGCTCATCCTTTTGCAGAGAATGCTGTTCGTCTTTCCTCCCGTTGTATTCTCTATCCATTCGACCTCAACAGACTGCGACTCGACGATCCAAATTCCTGGCGCCAAAACCCCGCTCACGGACTGCGACCAACCATGTGCTGGCAATAGCAATGAAATCTGCGGAGGGCCAGAACGACTCAGCGTCTTCACCAGCGGCGCACCGGCTCCCTTGATCGTTCCGACTCCAACGCCGGGATGGGAGTTCCAGGGCTGTTTGACGTATGTGCCTCGTCTACCCAGTGGAAATGAACATTTATGGTATTTGAATGCAGCGACAGCACCGCTAACCGTACATTAGCGATGCAAGTCAACGTTCCTATCGGTGTCACCGCCGAGACGTGCACGTCGGCCTGCCAAACGGCGGGCAACTTCTTGTTCGCTGGCTTGGAGAATGCCCACGAGTGCTGTATGTCGTCTTTTTTCTTGCCGTCGCTCACCTCACATTCGACCCAGGGTGCGGTAATACGACGAACCCCGTCGCACAACACGTCGGTAACGACGACTGCCGACTCGTTTGCCAAGTGGATCACGCGGAGTACTGTGGAAACGCTAATCGCGTGGCATTGTATGCGTTTACACCGGAGGGTGCGGCTCCGCCGCCTATCGGGGAATGCGCTACGGATATCAGCAACTTTACTCTGACGGCGGTCTTCAATAACCCACCTGTGGGTGCCCCAACGCAACTCCCTCTGCGCGCGATAATGGTGGAGATGGTTCCAAATGTCTTTTGGACCGTACTGTCGGTGTGTTTCTAGTGTTCTTATTCAAAGTCCTGGCTGGTACTAACAAGAAGTATCGAACAGGCATGCACTTCTTGCTGCACCGAATGGTCTAGCTTTTCGCTCAAAAGCTCGGTGTTTCTGCCACACTCGTCTATCGACCCTGGGTTGACCATGACCTCCATCGGACCCTCTGATGGGAACTCGCCCGCATTCGTCGCGTCCGTCCCGCCGTTCCCTGGGGTGCCGGTATACTGTGCTGCCGTGCGTCTCGGGCCTCCGACTCCCTTCTTCCTTCTTGCTAACCCGCACTCAGTCAACCACCGACCCCAACTCCCCGCTCCTGCTCTCATTCGACGGTAAAACCGACTCATGGTCGCTCTGCACAAACACCACATTCTTCAACGCGGATGGCCGTGTGGATCTTGTGTTTAATCCTGTTACGAACCACCCGCATTACGCGTTCTCGTCGTGTAATGCGGTATCGGTGCATGTCGTGCAGGAGTAGGATGAATTTCCTTTCACTCTCACTAAGCAAAACGAAAAATAGACTCTTGGATACATAAAACAATTCGAGTCCTGGAAGGGAGAAAAATTATGGAATTCTGCCTAGACATTGTAGCAATATTAATATATGGCTTGTTTACGGTCTGCTCCGTACAACGTTTATTCCTTCATATAGCAGAACGCGGTCCCGTGACCATACCGAGCCAGAATACGAAAGACTCTGAAGATGATTAATCATTTGGTTTCATTCTCGTCGCGCTTGTGGGCGTTGATGCTGTAGTGCTCTTGCAGCTCCTCGCGTGTTCTCTGCAGAGTTCACTCGTCTCCGCTTGCCCTTTGAAGCACTCCAAACTGCACCAGATTTCGTCTCAGACTCAGCGTCAGACTTAGCGTCAGTGCGACAGGTGGGCTAACAGAGACAAAGCAGGGCGTGCTGTGCGCTTTTTGATTGAACACAAGTTGTTCAAATTTCAACGTGATAGTGATTAGCAGGCAGGGCTTTCGCGGGAGAAATGCCTCGGTATCTTTACTCTTCAGGCTTCTCGAGGGAATGTATCGGCGGCCGCCTCACTAGTACTGCAACAGAAAGGTCATTTTGGTGCCAGCAATCTGAGTACTAGAAATGCAGCCTTTGGATTCGATACGAGTAATAATACAACAAAGAAACAAGTTCCACCGCTCAATACTCCGCCATTTGAAGCACTTTCCCTGCGTTCTCAAGATCAAAAGACTGGCGCGGAGATAGAAGACAGGATTTCACGCACCGACATTCGAATACGGATTCGCCTTCCTCTGGCCCAGAAGCATCACATCGCCCGTGTCGAAGAAAGAGTAGCCTGCTGTCAAGCCCATCGAAATCTCAGCCTCCTTTTTCGAGGAACTAGACGCGACACGTACCGATTTCGATACCATCCTCATCATCCGTATCGCTATTCCCATTGATCGCCCTGCCTGTCTTCGAGTCGCGGAGAATCCCACTGTGGTCGATGAACGGCGCCGGGCGTTCGTTCGCATCGCGGTGCAGCTGGATGAGGATACGTTGGACGTCGAGGAGGTAGCCCCGCAGCGTGTCGAGAAACCGCCGCGTCTGTAGGTGTTTCGAGGAGGCGCAGCTGCAGCAAGTAAGTTTATATCAAGGGTATGAAAAACCTAACTCGCATCGACAACCCATCCTCTTTGATAATATATCCAATCCCATACCCATCGGCCGCGACAGGCCCGAACCCAAACAACCTCAGCGCTGGGTTCCCGCAATTCGACGTAGATAGGATCGACGTGCTGAGGAGCGCCCACCCAGGATCGGTGAAGATCGCGGGCATCTTGTTTGGGCTTTCGGGCCATGGTGCCGGGTCGTCGGGAAGCGGATTAAGGTTGCCGGCGAGCTGGCGTTGAAGGAGGCAGTAGAGCGCGTAGAGGTGTCTGTCCTGCCCTAGTCCCTTGCTGCATTCCTTGGTGAGCGAGACATGGCGTTCGCATGCCTTGCGCAGTGCCGCAATCTTGTCCGAAGGAGAACCGTCAGAGTAGAAGGTCTATCGCGAGAGTTAAAGTTATATCATACAAATCAACACCTTTCGCACCTTGGTAAACGTCACACTCTCTGGCTGAATGGACCGAATCGCCTCGGTCCGTCCATGCAAGAAGGCCTTGGTCATCGCCGGTTCATAGACACACTCGATCCGACCTAGTATGCAACTTAAGCTCTCAGAAACATCTCAACGCAAAAACGCACCATACAGCCCAAAATACGCTGCTTGAAACGCCATCTGGACAAACGCATCCGGACTGAACCCATGACTGGTGATGAAGTTCTTCCCGTAGCCCTTGAACTCGAGCGCTTGACAGTCGTTCTGGCAAATCAAGTCGCTCAGCCGCGTCTCGGCGAACCGAATGCCAACACGCAGCTCCGACGAGAGCTTCCACTCGAGCTTCTTGGGTGTCGTGTCGATCTTGTTCGGCGGCGGAGACGCTGCGGTGCCATTGGCCTTGCGGACTTTGTATCCTCGTGCGTGCGGCGATAGGGACGCGTGGAAGAGCGTCGGCGCGGAGGGATTGATAGAGCGAGCAAGGAGCATGAGACCTTCTGTGAACACGTCTGCTGCGAATCTAAATCTGGTCGGTGAGAATTTTCGCACCAAAAAACGCAGCCCACCGTAGAACCGTGTGTCCATCGACACCGGTATGTTCAAAGTTGATCCCCGCCGCCCCGTCTGCACAAACGATAATCTGCAACTTGTCGTACCACCTGTTGGTGCACGTCCCAATCTGCACACCACCATCGAGGCCATAGGTCCCGCATAGAAAATTTCCGCATAGCTCAGCGAGGTCGCCGGGTGATGTGTCGTCCAGGCATACAACAAACAGCGCATCGTCGATGAGACGGAGACACGACGCGTTGTTGTGATCCGTCGAAAGTGTCGCACGAAGACGGGACCATTCCTTGCGGTTCTCCGTCGAAAGAACGCCAATCGCCCCGCGGGCCACCTGGGAGAGCAAGTTGAGCGGCGAATGCCAAAGCACTAAAGGAGCTACCTCGGATCTATGCGTCTTATCGGCGTCGGTGACGATAGCCTGCAGATTGCGAATAACCTCGCGCTCTGTCAACAACGGCCGGTTCTCGACATCCAAAACGTCGAACCAGTCTGAGTTGATGCGAGTTATAACCTTGTTCCGTGCGCTATACTAGGAATACGCACAGAACTGGCCACGTCGCAGCACCACGACGTGTCGCGATTCGGGGTTGACGTGCATCTTGCAGCCTCTCTGCGAGCGGAGTAAGTTTGGCAGCTTGAACGTATAAAATGCAGACCTCGGTCGGGATCCGTGCGGTGCCAAAGAGCCTTCTGTATTGGTCCATATCAAGGGGAACGCCTCGGACGTTGTCTGGCTCGAGTAGCTCTGCGCGCAGATCGTGAATGAAGCCCAGAGAGGACACGATGAGCGCAGCGGCTCTCGGGAGTTGCGAGCCTCGGTCAGGGGTTGGGTCGTTCCTATATTATTCAAGAAATGCCTTGTGTGAGGTCCGCAACTCACTCGAGGACAAAGAATGGGTTCAAAGCCAGCACGACCGGGTCGGTATGCGACAGGTACGATTCATACCTGACCCCTGCTCAGTTTCAACGCACAGAGCCAAGAAGAATACGCACCAGAACTCTTCGATATAGCTGCAAGATAACGAATTATCAGTTTCTTTCAGCTCACCTCCACAACAACAACACACACCTATCTCTATCTTCCGCCCACTTGACCAACACTTGCTGGATCTTCTCTCCCTCCCCACCCTTCTCCAGGAACAACTTGACCGCATCCTTAGTGAGCTCATGCTCGTGCTCGTTCTGCAGCGCCTTCAGGGCGGTCAGGTACCGTCGGCAAGTCTCCTCCAGTGGCGGGACGGGCAGCTTTGGGAGCGCGGATTGCCCTGAGAAGGTGCGTTTGCCGGTCGCTGCGGGGGAAATCGAGGTTGGTTTCGACATCCTGCGAGGAAGATGGTGGCAAGAGCACGAGAGCTATATAGGAGGTCAGCGGACAGATGTCACTTTTAGTGTGTCGGCTAGAGCCGACGCGGTCGATCCGGACTGTTTCTGTCAAAACGACGGATCTATCGGGAAGCCCGCTTCCCCCCGCACGGGGGAGAGCCGCGCTTCCCCGCATTCCGGGGCTGAATACATTCCAGCTACAATAAAATACAACGGCTATCTAAGTAGCTATAGGTGTCCAAACATCCATAAATACTGTACAAATGGTAGTCCTAGAGAAACGAAAGAGTAATAGATACAAGTGTGCAAAGTCTGAGTATCCTCGCTAGCGATACAATAAAGAGTCTCATCCAGCTAGTCTAAAATCGCTGGAAAAGCTCGACGCGATTGCCCCACTCGCGGGCCAGTGTCAGTCGCAAGTCGTCTGGCGTTAAACCCCAGCACCGACACCGATTCCCATCGCCATCTCGTTGGCAAATCCCGCCAACGCAATCATCTCGCGAGCACGAAGCAGACTGCGGCCTAGATGGATCGAAATTAGTATTCAATCCCGAAAGAAAGAAGGGAAATGAACTCACGCATGGAAACACTATCCCTCGCCCCAGCCTGCAACGCACCCAGCCCTTCCTGCAAACACACCCGCAGCTCCTTGTCATAGTCGTAGTCGTACTGCTGGTGCTGCGGAGACCAGCCGGTTTGCGATTGCGATGATTGCTGTTGACGAAGCCGCTTTAGCTCCTCTCCAAGAACGGTTATCGCCCAATGCCAGAGTGTCTGCAAATTACATCAACAAAACCGAAGAGTTGGGCAAGGAAAGAGAAGAACATACCCCCATAATCGGATGGACCACTGCAAACCCAGCCGCATCGCTCAACATGTCCATCGCGCTCCTCACACCCGCAGCCCTCGCCTGGGCGGGATCGTAGCCGTAGGTATACATATACCCAGCCATCTGAACCTCGAGCTCGTGCAGACGGAAAGTGCTCACGTCCAATAACGCGTGGGCCAGCCGCACCCGCTCGTCCACAGCCGCAACCGCGTATTTCGGCGAGTAAGTTGGCGCTGAAGGAGCGGCGACGGGCTGCGAGTACGTCGACGATCCAGACGAATGCGACGATCCAGCGGGCGAATGGCGGCTAGGTTCGGGATAACGGGATGGGAGCTGGGCGCGAAGAGTGTGGACGAGGCCCATCAATGAGTGGAAGGCGGTCATGAGTGCCTGTTGCTGCTGTTGCGACGCCGCAGTTGACCACTGGCCCTGCATGTACACCGCACGATGCAGCAAGACCTGCGCCTTTACGAGCATCGCGCCGACAGAGTCGTCCATGTCCTGTTCTTGTCCAGCGAGGTATCGCTTCATAGTGTTCTCACTCGCAAACGATGGCTGTTGACGATCACGATACTCCTCGACCTCCCTCGGCCACGGAACCTCCACGCTCACTTGCTCAAACACCCCGCACACGTCGATTGGGGCGTCCTCCGCCACCGCAAGCATCTTCTGTAGAGCTGAGACAGCCCAGACCGCGCGGATACGTTCGCCGACGTCGATCGAGTCCGTTGCTTGCGGGAGGCGCTGTTCCTCGAAGTCGCTGGGGTTTTCGACGATAGCGATGACGGTTGAGCGACTTTGGTGTAGTCCCGCTCCGAGAACCAGCGCACCCGCGGTTGCTGAGTGGACACGAGCTTGGAGGATGGCGCCGTTTCGCCAGAGGTAGTAAGCGATGAGGACCTCGGCTTGGATGGTATGCAACAGAGTGCGGGGAATGGCATAATCGGAGCTCGCAGGGGCTTGTAGGGCTCGGAAGATGAATCGGTCTTCGGTGACGCGATCACGAGGAGCGGATATGTGTGCTCCAAAGGCGCAGAGAATGTAGAAAAGGGCGGGAGAAGTGCGTTGTAAGAAGGAAGTGGCACTCGCGGGGCTTTGCGGAGACATTAAGGCGAGACGCTGAGGGTCGAGGAAGAACCCGAATTGGGCGCCGTGAGGGAGGAAATTTTGTATTCTAGGAAGAGAATTAGCCAAGGAGACGGAAAAGCAAGAGGATTTGCGCACAGTCTATCACTTTGGCGGGCATCGTGGAACTCCAGACCGGAGGAGACACTCGAGTCCGGAGTGGCCACGGCACGCGAGTCAAAGATGCCCAGCGGACTCATTCCATGACCATGTGTTCCAAACGGCGGTGTACTCGCTGTCGTCGAAGGCGGAGGCGAGAACAGGTCGAGATGCGACTCGGATGAACCGGGTGTGAGTAGCCGGGGAAGTGCCACTCCATAGGGTGTTCCCGGAAGCGAGCGGTGGGCGAAGGGAAGCTGCTGGGTGGTATACGGGTCGTAGAGCGTCACCGACGGAGTGTTCTCCTCGGGCCGCTCGAGCTCCTGCAAACGAGCCTCGAGCCGCTGGACGGTGTCTTCGAGGGCTTTCGTGCGTGAGCGAGCCGGACCATCGGTATACTCGCATTCGTCGTCCTTCGGATGTTTGCTGCACGGTCCGCAGATGGGTCTTGCGCCGTCGCATTTCTAGTTGATGTTAGTTGGTTGGCTGAAGGAGTGAGCAAGGGCCACACACGATTTTGAGGAACCGGCAGTTCATGCATGCGGTGCCGCGCTTGAGTGGTCTCGAGAGTACAGAGCGAGACCTTGCTTGCGAGGTGGTGGCGTCTTTAATCATCGGGGAGGGGCGGTGAAGTAAAAGGCCGACACAAGGATTTGCGGTCTTATATACCCCCGCCCCATTGTTATTGATTCGGTGAATCGGAACGTGGAAGCGCAAGAGAAAAAGCCCGTCATTGGTGAGGCTGTGTCGTGACCAGTGTTCGCTTTCCCGTCGTCTCGCACCAGCGAATCTCCGACTTGATATCATCGCCCACTGAGCTGCACCAGCTTACACTGGTGCCTGAACGTTGTGGAGCTGGCCTGAACACTCGACCACTGGCAACCCCAAAAAAAAAAAAAAATTCAAGCACCGCCTTTCCACTTCTGCGAATATTAACATTAATGCACATGCTGCTGGCAAAATGTCGCGGCCCTTCATCCATCGCGCGCGGTAGACGTCGGTCTGTCCGAAAAATCTCCCGCTCGGAGACTTTCACCGTTATTAAACAGTCCGTTTGTTATCTCTTTGCACCCAGAGACTCCACTCGAATCTGTTATTCACCTCCCCCATCGCCATAGAGATCCTTCCGACCTTCTCATGTGCTTGCGGAGTCGAATTCGATGCAATCGTCTTCCATTTCCACTCATCGACGTATGCTCCACAGCCCTTACGCCCACTCTGCCCTGCTCTGCAACGAGGCAAGTACATAGCATGAAATCCGGAGCCCTTAATCTAGGATCCAGCCAGACTCCAGTGCTGCTGTGCCACTTCCAGCTGGAAGAAACGTTTCTCCCTCATGTTGCCGCTTGTAGTATCTGATAATCAAGATTGGCATCGACAACTTGAATGCGACTTCCTCGGGCACCAGCCAGCTTCTTCTGCGTTCCAAGAAATCCCGCACGCACCGGGAACTTCACCAACTCCAACATAGACCACGCTGCACAGTGCCCAACCAAAGTATTAATGAACCCTTGGTGAAGTGACTCACTGTGACTCACCATCGCCAGATGAACTGCCACGGAGCCTAAACTCTCTGTGGTGCGTCCGTGACGGAAGCATCTCGTCAACGTGGAGCGGCTCGGACTATTGTCGGTTTGGCCGTTTTGGCAGTGTCGATCGCGGGGTCTTGCAAGATGCCAGGACAGCTAAAATCTTCGCGGGCATTTCAGCAGGCCGCCCGGCGACTCGAGTATGGATCAAGGACCCATGGCCTGTCTCGAGCGATTAATTCGGGTCTTTCTTGGTGCCCTCCGAAATTACGGCGCAATTACCGGTAACTCGAGCTCCCGAACCGGCACAGCCCCCCGTCGGGAAAAGCAGGTCGGGGGTCGGCTAGGCTCGGGCGATGTCAGCAAAGGCGCCTCGTGCCTGAGGTCAATGACAGCACGACGCTAACTATAGCGGTCCAGGCCCGACGCATTGATGGATGACGCTGAGCCATGAACAATCCTCGCGCCAGTTGCGTGATCTTTGGCAGTGACAGTATACGCGTGTTCCTCATTCGTCGGCGCAGGTTAGACCCGAAGTCCGCGATAGAGAATCGGATGGCTCAGACATCACCGTGCCAGAATAAAGATGGTATGGATGGCCTGGGTGGGACATCAGTGAGCTCGGGATGACTCAGAAACTGGAAGAGTGAATCTGAAAGACAGCATGGATGGTATAGAAGGTCCGGGAGACGAATGTGCGGACTCTGCGGAGTTTTATGGCCGTTGAATTCGACTCGGGTATGCGCTTCTCGTGATAGCAAGCACACTGAGCACATTTCGTCAACTCTCGGTATCGCTCATCGAGGATCAAGTCAATTCACTATCCGACGTCGGACTTTCAAGTTCGCATACCGATGCTTGCGCATGCTCTTGTTGGAAACTCGAACTCCAAGTGGAGATCGGAAGACCTAACGCCTAAGGCCGCTGCTAAGTACTTACTCGGATCGGCGTTATCTCACTTCAGAAGGTTCCACTAAGACTCCACTTCAAGCCGCTGTATCGAAGCTGGTGTCGGCAGAACACTTCGCGTCTACACCTGCGGATTGGAGTATCGAGCATCTCATGCTCTTTCCCTCAGAAACAATAAACTCACATTCGGGATTGAACACAATACCGGAAGCTCCGTCTCTAAAGACGCGTTCTGTTGTCAAAAGCGGGAAACGCGTTAAGTAATTGATACGCGTTATTGGTCATGTGAGCGTGCGGACGTGGCAGTACACCGGCGCGTCGGCTCATAAAACTCCGACGCTACACGCAACCGAGTTAGACCTCTACCACCACCATGGCTGGCAGGTCCCCCCATTGTGCCCCGTATTCTGCTCACGGCCCGTAGATCTGACTATCTCCAACCTCTTCAATGTACAGGGCAAGACTGGTGAGCCGCTTCGTCTTCGTCACTTGCGTCTTCTTATTCATTCCCGCAGTCCTCGTCACTGGCGGCGGCGTGGGTGTTGGTAAGATGATTGCGACGGGGTTTGCGAGGAACGGCGCGAATGTCTATATCGCGGCGCGTAAAGAGGCTCAGCTCAAAGAGGTGTGTGTGTTGCAGTCGTACGATATGCATCTTGGAGTTGACTGGTGCACGCAGGCGGTGCAAGAGATTTCAAAGGTCGCCACAGGCTCGGTACACTACATCGTCGCCAATGTCGCCGTGCGTTCCAACCTCTACTTGACGGGATTATATTAGTTAATCCACGTATAGTCGAAAGCTGGGTGCGACGCGCTCATTGCGGAGTTCAAAAAGCGGGAAAGCAAACTCCACGTACTCGTCAACAACTCGGGGATAACCTGGGGTGGACCATACGAAAACTTCCCGGAGGACAAGGGCTGGGATAACGTGTTTGCGGTCAATGTTAAGAGTATATTCTACAGTGCGTCGCAGCTATCTTACTTCATCTACTCTTGCTGACGGACCTGAACTGCAGTGACTGCTGGGTACACTCCAAGGCACTCTTTTCTTTTTAGAGAGCTCACATCTCCGCGCAGACTAACCGACTACCTCACAAAAGACGCGTCCTCGACTGACCCCGCCCGCGTCATCAACATCTCTTCCACAGCTGCTGTGGACCCATTCAGCGAAGGCGCGTTGGCCGAGCCGGGAAACGGTACTTGGAGCTGTGAGTTTTTGCGTTTCGGTTCTAGTGAAAACGCTCCGCTCATTCATCTATTCTAGACCAATCGAGCAAGGCTGCAGGTATGCATGAGGGTCGGCGGCAACTCCCTGTATTTACTCGTCCACGCCAGTGAACCACCTCACCTCCCAGCTGGCGGTCAAACTCGCACCGAGCTGTGTCACGTCCGTCTTCCGCGAATAATCATCATCTAAGCTGACGCGCTGCTTTCAGCGTTAACGCAATTCTTCCCGGGTTCGTGCCTTTTTTTTTTTTTGTCATCCATCCAGTCGGAGTAAAACTCATACATCTCTTCTAGCGTTTTCCCAAGCAAGATGACGGCGTTTGGGATACGCACCGCGGGAGACCAGATGGTTTCCAGCCAGCCGATGGGTTTGTCCTTCCCCGTTTCCTTTTCTCCTCTTCTAAACCAGCTTAGGTCGCCTCGGCGCAGCCTCCGATATGGCTGGTCTCGCGCTCTTCCTCGCCTCGCCTGCCTCGGCGCACATCACCGGACAACACATCATTACGGACGGCGGGGCCCGGTTGTACAGGGCCAAGGCATAGGAGCTTACAACTTGAACCGCATTCCCGACAGTGTACTATGTTTTGAAACAGTTTTGCTTTTCACAGCTTCCCCTGCTTGACCCTTTATTATAAATCAGTGGTGTAGAGTCTTGTCTTGAACTCATTGAAGATGACGCGCTCGTCGATGTGTTATCAACAGTGGTAGCAAAGGTTTTCATGGATTGAACATACATACCGGCTTCAGTTCATCTCTCGCGGTACGTTCCGACTCCATCGGAACTACAATTCACAGACTCTCCAAAATGAACAGGAATTAATATTCAGAGCGGTGCTACATACCCAGACTCTTCATTTTTGATTAATGTCGGCTCTCCAAGTTCATGCGGATAACAAAATGCCCTTCTGGTTTCTGGCTCGGAGAACGAGACGTCGAACTTCCGTGTGACTCACATCGCGCACTCGGGAATCGAAGGTTAGTTCAACCGTGACACGTCACGGTTGAAATTTTTTGTTTCAAACGAAAAGCGCAGTCGCCGCCCTTCTTCCTTTCTGCCCCCCATCAGCAATGTCTTTCTCCCCCAAAAATGTCTAAACGAACCAACGACGACGAGCACTCTGACCGGGAACCGTCGACCGCCAAACGGCGCCGGTGCTTCGAGACGACTCGGACTCGGAGTTCTTCGGCACCGGCCAGCCAACCAGCTGACTTTGACTCTGCGGATCTTAACGAGGTACTTTAGCGACGAACATTAAGTAACCACGCGGAGACCTGATGAACATCTTATAAAGAAATCCCCTCAAGACCTTCGTCGTCTCCTGGAGATCAACGCGGAAGAAAAAAATCAGCTCAACATCCGGATTAACAACTACATTATTGGCGGGACTGACGTAGATATCGTTCTTCTCCGGCGATGGAGGTATGTACGAACCTTTCCTCTCCGCTTATTCTCTTTCTGAATGGGATTTGGTTCTGCAGAGACGTTTGCGTAGAGCGCTTGCGAGCGATTCGGCTCGCGCTTGGGGTGGAGAATACAGGGCTTGCGGACGACTGGGATAATATCGAAGAAGCGTCCAGTGACGCGCTGTGGCAACCCGAAGAGCTTACCTCAAAATCCCCTCGGAACAAGATTCGACGCCGCGTACAGATCGAGCACGGTGAAGTGGCCAACAATATCTTCCACCACACGCGAATTTGGGCCGCGCAAGCGGAAGCGATTGACTACACGTTGAAAGGCCAAGACGTATTCGTTCTGCAGCCAACCGGTAAAGGAAAAAGCTTGATGTACCAGCTCCCAGCTGTGGTCGAGAGCACTGGCTATCCGTACAAAATCACCATCGTCATCTCCCCACTCCTCGCGCTCATCCACGATCAAGTCGTTGCCTGTCGTGCAAAGGGAATCTCCGTGCTGGCGGTTACCTCCGATGAGGCCTTTCAATCCGAAGCGCGATTTCTACGGAAATTGCAGGATGAGCGCCCCGCGCTGGTGTATGTCACCCCAGAAAAGATCAAGCGCGAGAATTGGTTTTATAATGTTCTGAGAGGGCTTGATAAAATGGATCAGCTCGGTCGTTTTGCAATCGACGAGGTGCATTGTATATTCAGCTGGGGACTCGCGTTCCGGGAAGCCGTATGTGCCGGGCGGCAATGAAATGTCCGACGCCATCACTGATCTCGTTTCTTTCTTTCACAGTACCTCAATCTCCCCATCCTGCGGGAAGACTTCCCCGCCGTCCCCATCATGGCGCTCACCTCCACCGTAACCCCGCGCGACCTAGACGCCATCTGCAAACACCTCAACCTAGTCCAGCCCAAACTCGTCCGTTCCTCCTTGTACCGCGAAAACCTCCACATCACCATCGAGCACAAGAGACTCGACCATCCTCTGCGGCCCTTACTCGCGTTCATCCAGACAAAGCACCCCAAGGAAACCGGCATCATCTATTGTAACAGTCGTACTCGGTGTAAAAAGCTCGCGGAACAGTTGAGCGAGGAGGGGATACGCGCGGGGTTTTACCACGCCGGGATGTCGAAGGAGGATAGGTTCATGGTATATCAAGAATGGATGGACGGTCGTATGGAGGTTATCGTCGCGACAGTGGGTTGCATTTTCTTTTCTGTTTGTCCAACGCGATCTGAATGAATTTATCACAGACTGCTTTCGGCATGGGTATCGACAAGGCTAATGGTAAATTCGAACGTTGCGCAATATACATGTTGATTAACCGCCCATCTAGTTCGTTTTGTTGTGCACTACGACTGCCCCAAAAACATCGAGTCGTAAGCTCATTTTCCTAGAATAGGATATTCATCGCTGATTTTTCTGCTCGTGTGAAGATACTACCAGGAGATTGGACGCGCGGGGAGAGATGGTCAAGTGGCCGACTGTCTCTTATGTCCGTCCTTTAATCTCCAGAATTCTCCGGCATAAAACTGATGTAGTAGTCCTTCAGACTACCGTTATACAGACCTTCTCCTGGAGCTACACCCCTCCGGACCAAACAGCACAAGCCCTCGAGCGATCGCAGCAAAGAAACACGCTCTCGCCATGGTCCGACTCGCCGAAAACTCCTCCTCCTGCGTCATGCAATCGCTCCTTCAATACTTTGGCGAACACCTCCCGTCTCCCTGCAGTGATTGCAGCAACTGCACCCACGCCTCCTCAGGCTCCCTCACCACAGACGACTTCTCCGCGCTCGCACGGGACATAATCACCCTCATGCGCGCACTGTCCATGCGCACTCCCGGAGAGAGAATCACCTTCAAGCAGCTGATAGATCTCTTACTGGCGCGCAAGAATGCGTGCACGCGACTAAATTCGCGCGATACTCATGAAGGGTATGGTGCTGGGAAGCGCGCAGGGGTGAGCCAAGATTTGTTGGAGGTGGTGTTGGCGCGGATGATCGCTGCGGGGTTGTTGGCGATGGAGAGAAGTATGGGGATCGACGGAGGTGGTAAGCATTGGTATTTGAAGGTGAGTTAACTTCTATTTGGTTCGAGTCGGCCCGCTGATTATTTTTTTGACAACGATTTGCAGCTGGGAGCCAAACCGCTTAATTCAGGATCCTTCAAGATTTCGTATTTCAAGACGAGCGTGATGTGTACTAGTAGCGCGGTCCGAATCCCAACCTCCCGCAAACAACTCCCCACTGCCAAAAAGTCTGCTAGTAGCTCCCGCCCCAAAGCCAAAGCCAAACGTCATCGCAGCATTCCGAGTTCAGGGCAGGAAGTTGCCGACGATCTCATCGTGGTCATGGCCACGGACGACGAGAAAGATGATCCAATGGAGGTCGCGGACTCGGACGCCTTCACGGTGCTCGAGTCCAACTTGAATAATAATGCTTCGACTCGGACGGCTACCTCGCCCCGCCGGCGTTGTCATTCCAAGGCACCCACCCATTGGCTATCAAAATTGCTAGCGCGTCGTAAACCACCGGCCCGTCGGTCACGGTCGACATCTCAGGCTGTAGCTCGGTCCAAGTCGCCAGGGATTATTGTCGTGGATGCTTCAGACTCGGACTCGGAAGAAGAACTTGAAAAAACCGACTCGGACTCGGACGACTCGGACGACGACGACAAATCCGAATCCGAATCAGACTCGGACGACGACGTTGCGGTGATCTCGAGGACTGGCGGACCCTTCGGCGCGATCCCATCTTATAATTCCTCTTCCTCCAAATACGAACGATCGCTCATCCCGGACCGCAGCGTCCCAATCCCGGAAGGTCGTTACCAGTTTGCTGATCTGCTTTGCATTGATTATGCAAAGGACAAGGACAAGGATACCGGAGAATACAAGACGGTCGTGCGCGAGCGCTTGCCGCGAGGATGCGTTTTTGATTTGAAAAAGAGGGCTCGGGAGAAGGGGGATGAGAGACCCAGTGAGGAGATGACCATGAACGCGTTTGAGAGGTTCTTGGAAGTTCGACGCGCTTTGGAATAGTTGTAAATACTAGACATGTGACCGTACATTCATGCGTACTGAGAGACCAGAATAAATGGGTAATAATTATAAGCAGGGTATACACTACTTGTACATGCAAGCCACAGTTGCCAGAGAACAGGACGGGCGTCAGAAGCCGGATCCTCTTCGCGAGGGGCTCCTAGACGGAGACTTGCCGCCGCGGTTATCGATATAGACAAAAGTGACCTGGGAAGCATAAGACGATTGAAGAACAATAAGGACGACAGAACTAACCAATATCTCATCGGCCATCTGTTCGAACTGCGGTAGCACCTCGAGCGCAGCGAGCGGGCGCGTCGGCGAGAAGGTCGGAAAGTGTTTTTGTGTGTGAAATCGCGCGACAAGGATCTCGTCCAGGTCGTTTGTTCGTAGCTGCAGCTCTGAAGTATCGCGGTCCTGCATCCAGCGATACTCCCTGCCGTCCTGTGCGGTCATGACGCGGGGGCTGAAGCCATAGGCGACATCTTCCCTCTTCAGCCAGCTCTTCGTCTTGCGCTCGCGGCCCGCAAAGTCGATGACGGATGACTGGACGATGTTCCACCGGATGGTCGCGATATCCGTGGAGCGATGTTGTGGGGCACGCAGGTCGACGTCGATGGCGAAAAAGTCAAAGTCGGAGCGGGGTCGAGAGGCCGGGACGAGGCGGCGGATGGAGGATGTGCGGCTGGCCCTGGTGGTGCGGGTGTCGACTTGGTATTGCGGGACACCGGACTCGTCGGTGTAGACGGTGTTGGAGGTAGATGGTGAGGTGAGGACGAGGAACATTGTGTTCGGTGGAGTGCGGTGAGGCGGTGAGTGCCATTACCTACAGCAGCCAAGGGTTTTATATCGGGTTGAACTTGAAGCAAGCCGCCGAAGGGCCGTGTAATAGTGGGTGCTGACGAGGACGCAGCTCACAAATTCGGCTTCGTAACCGGATTAGGCAGCTGAGACGGCTGATCGGCGTCGGCGACCCGAGTCAATCCACTGCTCGAGTGGGCTGCATTGTAACGGTGAGAGCAGCGTAGAGAAGCGTGAAAGGGTATTCTTGTGCCTTGCACGAAACCACTAGCAAGAAAGCCAGGAAAAGGCGGACCAAACAAAATGGGTTGGTCATCATGCTGACATGAACTACGCCAATGCGGCTAAAATCTGAGTCATGGACGCGTCGCCGCAATTCAAAGACGCGTTCGTCTCCCCGTGGATGACTATGAGCAACATCGTATCTCGCGACAAGCATCACAACGCCGCAGTCGAGAAGATAATTCAAGACGGCGGGATTTCGCCGCGATCCCCCTCTCCACGCAATTGCTCCAGAAACACAAAAGTCACCTCCAAAACGCGTCAGCACGCGAGTCGACATCAAGGCAGGAAACTAACCACAATTTCATCCCTCATCGCCTCATACGCGTCGATAATCTCCAATGCGGCGGGCTTTTTGCCTCTCGAGAATAGCCTGTCTTTACGAGGGTGGTAGCACGCGACGAGTGTCTCGGCGGCGTCGTTGGTTCTCAACTGGGTGACGGTAGAAAGTAAGATAAGATAATGCTCGATTGAATTGTGCACAGACAGAACGCACCTCGCAATGATTGCTCTTCAACAGCCACTTGTACTCGTTGCCATCTTCGCCTGTGAACGGACGATGTCTGCGAACCCCGTCCGTCCGTCAGTCCAAGAACGAGAAACAAGCACGCACGGTCCAAACCAGCCTTTCCCCGCCCCTTGCTTCCTCAACCACTCATTCACCTTTCGCTCCTCGCCCCGGAACGTAATCGTGCTCGAGAGCTTATAGTGGTGCTCGTGAAAGTCGATGAGCGCCAGATTCGCGAACCGCATGCCGGTGTCCTCCGACTTGATCTTGAACGAGTTGTTGTCGACGGGGTTCTGGATCTGGATGACACAGCTGACGTACGTCGTCCCGCCGGCCTTGGGCGTCGACACTTTGTACTGCGGGTTGCCAGACTCGTCGCTCAGGACGGTGTTGATGGGCGATATGCCGGTGAGGTTGAGCAACATGGTATGGTGGTTGTGTGGAGAGACGTCGGGGCATTTTATATGTAGTAGGTGGAGCTGGAGCTGGAGAAGTTTGTTCCGCGCCGAGACCGACTTGAAGCTGTATGTAGCTTGAAATTATTGCCTTGTCGAGGCTGTAGACCGAGTGCACGCGCAGTACAAGGCAGTGTTCGTCGTCCTCGTAGTCTGGAGAAAGAATCTTAGATGTGACAGCCTTTGACTCTACATATGCTCCCGACACAATCTAAGCAGTGCTACTGTCCTTCGTCGTTACCACCGAGTCCAAGTCGATGGCACCCAATGGCCAGGCCTTCCGAGTCCGAGTCCGAGTCCGCAAAGCCCTCTCCACCGTCGGCTCAGGCGTCTTCCTAGCCATCTCCATCGTCATCTGCGCCCCAGTCCTCTTGTGCGCCATCTGCTGTGGCTCTGGATTCTACTGTGGGACGCGCAACCGGCCAGCGTTGCCCGGCCCTGAGCCTTTGCCCACCCAACGAATCGACATCAGCCTGAGTCTTCGTCGGGCTGCGAAACAACAACAGTCGGCCTTGTTGTCGCGGCTTCCGTTGGAACTTCGGCGGTGCATCTACGAGCAGGCATTGGGCGGACGCCAGATCCGCTTGCAGATCCTCGACGACTGGCCGAACCAGCGTCGTTTCGTGCGCGCCAAATGCTACTACTACTCTGATGTTCGCACCGAGCTCGAGGGCAATGGTAATACTAATACGGAGACGGCCGACCGCCCTACCGTCGCGCTCCTACGGGCTTGCCGCCAAATCTACCTCGAAGCGCAGCCCATCCTCCTCGCTCAAAACACCTTCTGCTTCGTCGAATACGACCTCCAGACGATCCTCCCCGCCAGTCTAGGTCTCTTCGCCCTACCGCAGCTCCGCTCCCTATGCGTCGAATTCCCCGGATTCCCACACGACATGTCCTACCTCCTTGGCTACCCGCCCCAACTCCTCAGCGAGATGCATATGCCCGCATTGCAGAGGTTGACGTTCCGCTTTCACGACAACGATTCGTATTCGCCCGAGGTGCACACTGCGACGCAGGACCCGAGGATCTTGTTGGACACGCCGTGGGGGGGACTGGTCCGCAAATTGACGACATTGGAGGAGGTCAGGATGGTTTTCATGTTTCGTGGTGTGCAGGTAGACGTGGAGGATAAGAGGTGGAAGGAATTGGAGCGTCTATGTGTACGTCAATGCTCTTTTTAGGGTTGATGCTCACGGTTAGACAGCTCAGCAAAAGAGAGACCCCGGCCTCTTGATGGCCCGGAATATTCAGTTGAGGAGCATGGAGACGTCGCTCGTTGCGACGTTGGATGAGGGAACCTCGCGACTTTCTATCGCCGAAGCGGCCATGGTCAAAATCAACAGTCTCGACTCGGGGTCTTGTCGCCGCCTCGGATAGTCCGGGTTTCGAGTTGTCTTTGACCGTATCTACGTGCAATCGTACCGCGCATGGGGCATTTTGAGTTTTTTTTCGTATCCGTATTCATGTGCGAACCTCGTCAGATTTTACTTTCGCTACCTTCAAGCTTCAAGTTCGTTGGCCTCAACTTGTTAAAAGGGAGTACTTCTGCAGCGCCTCGCTCCATCATCCGCCGCTTGTCTAAAGGCTTGGCGTAGCATGGATATACCTCACCGCGGGCATTCAACGCCGTCCTTATCACACTGAACAGCAAATGTTGTTGGGCGAAAAGTGTTGTGAGCATATATGTTTACTGATTTTGAGAGCAAGAAGACAGCCGCAACACTGTTCTAGAGAAGGAGAGAGGTGTTCACAGTGCACACTGGTTGAAGCCGGGTTGAACATCACAGTAACCGTTCAGGATCACGGCGGACTTGAAAGCTCCGCTGATAGCATCATATTATTCCCGCTTGCCAAACGCTATCTCCGGCCCTGAAAACATTCGATAACGAGCTGCGCAGGACTTTCCGGGATCTTGCCAGTGCTTGTTCGAGTTGTAGGCTATGTCTTGACTCACAAACTACCGCAACACTTTCACCTCGCTGCTACCCTAACACCACCCGGGCCGAGGCAGCTTTGCCGCACGGGCTCCATCGCAACCAGTGTGCTCAACATGTTTGGCTTGGCTTCGCTTCGCTTCCAGAAGATCCCCTTTAAGATGTACCTTCCATGGCTCAACAAATCCCCGTCTTTTCTCCCTTCTGTACCCTCTCCTCCGCCTTTCAAGTTCATGGTCCTCTCTTTCTCCCTGCTTGCCCTCCCACTGCTGGCCGGATCCGCCATCGCACATAGACACACTCGTCAAGAACACCACCACGAACACGACGCCGCCAGGCAGCTTCCCGACTCTTGGTACCATCGGGACGAGCACCCAGGTGCGTGTGCTTGAAGTTTCATGAACGCTCAACCGCCATGCTGACCTCTTCCCAACAGTACATTCGCTCTTCCGACGCGAGGGCAGCACAGACGGCAGCGTATATACTACAGTCGGCTCTTCAGGTAAAATTTTCTCTTCCCAGAACCACTCTTCTTACGTCTCCCGTAGAGTGGACGGCAGGCTTTCCCGCAGGATGGTCGACGCCCAAGAACGTCCCTGACGCATGGACCGCCGCACTGAAAGCCGCCGTTGATCGCAAGGCCATTCCGAACATCCCGCCCGCCGGTGTCGACCCAAATGCTCCAGACGGCGACGGCATTCCTACGTATGCCAAAGGTCAGCCTACATCCGTCTTGAGCTGTTAATTTACTCAAACTCCTCTCGACCAGGCTACGATCCTAACGGCGCGGACGTTTGCTCTGCGACGTACAAGTGTCGTATACCTGGAGATATTTGGGATGCGCCTGATGGATATTTGGCGCTCAGCTTTGACGATGGGCCAACCGCTGTACGTCCTCTTCCTTCCCTACTACTGTTGCGGACTAATCGCATCATCACAGTCTTCCGATGACCTCTTGGATTTCCTTGCCGCCAACAAGCAGGCCGCAACTCACTTCATGATCGGCAGCAGCCTCCTCGATAACCCGACCCAATTCCTCAGGACGTTCGCCATGAACGACGACATCGCCGTCCACACTTGGTCTCACCCGTACATGACCACGCTCTCGAACGAGCAGGTCGTCGCCGAGCTCGGATGGACGATGCAGCTCATCCACAACTCGACGGGCGGGCGTCTACCACGATTCTGGCGCCCGCCGTACGGGGATAGCGACATGCGCACACGGGCAATCGCCAAAGAGGTGTTTGGGCTGACGACGGTCATCTGGAACCAGGACACCGAGGACTGGAGTCTGACGAGTACTCCCCCCGGCACGACGCTCTCCCAAATCAGCGAGAGCATGGCCCAGTGGTTGAAGACCAAGTCGCCTGGACTCGTCATTCTGGAGCACGAGCTGTCCAGCCAGAGCGTGCAGGCATTCAAGTCCGCGTACCCCGTTATGAAGTCGAATGACTGGAACGTGGTGTCGCTCTCACAGCTTATGGGCAACGGCAGCGCCTATTGGAACGCCGCCGATAACTTGAGCGCCGTTACGCCCGTCGCGAACATTTTGGATGCAGCGAAAGCTGTAGTTGCACAGAGCGGGACGTCTGCAAGTGCCTCGACCAAGACGACTGCTGGCGGGCAGGCATTCAACAAGAATGGCCCTACCGCGGAATCGTCATCACCTGCACCTTCGACTACCGGGACAAGTGGTTCCGCGCGGTCTTCACCGGCAGCTGCTCTCATAACAACATTCTTTTTCGTTGCCCTTATTTTAACGTTGTAGAAGGACTTTTGCTCGTGGACTTTATATACAGTAGCAAGCAGTAGTCAGCCGTTTAGTCGCTCCTTACATCCCAACACGCTTTGCCAGCATAGATTATTGTTACTAGAGTGTCGCGATTCAGATCCTCAAGTCTTCCATCAAGTCTTCCCAAAATGGCTCGAATGTCCTCCTCATGATAGGGTCCAAGCTGAGCTTAGGTGGTGTTTCCTCCTCTAAGATATGCGTGACTTTCGACCATTGTTTATCCCCATGCCTCGAACTTCCCGTCCGAAGAACAGCCTGTACCGGATGAGTGCATTCCTCATGTCCGCTAGTCTGGCATTCGTCAGGATGGACGGAGGGAGCTTTTGTTTCGCACTGCTGACTGCCGAAGCATCGGTAGAAGATTGGAATCCCGGAATACGGCGGCCTGGGAGTCGTCGTCTGGAATGCCGGATGAGACCGCCAGTTGTGCTCGGAGAAGATGTCGTCCTTCGACAGCGAAGAGGCCTGGATAGCCGGATGACGAAGAATGGCCGCAATGATGTCTTCTTCCTTCGCGTCGTGTACGCACGCGTCGCGGTTTTGGGATCCACAGCGATGTCGCGAGACATGCGACGCGGGAACAGCCTCCTGGCAGTCCAGGCATAGAATGAGCTGAGCCTTGAGGTGGAAAGCCATATGGGCTAGCTGGAGCTCCGGAATATTGTGGACAATATCCGAAGAAACAGGGTCTTCTATAGTGATCCTCTCGATAAGTTTTCCAGATTGCAGAGGTAAATACCACTCACGCTCGGTGGTAAGATGTTCATCCGAAAAGCCATCGTCGCCGTCGGCCTCGACGATGTTACTCTCATCGTCGTCCGAGCCGTTGTCCGCGGAGGGTTTCTGGATGTGACGTTGCAGTATACTCCGGACATGGGAGGCATGTTCCGGAGTCCATGGGATGCTAGAGGTTGTCGGGGGTTCGGATCTGCCAGTGTTTGCGTCTTGAGTTACATGTAATGGCGTCTGCGGACGCAGGTTGGGACAGACATTTGAACCTCCCCGGTAATAGAGGAGTAAGTGATCAAAACGAGCTTCTCCTCAGTTTGGTATTTGGCCATTTCAGCGTGAAAGAGGTCATGAGCCATCGACGCGTTCTAGTTGAGGTACTTGACGAAGTGGTCGAAAATGGTTGATGTCACACACTGATTTTCAATTCTATCACGTCTGAGCACCATGTGAGGAGCAGAGTCAGCAGCTTGCAATTGTCTATGGCCCATGGGAATGCCACTCCCCCTCCCCCCCTCCCCCCATTCGCTCGCCACGACGTGACCAGACTGCCCTGCCATTGTATACATTCCGGTAAATTTCGTCCAAACCCTTCGGAGCAGAGCACTAACGGACTTTTTATCGCAGTCCTTAGCAGTCCTTGTAGCCACTCTTTACATCCCAACACGCTTTGCCAGCATAGCAGCATAGCAGCATAGACTGTTATTTACTAGAGCGTCGCGATCAGTCAAAGAACACAACTTGTATGCTAATATCGTCGCTGGGGCAGTAGTAGTTTAGCAAACTTGGAGAAGAGCTAGATGAAAGTTACCGTAAACGGCGGGCGCGCGGTGGCATTGTCTTCGTAATCGCGATAAACAAGTCCTCGTCAGCGCCACCAAACGCATTGTATAGCAAGTGCGACGCTGCATTCGAGCTCTTGTTAACGAACAGTTTTTTGAAGGCCGGCCAGTTGCGATAGTGAGTCTGGTTATCCGTAATCTCGACAGGAAGATCCCCACGCTCCACGGGTTTATCGCCGTTTTTCGCGTCGATGTTCCACATTAGACTAGGGACGTTGTTGTGTTTCTCCTCAAGCCACAAGCCCACCAGTCCGACGGCTTCCGCGTTGGTTAGGCAGTCCCACAGTCCATCAGAGGCCATGATCATGAAATCCCCAGGCTTGATGTCTGTCGTGGTGATTTCTGGCTCAGCTGTAAAATATGGGGGCGTCAAACAGACGGCTCGCGGCTTGTCGCCCAGCACTGTATCGTACATCCAGCTTTGGAGCTCGCGACTCCACTTCATGCTCCCATTTCCGAACGCGCGCGTCACTCTCCATCCCAAGAACCGTCCCTGCTCTACGTCCAGTAGCTCCGGTTCATCAGGATGAGCAGCGAGCAGCCGTGCGGCTTCCTCTGGATTTTTGGCCGTCTGATCGACAGAAAGAACGTGCAGGTCATAAACCGCCTTGCCCTCTGGCGTTTCCCTTCGCCGCCCAAGAACTGCGCGCGAATTGCCGGTAACGGCGACGTGAAGGCGTCTGGCGTCCGGCTCGTACATCGACACCAGAGCGCACGAGCCTGCACGCGCTGTCCTGAAAAACATCATGGCAGCGCGTTGGAGGATTTGGATGTTCTTCAACTCTTTAGCAGCGCCTTTGATGTTCGATACGGGTTCGTCGACAATTTCGTGGTCCACCGAGAGAAAGACCTTCTTGAAAGCGACATGGATAATCTCCTTCTCAAGAAAGGTCTGCGCCTCCGCGTAAAGAAGGTCCATCTTCTCGATGAGTTTGGGTATGAGGTGCATCTGGAGGTGCCACGCTGTCTCTGGACCGTTATTTCCGTCGTAGACGGCAAAGAACGAGCATCGTTGGGCGAAATTCATGCTCATATCGTCTTCGCAGGGCAGGTTTCTGTAACATGCAGTTGGGAGATGTGATTCAGAGTGCACATAAGCGCATACGCGAGGAGGGAGACGCTGTCGAATCTGGAGATACCCTTCCCCGGTTTCACCAGACGTTTGACAATCGGGGTGAGACTCGGGTTGCCGTTTTCTACTTGAGCCTTTCCCCACCGTTTCCGCGCGTAGTAGACACCGCCAGCACCAGCCACACCCAGAGCAATGCGGGAACCAAGTGAAAGACCAAGAAAGCGGTCGAACCCAGACCGCGCAAAACGAGTGGCCATGGTGGTTGATGATTGAGAGAGGCGGCACAATGCGTGACGCGAGACGCGTTCTCTGAGTCTCTCGGCCGTTCTTAATCTTGATCTTACCCTTTCCCTACTATCCACACTGAGCTGGATGTTGCGACTGAGCTCTCCAGCGCGTCAATCTGAGTCTCACGCATCGTCACCTGCCTGCCTTTGAATTACCGCCGTGACTCGGACCACTGCCAGCAACTCCAAATGGCGACAAGATTCACTAGGGTGTTTGGGAGACTGCGTCGCTCCCACTACGCTCTAGGCGCCGGCGGCGTCTCCGCCGGTGCATTATACCTTTTCCAGAGCTCCAAAGAGGTTGTAGACAGTGATTCCCGTGTCGAGCAAACCTTCTTCAATCCTCAACGAGGTATTTCCCGGGTGGACAGCATCAGCGTCCCTTCGTACGTGCAAGCTTCATCGTGTACAAATGTCTAACCAATCGTCCAGAAACTTTCCCTGCGAAGACCGTATGACCACTCATTCCGTTCCATCCAAGGCTTGGTCCTTCTGGGCGATTTACGACGGACATTCCGGTCCACAAACATCCACACTCCTCGAAAAGCGGCTTATCCCGAGTATTCTCGAGAAGCTCCGAGATCTCTACGGCCAGACGAAGAGTCCGGAGAACGAGCCCATACATAATGTCTTCAAAACGGTCTTTGTCGACTTGGATGATGAGATTGTCAATAAGAGTGCAGCGCTGGTGTCTGCCCAGCCCGAAGGCGCCCCACGAATGACTCTAGCGGCGTCGATCCTCCAAGCAGCACATGCCGGCTCTTGTGCACTTGTCGCATTCTACGAAAGCAACGTCTGTCGTCTGCACGTAGCCGTCCTGGGCGATTCGCGCGCGATTCTCGGCCGTCCTCGACAAACAGCGGAAGGCAAAACAGTGTACGACCTGCGCGTCCTCTCCATCGACCAAAACACCAAAAACCCCGCCGAAGCCGCGCGTCTCACCGCCGCCCATCCCGACGAACCAGCCCTCATGGACCGCGAGAAGGGCCGCCTGCTCGGCTGGGGTATCACGCGTGCCTTTGGGGACGGGAAGATGAAATGGAGTCGGGAGCTACAGACGTGGATGGAGAAGGAGGTGTTGGGTGACAAACCGCGTCCGGTCCTTCTGACGCCGCCGTACTTCATTGCGGAGCCGGAGGTTACGACGATTGAAGTGCAGCCCGGCGATTTCATGATTATGGCCTCGGACGGGATGTGGGATGCGTTGACGAACGAGGATGCGGTGGGGCTTGTTGGCGCTTGGATCGAGCGTTGGGGGACGTCCGTCGTTCGAAGTGCTCCTGCAGTCCCTGCTGTAGATGCGGGAATCGACCGTAAGGACCTGCCTGTCGAGATTACCGACGATGAGACCATGTACCGATGGCACGAGGGTATCAAAAAGCGCTTCACCAACGAGGACTCTTTCAACGTCGCTAGCCATTTGGCGAGAAACGCACTCGGTGGGGCGAACAGGGATTTCCATGATGCACTCCTAGCTACTCCTGCCCCACGATCCCGTCGTCTTCGGTATGTAACCTCTTTCAAAGGGCTTGTCCAAGCTGACCAGCACGCTTCAGAGACGACATCAGCGTCTTCGTTGTATTCTTCGACTGAAAGCAAATCCAGAATATAAGTTATTACTACCAGGTATACAATTAGTGTCAGTTAGTCCCAACCTCACGCCTGAATCTTTTCCAAATCTTCCGCCGAAATCGCACTCGCTCGATCCGCCAACGTCTCTTCCTCACCCTGCCTTTGCGGCTGCAGCTCCTCCCTGCGAATCCCACGATGGTTCAGCGCGTAGGCCCTGCACGCTTCCCGACTCTCTGTCAACGCGGGGTCCTCCCGATCCAGTGCGTATATCGCCACGCCCGGGAAATTATACTCCAACAACGCCTGGAGTGTCGGGAGCAAATTCTTGTCGGGCGAATACGTCCCCGAGTTGTTGTCGATAACCAACTCCCACTTGACGTCCGCGTCGCTTGTCTCGTCCTTGAACGCGGCCCAACCACCCTCTGGGCGCGGGTGAAACTCACCGGAATAGCGCACAGTTGTGTGGCAGTTTGCATGCAATGCATGCTTGGACGCAAAATCCACAAAGAACGCCGCCCCGGTTTCTGAAAACCGAATCGAGTCGTCCTCGGCAGAGATGATGTATGTGTAAACGGCGGGCTTCACACGGGTCCCGCCGCGCAGGATGTTCAATACATCTGCCCCGTTCTCGATAACGCCAAACTTGTTGGTCGTTGCGCGAGCGTATAGCAGGCGATGGCCGGCCATAATCCCTGACCGCACCGCGAGTGAGGATGGTCCAGGTCCAAAGATGCTCTGGGCGGCCTTGTAATTGTGATTCCACTGCTGGTAGTTGTCTCCGAAGAACCGTTGTATTCCCTTGATGTACATCTTCCAGGTCGAGTACAACCGCGCCCGGTCTTCCGAGGTGCTGTTGGTGAGTAGACCGACGGTCGGAGAGAAGTGTCGCGAGTAACGGATGGGGCCGTCGAACATGTAAGGATACGCCTTGAGGTCGGTTTTCGAGGAGGGGGTGCTGTCGATCTGTAGAAAATAAGACAACGCTGATAGTCTAGCGACAACGCACCTTGAGCCAGAATGTGCCTCCCGCCCTCCGCAGCAACGGCCCTTCAATCTCTGCCTCCTTTGCGCCGGCGGCCACGGAAACGGTGAACTTGCCGATAAAGTCGTCCGCTTTTGCGCCGTCGTCCTTGTCCAGCACCTCGATGGAGAGGTTGGCATGCGCAGGAACGTTCTTCACTCTCCATAGTTCGTTCCAGACCGGGGCAAGCGTATTGACCTTGACGGTCGACCTTGATATGGTCTCAGGCTGGGTTTGGAGTACGAAGGATATGTATGACGCACACAAAGGATATCCGGTTGTCGAGCTTGGCCACAAAGTATGGATCGGCGGAACCAACGACGTCGACTTTTGGGATGCCCGAGGCACCGATGAACTAGTGCAAGGATGAGTCGAAACTGGAGGGTACTCGCCTGCCACTTGCCTGGATGGTGAGGTCGACATAGGGAATATCGAGGAGATGCTCCTCCGCAAGGGACTTCGTTACGGCTGCGAGATCGTGGGCATTGTCGTGGACCCGGTGTACGGCGTTGCCAAGGGACTCGATGATTCTGCTCATACTCAGTAAGCTGCGACTGCGACTGTGCATGGAGTGAGAGGGGGAAACTGAATGGCCGTCATATGCACCTTTTAGTCGGCTGGTTTTACCGAAGGCGCGTGATGGTTCGGGAGTCCGAGTCGGCGCAGAGGAATGTAACACGGCGGTGCTGAGAAAGAGGTTTGGGGTGTGATGGATCCGGCGCCGGCGTCATTGGACTGCCGTCAGCTTTCACGACTATCCACGGTCACCACCGAGGCGCATTCATCGAAAAGAAAAAACGCGAAAGCCTGTCGGCCCTTGAGCTAGACCGAGTTTGGCGGCAATAAGAGGCCACGAACATGTGACCGCCAAACACTCGCAAACCCGCGTCAACTTCGAATAGAAATACATCGTCATGTAAAGGTCCATGTGGCATGCTACAGTCCGAATTACAAACAAATACGTCTAATTTACCCAGTCGTTAGGTCGTCCAAAGTCCACATTATAACCACAGCACAAGTCCGAATAGACACATGAAAGCACTGGCCGCCACCGACGGGCTCCGCGTAATCAACGCCCCGTTGGCCTTCTTCACGCTGGGCGACGACGATGGCACGGCGCTGGTCGTAGAGCTCGGCGCAGCACTACTAGCGCTCGTCGCAACAGACGACGACGACGCTGGCACCGACGCGTTCTTCGCATTCAGAATATCCAGCACCGGCGTAACCGCGCTCCCACTCGTCTGCGCATTCAGATACGCGCTCCCATTCCCCATCAGTTGCGACAGCGACACCACATTCCAGTTGTTCGCCTTCATAATGGGATACGCCGACTTGAACGACGCCACGCTCTGGTTCGACAGCTCGTGCTCGAGGATGATGAGCCCGGGCGACTTTGTCTTTGCCGTCAACCACGTTGTCATGCTCGCGTTGATTTGCGCGGCAGTCGTACCAGGCGGGGTGTCCGTCAGACTCCAGTCGTTGGTGTCCTGGTTCCAGATGACCGTTGTGAGCCCAAACACCTCCTTCGCGATGGCCCGTGTGCGCATGTCGCTATCGCCATACGGCGGGCGCCAGAATCGCGGAATACGCCCGCCCGTTGAATTGTGGATCAACTCGATGGTCCATCCCAGCTCGGCAATGACCTGCGCATTGGTCATGGTGGTCATGTACGGATGCGACCAGGTGTGAACCGCGATGTCGTCGCCCTGATTGAACGCCGTTAGGAACTGGGTCGGAAAGTCGAGCAGGTTGCTGCCGATCATAAAGTGTGTCGCAGTTTGGTTGTTGGCGAGGAGGAACTCGGATAGCCCGGGAGACGCATCAGTGGGTCCATCGTCAAAGCTGAGCGCCAAATAACCGTCAGGCGCGTCCCAGATATCCCCGGGGATTTTGCACTGAGCAGACCCAGAGCAGATCTCCGGACTAGTGCCAGTGGGATCTGAGCCTGTGGAGAGTGTCAGTCATCTTTCGCTTGGAAGACACAAGGGAAGGAGGTCGTACCAGAATACACAGGGACACCAGAGCCATCACCCCCACTTGTGTTCACAGTGGAAACAGGGATGTCGGGAATCACCTTGCTCGCAACAGCAGCATTGAGCGCGTTAGTCCACTCCGTGGGGACTGTCGTAGGCGTCACCCACTCAGTCGGATAGCCGCTCTTCCACGCTGCACGATATGAGTGAATCATTCAGAGTTTGCAAAAAAAGAAAGCGCCTCACCAGCAGACCCGACGGCCGCATATGCAACGCCGTCCGTGGCGCCAGTAGAAGCGCGCTTGAAGAGCGCATGAACTGAGGTCATTAAGTTAGTCTCGACGCGAAGAAGGGATGGATGATAACGTTAAGTGAATAATGCACACCTGGGTGGTCGTCCCGCTGGTACCAGCTCCCAGGAAGCTGTCGTGCGACGTCGTGCTCGTGGTCATGGCGCGCATGGAGCGCGACGGCGGCGGCGGATGTTGATAGTAGCGGGAGAGCTAAGACAGAGAGCGAGAAGGAGATCATTGCTTCGGGAGGTAGAGCTAAAGGGCAAAGGGCAAAGGAAGTCGAAGGGAAGAAGGTGAGGGAGAGGACCTGAAGCCGCCAGTCTCGGAGGTGCACATCTTTTATACAGGCTTTCCAGATTTAGGGTCACCGAATTATCGTCGTCGCCGAATTGGATTGGGTGCGGGTGCGGGCCCGGCGAGTTATCACCGCCTTTCTTCAGCCTATTTCGAGTCGTCATTATGAAACATGTTTTCTTTTTTCGCTCCACGAAGAGGGCGGCAGTGGTTCGCCGTGTCGTCGGTTCATAGATAGGTATCCCGCGTCCAGGCCACCTTTCGCTCTTGTCCTTCTCGAGTTCTCCAGACGACCCCCAGGCCGCTTCCGCCGCCGCTGTTGTTAATGCAAGACGCCACGATGCATTTAAAGTGGTCGGCATTTCACCCCAGATATCCAAATTGCGGTTTATTCATTTGAGAGACCATACGCCGACGTTTGCCTGATTATTACCGCTCTGCTGTGTTGAGGGCATGTCTCAAAGTCGTGAGCTCGCTGCATATGGGAGAACAAGGTCAAGATTGACATGGCGGGTTGAGGCTGTGTGCTGAAGACGCTGAGTGGTTATATGAGCGATATTCAGTTGGATTGAGAGAGGTCTATGGATGCGCATATGCACTAGGGGCTTCTTGTAGTCCCTGATATGCGGGTCCCGTTGCAGGCCTTTGCAAAGCAAGAGAAAACGGAACACGGCAAGGCGAGAAAACTCACCACGGTCCCCGACCTGTCTCCGTGTCGATTCTCGTCTCTGCAGTGCCCTCGGACCGAACGCATGCCGCTGTGTTCGGGGCGGCGTTTCTTTGTCGCGCAACATACGGCCCGGACCGGAATGTACATCCTCCAGTCGGAACCGGTACCGAGGACCCTTGCGTCTGCCTCCGAGCGAGGCACTACGCGGTGAAACGAGGCGATTCTTCCTGGTTTTCGTTTCAAGAGATTTCGGCTTTGACGCAACTTTGACGGTCCGAATCGTAGTTGTGAACATTTCGCTGGGGTAGTGCTTCCGCTCGTATCGTGGACGATGGTGTTGAGAGCAAAAATGACAATCGCGTAACGCGCTCTGGATCTGCGATTCACGATTCATACGTCCAGTCCCAACGTCAGGTCCTCGCAACGGATACAATTTAGCCAACTTGAAGCAGGCAGCTACGTAGTAGTGAGATAAGTACAGACGAGGAACTAATGTATTGCTAAAAATACATTGTTGTGTGGTACAGAGTGAAGGTCCAGGAATAATGATAGGCAACGAAGGTGTGTGAGTAGTCAAAAGTCCTCAGTCTCATAGGTATCAGCGACCTGCTCTCTACATCGACGCCGCTGGTACAACGGTCTCCAATGACGATGTCGGAGAGGTAGAACGGTTGCCGTAGGATCCCAGCGATTCGCCAAATCCACTGGTATCACTGTCCACCGACGCCGAATGCACAGGTAACTGGAGTCGCCAGTGCGATACCCGACGAGCTCGAGGTGAATCGGGCGAATCGGTGGGTGACGGAGCCTCCTTGATCGAACCCGTCCGCTCGATATACGACGTGCGTGTCTGCGAACGATGAATGGACGATTCATTGCCATTGTCGAGTCGCCGTGCGCGCGACTTGAGCAGACCAGCGACTGTGACGGTGTCGCCACGAACAAGCGGAGGCGTCTCGGGAGGCAGCTCGCTGCGGAGCCCAAGGTACAAAGTATCATCGAGGGTGAGCGTCTGCGGGCTCGTCATAGGTTCAGAAAGGAGGACCTCACTCTTCCTGGAGCTGATAAGAGGAAGCGGTTGGGGTTTGGGTTTTAGGTGCGCAGGGAGGGCCGGCACGGGAGGCGGAGGGGAAGCAAGGTCGATGGTCTGCATGCGCTCGCGATTTCGCGCTGCTATCGTGCCTGCAGACCGTTGCGAATATTCCGAATCGGAGGACATCCCAGATTGGGGTGAGCCAGGAGATGATTGTTTTGTTGTCTTGGCTGCAGGCACCACGATCCGCAAGCCAGGAAGCAGTTCCCGACTCGAAGGTCCTTCGCCTCTCGAAATGGATTCCAATGGGAGTAGGTGTTGGCGAACGTCATCCACTACAAGCGGCGTGTCCTCGCCAACCGAGCGATTTTGGCGGTGAGTGGCGTACGCTTTTTCCCGGATGTGTTCCCGCTGGGCTTTGCTCATGAACTCGTCGAGCGTGGTGACCGGAGGCGGAGACTGTTTCCGCGCAGCTCGTCGGGACTTGCATAGAGGGAGAACGAAGGCCACGATAACAGAGACAAGAAGGAGGGCAGCGACGCTCAAAGCAACAATGAGGATGATGTTGATGGTCGAGGGCGAAGGCGAAGAAGAGGCGGCGCGAGCCGTGAGGGCGGGCATGGATGATGGAGGGGTCTAAGATGCGACGAGGCAGTGGTTGGCTATAAGTATGTCGACACGGAGGAGACTGGAGCCCGCAGCATATTCAAACGTCCGATTCATAGCCACGGCCGAGGAGAAACGGCAATTTCATCAAACGCGTCCTACATGCACAGCCCGGACTCCCGTTGAGTTGCGACGTACCATGAAGGTACGGGTAGAAGGTGAAAGACGAGCGAAAAGTCGACGAGCTCAATGCCGGTCAGTGGTGGTTGGTGACATAGTCGGCGTCGAAATCATCAGAAATACAGCGGCCGGGGTATGGTCGTTGATACGTTAAATTCGTAAGGTATATGTAGATGCTCGAATGTACAGATGTTCCAGAGATATGCATGAGACATGAAAGAAGAAAAGCAACTAATCTGTGGTCCGTTTTCGCTTCAACGAAAGATGAACTCGAAGATAGTCCGGTTTGTCCAAGTGCATGCTGGACACAGTTCGAGGCTGCTCCTTGAACTCCTTCTCCGCCGTTCGAACCTCTTCGTCGTTGAAAATCAGCTTCTCGTCGACATCGAAACAGCCTGCTTCCCGCACCCAACTTGCCATACCCTTCACCCAGCGATCGTTCGACATGCAGTGGTCGCGCACCAAACTGGCCTTCGAGTACGCCTCGGGACCGTCGGCGCCCGAGATGTGGCTGTCGTCCGTTATGGCGTCGTCGTCGTCGTCTTCATCGTCACGAGCGTTTGGATCTCGGGCCATTTCGTGAGGCAGCAGCCGTCGAGGCGGAGTTTCGTAAGTTGCTGCCGATTCGTCGGTATACATGCTCTCCTCGGATTCGGACGACTCCTCCGTCTCTTCCGAAAGTTCTGGGTGCGGAAGGCCGGCGATGAAACTGGGCGGCGCAAAGGCACATATCCAGGTTTTATAAAGATAATACGTCTTCATTAACGTGAGAGCGTTCGGTCTGGGAGTGGCATCCGACGGCGAAAAGGTCGCCGGGAGTTTGAAAAGCGCGGCGAGCCAAGCGAAGGTGGCAGGTAACGGGTCGAGAGCGTTCAGGAATAGTTTCATGTGAGAGCGGCCCATCGTCAAGTGAGGCGGGATAGGGGAGGAGATGACCCATGGGGAGATGGTGGGTGATTTATCGGCCTGAAGGACGACGTAGTCGAAGGATTGTTGACCGTTGTATAACTGAGAAGAATGAGAAGAAGGTTCGGCCGAGGAACGATGTACCACGCACCTCGTCTATATGGTCGAGTTTACGGGCTCCGTCAGAATCTGGCTTCTGACGGGACAATCCTGAAATCAAGCTGGGGTGCACTGCGAGAACCGACTTGTCGTCCTTGAGCAACGCTTCAACTGCGGGGTCCGCTGTCATGCACGTGAGGAGGGTAAGGATACAAGAGAGAGGCGCGTACTGAATGAGTTGAGATAGCTCTCGAGCGAACCAGCTGGGAGACCCCAGGCCCACTCGAGGCGGAATTGCTAAAGGTACTTTGTCACCGCGAGATTTGCTGCAAGGAGCGGTCTACGCACAGAATTGACGTGTATGTTTTCTTGTCGACGTTCATGGAGTGGAATCGTGGCATTGACGATGAGCTCGAGGGAGAGTGGCATGGCGGTCGGCTCCACGCGAATGTCACATCATGTGATCTCCTTCGACGACATCGGAATCCTCCCTCCATTAACCCGACCGCCGACGAAAAGGCTTGTGGGTCGGTAACAAGGTACCGTTCCGGCGGTCTTGTGAGGCTCGGAGGAGCGCGTCAGCGTTGTTTCTCTTTCTGGATCCATGTCTCATCATTCTCTTCTAGCTCACTGTTCACGGCTTGGATGCGGTCGGCTCAAATCGGGCTAGAGATGGTCAGGGACTCTTCAAACACGGTTCTAAGTACAATTAACTCAACTCCTAGTACACAAGTTGTGGCCTGCCAATAACTCAACGTCAAAACACAGTCGCCAAGCCGGCGGTGCGGACGAGCTTCCTCTAGCCTGTTCCCTCTTACGACTAGGTTCCCCTTATCTTGTCCCGGCTCGTTGATGACCTTTTGAGACAATATCCCTTACCGATACTACCACACTAATTTCCGCTCCGCCGACTACCAAATCTCAATTCCCAGCACCGATTACGCTTCAAGGCTCCAAATGTGATACCATGAATCTTATTTAGAACCGAGGCCACTGCCGGATACCTACGAAAACTACGCTACCTACACTGTTTTGCGGCTTGCTCTTGAGCTCCATGTTGCCAATAGAACGATGCGAGCTTAAGGCGACACAAGATCGACCTCTCCCATCCAAGCACGGCAGCGAAGAGCAGGCCATGACGGACTGTAGTAACCACCCCGAACGTGCCCGATAGAGTCTTCAATCAACCGCTTCACTGAGTTTAGGTACGGCACTATCGTCCGTTGGAACCTCAAAGATGAGGCTACGAGAGCCTGAGTAATCCCTAACCATGTCCTTCCCAAGGACCGTAAAAATAATTGGTTACGTCCCCTTCGAGACATTCCCCAAGTTGCCCTCGACCTCGACGGGCATTCTGCACGACCTTGGCCGGAGTTGCGTCCTCGAGGGCCGTGCTAGTGAGCACCCCGCACATGCCATGTCGTTCGAGATTCACGGCGGAATCATGGCGTGCGTGCCCACTCTCGATGTCCACCATATCGTCCTGAGCATGCGACACGTCCCAACATATTGCGTCGTCCGAGTACTGAGTCGGAGTGCAAGGAAACAAAACTCCGTCGTGAATAGATCGTCACAAAAATACAACTCGTAATTATTGAGAGCTTGAGTCTACTTCGCTTCCCACTCCTGAATGTAGTCCGATGGTATGACGCCATCCGAGTCCGTGAGCGTGCACAGGATACCATATGCTGTCACAATCCTGTCCAACAGGTTTGCGTGGAAGAGGCGAGATTTACCGGGATCCGAGTCGTCTTTGCGTCCAACGTTCATCCAGGGGATAATGGTATCGTACAGCGCTGCTCTTTCCTCCTGTGTGAGTTGTCTCCTATCCTTCTTTTCCATTAACGCCCCATTGCAAATGTGGGCCAATTTCTGGCCCATCGCAAAGATGGCGTAGTGAGGATAGACGTGGGACTCGAGCTGAAGGTGATGGTAGGGGAACTCATGGAGATCATCTTCGGCCGTTGTCCCAGGAAGTCGTCGATATATGTTAACCTTTTTCATCGATTCGTCAAGGGGCACGAGATAGTATTTCCAGGTTCTCCGTTTACCGGCTTTCTTCGATGGGTACAGTGTCTACATGAACGGGGTCAGCTGGGTACTGAAATAACCAAACATAAGGAACACACTTTGATAATGGGAACACGTTGGTCGAGAGGCGGCCAGTTGACCAGCAGATTATCCACGTAATCGCAAACCTTTTCAATGGCTTTGAAATGCGGAAGCAATGCCCAGAAGGCCCCGTCGGCCATCAGATGCAAGTCCGCAGCCACTATGAATCTCGTCAAGACTGAAAGTAGCGCAGAGAACAGTGCTTACAAAAGACGACATTGCGGCGTGTATCGATGTTCAGCGTGTTGCGTGGCATCTGGAACCCAAGTTCGAGATTTTTCATCTGAATACCGCTCAGCGTGTGGAGAGACTGAAAACATGACAAAACGCACGAGATCGTCGTGGTTGTTTGCAGCTCGCGCGATGACATGCGAGAGTTGTATTTGGCATTTGGGCTCCGAGACATTTGTTATCAGACATCTTCCCTGCTGAGGAGAGATTTGCTGGGCACGGCCGTGCAGAGATTGGGGGGCCGAGCGGTCTGTATTGGCGCGTTTGGCGGGCGTCGGCTGGAGCTTGCGCTCACTCGCCGGATTGTAGCTAGAATCGCTGCCTATGACGGATGCTCCTTCACTGCTGCCCTTGCTGGATGACTCGTCATCGTCCAAAACAAAATCGGCCGGGGGTGCAGTCCGTGCGGATGCGGTAGATCTGGCCTTTTTGCTTGCGGGCCGCTGAGAGGGACTGCCACGGAGTCCGGGTACAGAGACAGTAAAGACACCAGAAGGCGTCGGGGACCCATCCCGCTCGCGTTTGTCGCCTGCGCTCGGTGATGCCTTCAATGGTGTAGTCTCGTTATACGGGACTGGCCATCCAGCAGGGGTGCGTGGCATCGGCATCGGGGTGGCTGGCGATGTACCCGAGTCGACATGAGACGATGGCGATGGCGGGTCTTCAAGCTGCGATAAAGCAGAGGCGAGCAGTCCTTTCAACAAGGCGCCAAGTTCATGTGGAATCGGATTCTGGGTCCTGAGGATCTCGAGTAGTTTCTGGGCGTCGCGTAGAGGGATATCGATCCGAATATCGGGTTCACCTTCAGACATCCTTGCTATAGGTTGGGATCACTGGCATCAGCTTTTCGGAGAGAGGAGACTGGCCACCCGCCGACGAACTTTTGGGTAATTGCCACTCGTGAAACTGTGAGGGTTCGGTCGAAGATGCACACCCGCCCACGGTCACCCAATTGTCACAATTGAGCTTTGTCCTTGGTCTTCGAACATGCTGCGCTTGGAATCACATACATGTCTCTCAGCTCAAGGGCAGTATTTGCAGAAAAAGAAGCGTGAAGAGGGCCGATAAGCCAGAAATCCTACTAGCCCAACAGTCTGAACGTCCAATGGGCTCTGAGTCGATGCCAGCCTGAGTGGAAGAAAGCACAGAGACGCATTCACTGCATCACGAGCTTGAGTTGGCCCGGGATTGAAGACATAGATGTTGGAGGAGATGCGCGGCAAGATAGATGTGGATAGTTCATGGCACAGCGCAAGAGCTCGTTCTTGACCGTCGAGTTGAACTTGAAGAGCAAGAAGATCACCGCGTGTGACTTCAAGTTGTCACGGGCAAACAGCAGCGACGTGGACCATGTCATTAGTACGGCGGACGTCCTCCCGACTCTCCTCGCGCGCCAGCCCGTACAATACCGGCGTTGCGCTCTTCAAACTGGATGATGACCATTGACGCCGACTCGAAGCCTTTGCGCACGCCCCCATCCACTCCATGGCGACAAAGACGCGTCAATATGGTGAAGGATGAGGATACTGTGGAGATGGAGTACGAGGACGTCAAACCATCGGCCCCCGCTCGACGCGCATCACGTAGTCCGTCGCAAAAAAACCCAAGACCAAATCGTCCCAGAAATCGCCCTGAAATTATTGGATCTCCGTAGAATCTTGTACATGTAGTAGTTATGCGTACAATCAATGCGTCTCACTGACTCGTGGGCGCCGTCCCTCTTCTCTCATCCGCATCCGGGGCATCCTCTTCCGCCTTGCGTTTCTGAGCAGCGGTCTCCTTCATCTTGTCGATTTCGACATGAAGCTTGTCGAGCTCATAACAATCATGTTCATGCTCAATCAGTCCCCCACCCACCGCGCCTTCATGCCAGTGCCAAGTAGTGTTCATCGCGACCGGGTATCGGGGGTTCTTGCTCCTTGCTCCGCCCCAGTCCCAGTCCAAAACTGCCACCGAGCCGTCGGGTCTGAAAACGAGGTTTTGCGGCCGGAGGTCGCCGTGCACAATGTTGTTGTCCTTGAAATGGTTACGAAGCGCCTTCAACGCACTCTCGTGAGCCACACTCAAGTTCACACCACCCGGAACAAAGTCCATGACCGCCGCATAGAAGCCTTCATCGACATGGCCGTAATAATGCAGCTTTGGTGCGAAATCGCCCGCAAGATCCTGTGCCTCCTTGCCGTACGAAGATTTAGTCATGAGCTTGACCACGACATCGAGCGGGCTTCCGGCTCCGGGCGGAGTCCACGTCGTCTTCAGTACCCGAGGATTGCCTTCCTGCAGCCGGTTACTCTCTTGGCCGAACTCGCCTTGCCCACCGCAGAGCATGTTGGGTAAGCACGGCGCAACGCCCGGCGAGCAGACGAACGCGTAGATCTCCCGACATAGCTTGGCCAAGGTTCCAAAGAAGACCGCTACCCGTGTGTCGCGGAGCTCATTCCGCGCGTTCGTAGCGCCATCTTTGAATAAGTGCATCATCTCACCGACTTCGTACGCGAAGCTGTTTCCGGAGCGTAGGAAGTAGCCCACGGTGACGTCGGCGCCGCGGTGCGAGAGAACAAGGCCAGGGAAGACGCCGCGGTTGACATTGACCGGGGCAGGGACATGTGCGTCGTCGAGTTTTTTCTTCGCCTCCACCCATAATAGGTGCTTTCGAAATCCTTGTGCCGCCTGTAGGCGCTCGTGACCGGCACCGTCCTCCTTCTTCCATTCCTCGACAACGATCGGCCAGCAGTGCAATCCGCGGATGACGTCGACCTTGGCCTCCTTTGCCCCTTTGAACAAAGTTTTCAAAGCCGTTTCTTCGTTTAACCGCTCCAGACCCAGCAGGTCGGCCCCGAACTCCTGCGTGCTCGTCCTCAAGCTCATCTCGTCGGCGTAGTGCATTGTGTGATCGGAGGAGAGCCTATGGGCTAGTTCAACGGCAACTTCCGACGTCTGCGCTCAACGTCAGAGATGGTCTGTTGTTGCGTGCTTTCCACTCACGAAGTCCTCCACTACTTTGCCCGCGCCGAACAAATTGTCCGCTCTTGCTTTCAGCTCTTCCAGGCCCTCCGTTTTGATTTTCCGGAGATCTTGAGCCGCAGTCATGAAGCCGCCATAGAAGAATCGCGCCGGTAGGCAGGCGAGGCTCGCGTTGAGCTGCTTCTTGTCGTGGAGAAAGAAACCGTCGACCAGGCGGGTGTTCGCGTCCGTCTGGTTCTCGCTGAACACGCTATATTCGGCGAATTCGCTCGGGGAGGCGCTTTGTGCCAGAGCCGCATTTACCGTCTCTGTCGCACCGGGCTGGTCCTGCGGTACAGCGTAGAGGGTCATGCGAGTGGAAGAGGGTTTCATGAGATCCCGCCACCGGTCCAGATCCGTCGCTTGCGGGTACTTCGCGACCTGCTCGATTGGTAGCTCCTCGACGCGAAGTATGCGGCCGTCATCGTAGAAGATATCGTGGGTGTCAGGATGAACGCTGCCGAGCTTGAGCACGACGTTGATCATTTCGTCTGTGCTTCGATCCTCAGCCGCTACGCTCGTGTGGAAAGAGCCAGTGCTGGCGTTGTAGGTGACGAGTTTGGTTGCGATTTGGCGCGGCAGAGGAGGGCCCATGATCGTCGTGTCCGCCAGCATGACGGCGCCAGACAAAAGCAGTTGTGCGTCACGGTTGACAGGAAGCAGTCATATGATGTCACGCTTGGCACCACGAAGTCCAAGAGTAGTCCTTATTCGTTTTCTCTGTTCCCTGGTCTCGGGTATGCTGCAGGCTACAAGGTCGCCCAGCGGATATACAAGTTGGGTGGGCAGCCGTGGTTCACCGACCTTATCAACCGCCGCCACTACAAAACCGAGTTCACGAATGTCTTTGGCGAGCGTAAGGGAAAACTCATGACCCAGGCTACCGCTGGAAGGTGCGTGTGTGTCTTACTCCCGCGCGTGTGTTCATTCATTTCCTCCAGCTTAACGGGAATCGGCGAAGTCGTGCGTGCCAAGCCATGCTCAACCGTTTGACTCTGAAGCTATCCTGGACGCCTCTCGACGCGCTCAAGATCAAGCGCCAAGTCAACCCAGAGGCCTTCCGCGGTCGCGGCTTCGTTCGCATCTTTCTCGAGGAGGGCACGACACTCTACCGCGGCTGGGGATGGACCATGGCCCGCAACGCCCTGGCAGGAACTTGAAGCTTTGCCGTCAGTACAGTTCTCCCATCTTCCATCTCGCAGCACATCTAACCAACCCACAAAAATCCAACAGCTCTTCTTGTCGTCCGAGTCGTCGTCGTCATTCGCGCTCATCGTGGTCTTTCTTCCTCAACTACACAAGCCCTCGATGTTCACACTCAAACTCATCCATACATAAACTCGTCGCAGGTCGTTCACTGGCATGAATCACTCAGTTTGGCGCTCGCGAACATGGAGGATGCGGACGTGTCCGTGCGTTCACTGGCACTTCAACTCCTTTTTGTTTTTTATTTCTCTTCATGTCGCATGCACCAACTTCCGGCATTGCTCGAACCCCCTGCTGGTATTGCGCGCGAGATTGTAGGTCGTCCATTGGTGTCGAGAGGCGGCAGGGCTGGCAACGCGGGCGCCTAAGCTAACCCTAGCCCTAACCCTAACCTGGAAGCTGTGGCTGGATATGAATGAACCAAGTAGGGTCCTCTGCACACCGGCCCGGGATATGGTCCTGACTGACCATGATGTAGTTCACGAGCGGAATTTCTAACTTGCTGCCGATTCAACGGTGTACACACTCTCTTCGGAGTTGCACGACTTGTCGTATGTACAAAGGCACGTATCCTTCCGAGACGACGATATGTGAGGTATAATTTAAATTCAACCGATACAAGTCCCATATGTATATAGATAGAGTCCTAAAACTTGGAGTAGCCCCGAAAAAAGAAAAAGAAAAACTAATTATTGACAGTGGCCTGAGGAGGAATAATTAGACAATTGCCTGCAGTAAGCGCGAGGAACGGAACACACCTTTTGCAGCGCAACAAAAGTCTGGGCAAGGAGGCGACTGTTAGCAGTCGTTCCCGTCTGCAAGGTGATGGAGGTTTTGCCAAGAACGACGCCTTCGATGTGGGAGGCGGCAGCGGCAGTGACCGACCCAGTCACCACCCAGACGATGTTGCTTGCGAGCGCGCCGCCCGCAAGAACCATCTTTTTCCCAGCAGCAATTGTCAGAGTCCCAGTCACTTGGAAGATCCAGGCTGCAAAATCGTATTAGTTAACCGTGCCTATGACGAGTGGATAATAACTCACTGTCGGTCGCTCCACCTGAAATCGTTACATCGCTGCCGATACTGACTCCGGATGTCCACTTGTAGAGCCCAGGGGCGAGGATGAGGCCGCCAATAGCGCCTGATGCATTGTTAGTACACCAATAGAACACGAGAGGGTTAGGAAAACTGACCACTCGCTAGATTGCTGAAATTTGGGTTTACCCGACCAGTTGCATCGGTGAACGCAGTGCCCATGTCGGCGATCGCGGTAGTTAGAGTTGCAGGCGTCGGCACGGCATAAGACGCTGCGAATAGCTTGCCGGTAACTTGGGCGGATGTAGAGAATTGTCCCGTGGAATCGACGGTGAGGGAGAATCCTGTGAGCCCTGTGGCTGCGATGGGGCTGACTGCCACGGCTCCAGCTGGAAGCAAGTGGCTGTTAGAGAGGCGAAAATAGTGCAAACATGAGGGTATTACTTATTACCGAGGGCGGCACTGTTGAAACCCCAGCTTTAGCGAGGACGGCATAGTTGGCAGCAGTGCGCAGATTGACCGCAGCAGGGCCGACGGCATATACACTGCTGAGCGCTGTCTGTGTTACAGTTAGTCGTGAAGCAACATGTAACAGCGAACCACATACCAAAAAAGAGATGATGAATACGTTGGAGATCATGTTGACTATGTGAGGGAGAGGCTCGAGTGCAGAGTGGATGAGGGAAAGGACTGAAGCTGAAGAAAAAAGACATCTCTTGAGGGTTTAAATACGTTTCTAAAGGAGCCATCTCGCACGGGCCTACATTCAACGTCGTCATAACTAAAAAGCAGCACGTTCGCCCCGGCGCAAGTTCTACGTCGTCAGAGGGAGGTCCTTGTCCAGCGGATTCCATGACATGGAAGTCTGTCAGAAAGCGCAGGCACCAGCGGCAGACTCGGTCGGTTTTCGTCTGAGATGTGCCGTGACTATAATGTGCGTGAACACGGCAGGTAAGCGCTCGCAAGTAGCATGGGGAGGAGGAGAAGGGACGAGTCGTCGTCGGGTTCCAAGACCATTGTCATAGCGTAAGAAGTGCGGACGTGTCTGCCGCAGTCGGCGTACCATTTCGCCTGTCTGAATCGAAGCGGTGATGGAGCGATGTGTTTTCCAACTTTGGGGATGGGCGTAGTGCGCTCGGATAGTCCTTATGACGTCTCTGTCTGTGAAAGTCAGTTGCAGAGATGACATTCCTACTCAGCAGCGCGTGTCGCGCAAGTGTCGCGAATTTCCTATGCCGGTAGTGCAGGTCAAGAAGAACCTTTCCATTTCATGGAGGTCAACCAAAGTCAAGTTCCTGGAGCCACAGGACAGACAATGCTGCGACGGATGGATGGATATACTTACTTGGCGGAAAGAAACCAGATGGAAAAGGTACGAGTTCAAGTTGTGTATCAGTCCCAATATGGGAACGCATTCCCGCGTCCCCGGCAGGAGTCGGCCTGTCAGAGGGTTGCCCAAAGCTACCCGCAGAATCAACGCCAGAATCGAGAAACATCTTCTAACTACATACTGACCAAGACGACAGGCAAAACAAACACTACGCGTATACAATAATACAGGAATCATGGCGTCCCCCCGCGTTCTGTGTACGAAAACACAATCTTCAATAAATCTCATGCAAGCACCCCTTCTCCCATCGTCAAGGTATGGCTAGATGTGCAGGAAATGCCTGAAAGAGGAATAAAGAAACTAATCTGTGGTCCGTTTTCGCTTCAACGAAAGATGAACTCGAAGATAGTCCGGTTTGTCCAAGTGCATGCTGGACACAGTTCGAGGTTGCTCCGTGAATTCCTTCTCCGCCGTTCGAACCTCTTCGTCGTTGAAAATTGTCTTCTCGTCAACGTCGAAACTGCCTGCTTCCCGCACCCAACTCGACACAACCTTCACCCAGCGATCGTTCGACATGCAGTTGGCGCGCACCAACTGGCCTTCGAGTATGCCTCGGGACAGTCGGCGCCCGAGATGTGGCTGTCGTCCGTTATGCCGCCGTCGTCGTCGTCCTCATCGTCGCGAGCGTTTGGATCTCGGGCCATTTCGTGAGGGAGCAGCCGTCGAGGTGGAGTTTCGTAAGTTGCTGCCGATTCGTCGGTATACATGCTCTCCTCGGATTCGGACGACTCCTCCGTCTCTTCCGAAAGTTCTGGGTGCGGAAGGCCGGCGATGAAACTGGGAGGCGCAAAGGCACATATCCAGTCTTTATAAAGATAATACAGGTCCATTAACGTGAGAGCGTTCGGTCTGGGAGTGGCATCCGACGACGAAAAGGTTGTGGGGAGTTTGAAAAGCGCGTCGAGCCATTCCACAGGGTATGAGTCCAAATCGTTCAGGAATAGTTTCATGTGAGAGCGGCCCATCGTCAAGTGAGGCGGGATAGGGGAGGATATGACCCAAGGGGAGATGGTGGGTGTTTCATCGGCGTGAAGGACGACGTAGTCGAAGGATCGTTGGCCGTTGTATAACTAAGAAGCATGAGAAGAATGATGCTGAGGAGCTCTGTACTACACACCTCGTCTATATGGTTTAGTTTACGAGCTCCACGAGAATCTGGCTTCTGACGGGACAATGCTGAAAGCAAACTGGGGTGCACTGCGAGAACCGACTTGTCGTCCTTGAGCAACGCTTCAACTGCGGGGTCCGCTGTCATGCACATGAGGAGGGTAAGGATACAAGAGAGAGGCGCGTACTGAATGAGTTGAGATAGCTCTCGAGCGAACCAGCTGGGAGACCCCATGCCCACTCGAGGCGGAATTGCTAAATGGATTTGTTACCGCGGGACCTGCTGCAAGGAGCGGTCTACGCACCGATTTGACGTGTATGTTTTCTTGTCGCAGTTTATGGAATGGAATCGTGGCATTGACGATGAGTTCGAGGGACAGTGGCATGGTGGTTCCGCTCCCAGTTTTGTTTCACCTGCTGCAGGAGGAGGAGTACGCCGAAACGATAGATATGGGGTTGGAGAGGATGCACGGCAAGACCGATTTCAATAGCTCATGGTGTAGCGCAAGAGCTCGTTCTTGACCGTCGAGTTGCAGAGCAAGAAGGTTACCGCGTGTGACGAGCTGTCCGAGTCACGGGCAAAACAGCTTGCGTTTCTCAAGCTCCTTGCCCTCTCACCAACGCGACTCGACTGTGGAACATGTCATTAGTACGGCGGACGTCCTCCCGACTTTCCTCGCGCGCCAGCCCGTACCATACCCGGGTTACGCTGTTCAAATTGGAGAATGAAGCCGACTCGAAGCCTTTGCGCACGCCCCCATCCACTCCACGGCGACAGAGACGCGTCAATATGGTGAAGGAGGAGGATACTATGGAGATAGAGGACGAGGACGTCAAACCATCGACCCCCGCTCGCATCACGTAGTCCGTCGAACAAGAAACACAAGACCAAATCGTCTCAGAAATCGCCCACAAAGTCCAAGAGTAGCCCCTACAAAAAGCCGCTCGCAAAACCGGATCCTACTCCGGCGCGTTGGCGCGAGGTGTACGACGCCATTCGGGAAATGCGCAAATTGCCAATCGCACCGGTGGATACGATGGGGTGTCAAATGGCGCAGAGGCACGAAACAGACCCGAGGGTGGGTCTCTTCGCTTCTCTTCTCATCGCATTTGCTAACTACGGCCTCGCAGAATAAACGGTAGGCAGAATCTCCAAGTTTACAGTCACAACTAAGCCTCTGTCCAGATTTATCACCCTCGTGTCGCTAATTCTCTCCGCGCAAGCGTCAGACACAAAGGTCGACCCGGCCATCATAAATCTGCGCGAAACCCTCGGCGGGACCATGTCTCTCGAAGCCATGCTCGCTGCAGATGCGGAAGACATAAAGGCAGCCATCAGGCACCTTGGGATGGGGGAGAAGAAACCCCAGTTCGTCCGAATCGTTGGGCGTGGCCTAACTGCTGATTACCTGAATAGATATCTCAAAGACACAGCTGAGAAGCTCCGTGACGATTTCAATGGGGACGTTCCTCAAACAATCGAAGAACTGCTAACGCTGCGCGGTGTTGGTCCGAAAGTCGGCCATTTAACCCTCCAGAATGCCTGGAATATGTCCGTTGCCGTTCATCTTTGGAAGAACTCATCGTAACCAAAAAATGTAGAACTGCCGGAATCGCGGTAGATGTTCACGTTGCACGAATCACCCGCCGCCTTGGATGGCACCACTTCACGAAGGGGAAGGAGGACAAAGCGCGGTAAACGACTTGTCACCCTCACCCATCGCACGCTTATCCGTTCTTTCGCTAGCGTCAGTCTCGAGTCGTGGCTCCCGAAAGAATTTTGGCGCGACATCAATCCGTTGCTGGTAGGATTCGGTCAGGTATGTATGTATCTTCGATGTCGAACGGCATTTACAAGGGTGTTTCAGACAATTTGCGCAGAGGTCCCTCGCTGCGGCGAGTGCACATTGGGTGCGTCTGGCCTCTGTCCTAGCTCGACGGTCTCGATGGATTGGTGACTGGGAGGCCTGAACCTCTTGTCTGGCGTTTCGGCAAACCCTATTGCTACTGTAACACACGCTCTCACTTGCAGAGCCCTCGAAATACCTTACTCTTCAATTCTTGTATATAGCATAGCATACGCTCCATCGAATAGTAATTGGCTCCTTGCCAGATCACCGGCCATCGCTTGAGCTTCTACTTGGTTCGCAGCGGCAATTAGCCTGGGTATTACTCAAGACCGTCTTCCGCTATCTAGACACAGCCAATCCCATATCCCAAAACGCCTTCTCCAATCTGGTACACCGGTCCCACACAACACACCACTCCTCCAGCCGCGCGGAGGATGGTGGATCAGCAGCAGCGACACTTTCAACAAGATCTGTCCGGGGCATGATGAGCATTGTCCCACAGCTCAAAACCGGCAAACGTACCAAGTCCAGCGCGTACCGCTTCCTGATACAACGGGCCCGAGTAATCTTCAATCCACCGGCGATATGGATTGTCTTCCAGGACGATGCCGCTGCCTTCGCGTGCGGCCTCGCTCTTGAGCCACAGACCCACTTCACCGTAGCCAAGGAGGCAAGCCAGGACCGAGATTAACAGCTTAGTGGTGTCTCCTACCAAATAAGCGTCAGCCAGTGCAATTATGCATCACAAAGGACTGGAATACCTTGCAGGCCCATGTCCATCAAGAAACAACCATATGCGATCGTCTCCGTGCTCTCCTCTGTCGTCTCCAACTCGTCTCCCGATATGCCGAAGCTAGCGCAAAGCGCCCGGTGCGTGTCGAGCTCATGCAGGACGTTTGTTATCGTCTTGGTGGCGGATGCGATGAGGGGAAACGACGTTGACTTTGCCGCGAGCAGTCTAGCTTATGTTCAGAGAAAGCGTGATCAGAATTGATGAAGACGTGCCCATGAGCCCGGGCGTAGTACTTGAGGTAGTGGTAGTCTTGTCTGTGGTTTCCATTAATAGACGAAAGGCGACAAAGTTTGATTTGAGGCACTTTATGAAGTGAACGAAAGACGCTTGCGGGAGGGTTCCCCGCCCAAGAGCCTGAACAAAGTCGTGCTCCACGAATTCCTTCCAATGGATCGAGTTGCGGGAGATCAGAAGCCGCGTAAACGGATGCGTATTGGTGGGTGTGCGACTAGGAAGAAGTTGGAACATGAAGGCCAGAATGGCAATCAAACACACAGCGGAATACCACGATGAGCGAGAGAATGAAGATGATTGAGAGGACCATATCCGCGACCAATCTTGGTGGCGGTGACGATACCGAGATGTGTGTACGCCGTTGCACTGACAACAGCGTCAAAGACTGTGCATGTAAATGAGTCAATCGACAAGCACGAGTAGAACAGCGACGAACCGGTGGCGCCATCAGCAAGTGCACATGCCAGGGCCGCGCTAAGGGTACATCCGGTTCCATGAGTCGAAGACGAGTTGATTCGGGGTCTTGTGAAGATGGTAGACGTGCCGTCAGCTTCACATAAGACGTCCACAACCAGCGATTCGGGCTGGGAAGAATTCGCGGCCAATATCCTCATGTTTTCGTCTCCAACACCTTCGCCAACAACAAGAACGCCCTTCGCAGATAGACGAGCCACATCTCCAACGGTCGTAGTCATATGCCCGCCTTTCAGTAAGACCGCCTGAGGGCCAAGCCGGAGAAGATCGCCGGCCGCAACGATCATATCTTCCAGAGTGTTGATACTGCGCGATAAAAGCAGCTCTGCTTCCGATTTATTGGGAGTAACGAGAGTCGCCAGCGGGAAGACCTCCTTGACCATGACTTGGAGCGCGTCGGGAGCGAGCAAACTGTGTCCGGATGTCGAGACGCAAACCGGGTCGCAGACAAGAGGAGGTATTTTCCCGTCTGTATAGCGCGCTTTCAGGGCCTTGACCGTTGCGCTTGTGTTGGCTGCGTCGAATAGCATCCCCGTTTTGCATGAGTGGATCTCGATGTCGTCCAATACGGAGGCAATCTACGCGCGAGTCAGATTGATGAACGAGCGAGCAAAAGACTGAGACGGGCCTGCTGCTCAAGAAACGCAGGGGGCACTCCATGAATGCCTTGCACCCCAGTAGTATTCTGTGCAGTGAGAGCGGTTATCGCGCTGGTGCCAAAGTGTCCATGGGCTGCAAAGGTGCGAAGGTCAGCCTTGGACGACGGTCAGGCCTGGCCAGGTCCTGGGGGCGGATTTGTTCACCTGAATGCCCGCTCCACCGCCAGAGTCTGAGCCAGCGATAGTCAGTATCGTTCGTTGGCTGGTCATGGTCAAGAGTCAAGACCTGGACCGGCGTGACCAGCTGACCGTGACGCAAAATTTTGGTGTGTCAATCGCGATTTTGCCATTGGCCTCGTCGTCGGACGACGCAGTGTTTCTCTTTCCTTTCACCCACCATCATGTCCCCTCCGCTCTCCTCTAAAGGCAAAGAGTCTGGCACTGCTCGTGTCCTAGGATCTGGAGCTTCCGGTGCGTTCCATTGCGTACGGTTGCATCGACAACTGAGCGCGTCCAGGCGTCGCGGAGCTGCTCGTCTTCCACCCCGTCGACACCGTCGCCAAGCGCCTCATGAGCAACAAGGCAAAGGTACTTCTCTGGCGTGATTTCCAGTGCAAACTATTCAGACAAAAAAAAATCTAGATGTCCTTGAGCACGGCCAACGCGATTATCTTCCGGGACCAAGCCACCGCCTCCGCCTCCCGCAAATTCGTTTCTCTATTCCCTGGTCTCGGGTACGCTGCAGGCTACAAGGTCGCCCAGCGGATATACAAGTTCGGTGGGCAGCCGTGGTTCAACGACCTCATCAACCGCCACTACAAAACCGAGTTCACGAATGTCTTTGGCGAGCGCAAGGGAAAACTCATGACCCAGGCTACCGCTGGAAGGTGTGTGTGTCTTGCTCCTGCGCGTGTGTTCATTCATTTTCTCCAGCTTAACGGGAATCGGCGAAGTCGTGCGTGCCAAGCCATGCTCAACCGTTTGACTCTGAAGCTATCCTGGACAGGTTCTACTGCCTCTCGACGCGCTCAAGATCAAGCGCCAAGTAAACCCAGAGGCCTTCCGCGGTCGCGGCTTCGTTCGCATCTTTCTCGAGGAGGGCACGACACTCTACCGCGGCTGGGGATGGACCATGGCCCGCAACGCCCCAGGAAGCTTTGCCGTCAGTACATTTCTCCCATCTTCCAGCGCATTTAACCCAAAAAAATCTAACAGCTCTTCGGCGCCTCCGCCGTAACGAAAGACTACGTGCTCGGCGTCTCCGACTACTCCAAAGCCACCTGGACCCAAAACTTCATCGCATCCATCGCGGGCGCCGTCACATCCATCACCGTCGCCGCCCCGCTCGACGTTATCAAGACACGCATCCAGAACGCCAACTTCGAGAATAACGTCTCTGGCGTCGCTGCTGTGCGCGAACTCGTCAAGAATGAGGGTGTTTCGGCGTTTTTCAAGGGATTGACGCCCAAGGTACAGTGTTTTCTTATCTATTTCGCCTTGATGTTCAACTGACGAAAAACACGCACAGATCCTCGTCGTGGGCCCGAAGCTGGTGTTCAGCTACACCCTGGCGCAGTCACTCATCCCGTTATTCGCAAACTACGTCTAAGGGGGCTTTTATATCCCCCATCTACGTACCTTCTGCGTGCTTAACCGCAACGCACTCGCTATTGAAACCAACCCCCACTCATGATCACCACTGCCCATACTTACGACTGCGCATGCACGCATAATTTACTTAGTTAAAAGTACCCAGACATTTTTCGTGTAGCTTTTAGATCTACATCTTAGACCGCGCTGCGCTTAACGATCTATGTACAGGTCGTAATTTTCATCCACTCATGACCAGCTCCATACTTTTCACAAAAAGGCTGGAATATGCAGGACTATTACCAAGTCTACAACAAATCGGCTCTACGTGAGGAATCCGTGCTAGCGGGGCGGTATGTACTGCTACTAGATCTACTGAGTAATTGGTGCAATGCAAGAAAGTCTCGACGTGTGGGTAATGCAAAAACTAGGCATCGGTCAAGGTGAAAGCCACTGCTCGCAGCGGGCATGTAATGTGGGGTATCGGCGCTGGACGCAGGTGCCGGGGACCTACGCGCCCAGATCACCAGTAGAGAGATCCAAGTGGGTAAATGACGGGGATGATGAAAAAGAGCGACGGAGCAAATGAGTGCAGTGTGCGTTGAGCGTTGAGATGGGGTGGTTTTATGAGAATGTAGTGGGCGTTTTGCGGCAGATTAGAAGTCGCGTCCATGGACGTGCCGGCGTCGGTGGAACGCAACGCTGCCGCCGCGTTCCGCTTTCTCGGCAAGACGTTTACGGCGACGGCGCTTCTCGCATATCGGGGCGGAATTGACGCTGCTTGAAGTCGCACTCGCAGTAGACGAGGCTGCTGTGGTGGACTTTGGCTTCGTATCGGCCTTCTTCGTAGTCGTCGTCGTCGTCGAATCGTCATCGTCATTAGACGAGGAGGTGCTCGTGCTGCCCCCGGTGAAGATGTCGGTCTGAGCGCCTACGATATGATACCATGAGGTGTGGATGCATATGGTAATCGAAAGGGTCGTACCGTCAGAGAAGCCACACTTTGAGTTGTATGCAGGGCTCTTGGGCTCCCCAGCAGCGTCGTAGCCGTCCACCTCGATATTGTCGCCCTCGAGCTGGTTCCAGTAGAGCATCTGCTTGGGACCCTGGGCAAAAAGATGGGTCGTCATATATTGGCAGGGAAGAAGCATGCTCACCTTTGTGCAAGAACCAGCGTTGTTCTCGCACCATACAGGCGGCTTCGGGGTGCCGATGGCTTTGGTAGCCTTGGCACCAGTCACCTTGCAGCGGTAAGGCAGATGGTACATGTTGGGCTCTCCGCATCTGTGAGGGAAGGAAGGAAACGAAGTAAGCAACGGAGATGTCAAGAGGCACTGGAACTTACCCATTCGGTATCTATTTTGGCGTACACAAAATTAGACTTGAAAGATTGTGTCAAACGAAATCATACCCATCCCCACTGGCCAAAATTAGCAAGAATTGAGCGGGGAGACGAAGAGACGCACGGCGCAGATACAGCCACCGGAAGGGCAAGCGGGCATGTCCGCCGGCACATCGTACGACGTCAACCTCTTCCATGGCGTACTGCGAACATTAGGCGAAGGTTGACTGCCATAAACAAACGACGAACTGGTAGCGGACAGTGAAAACAGCGAGGTTCTCCGGGGTCACTTTCGAGATGTCGGACTGAGGGAAAGAGTTGAGGTGAGCCTTGAGAAGGAAGGACCACGCACGGTGTATGCAATGGCGAACGCAGTCCCGGCAGCCCTGGTCTGGTTCTGCGTATGCACTGTTCCGTATGATGAGATTTATATTGCGCTGTCTGAGCAGAGAAGATTCACTATTGGGGGATGTGATGCAGGTCGGAACATTCTGTATGCCTCATCAACAACCAAACAATCTCGAGAGGCATACGACACACGTAGTCTTCGGGGTAAGTCTTGCCGTCGGGCCATTCGCTTGTGTACTGGCCGCCGAAGGACAGGGAGGTCTCTCCTTGGTTAGATGCAATTTCCACTGTAAAGGAGCCGCCAGCAGGCCTACGTAGTTGGTTCAGGAGAAGCCCGGACAACGAGGACACGCAAAACGAACAGTTCAAGAAAGTCGCCGGGGGCCGGAGGGAAGTTGGGGACGTTGTTGTAGCCGTGGACTGCGTGTCAGAGTCAGAAATTTCGTTAGATGGGAGGCCGAGATTACGCACACCACCAGTCGCTTTTCGAGAGCTGGTAGAGCGGGTGGACAACATCGTCGGAGTTGTAGTTTATGGAGCCAGAGACGCCCTAGAAAAGTCCGTCAAGGTCTTTTCGAACACGACCGAAATGGCTCCCGCACGTTAAGACCATACATGCCCTTCACCCAAGGGGCCAGATGCGCTTGAGCGACGGTTGCCGAGAGAGCGGCGGCGGTGAGGAGACGGACGAGCATCGTGAGGGTGAAAGAAAGTGGGGCCCACGAGGGGAGGACGAGGAGGGAAGGAGGGAAGAGGAGGGAAGAGGAAACCGGAATTGAGTGACGAAACGCCGTGACGGCGGCGTGACAAGCGTGTACTCGATCGAGCTCGACGTCAACTTGCATGAACGATAGGGATGCCATTCAGACAACCAGCACGGTCCGCAGGATGCAAGGAAGCAAGGAAACTGTGTATTCGAATTCCGCGTTTAGCAAACTCTCCCAGCTTTTTCAACTTTGGTCGTAGTAGCAAACTGACTTTTGCGACCTATTTCAAATTGAATCGACGATGTTGTCGCCCTAACAAAGCGCTGAAACCCTCAAGCTGACGGGAGAGGAAACAACGCGGTCGTTCGGACCGTTTTAGGCTTGCAGAATCTCACTCCAACCTCCGAGAACGCTCCACTGAGGGTTCAATATGTTTCTTGAATTGGCAGGTCTTCACCCCTGTACCTCAACACCATGGACATACACATTTAGCCCCGACCGCACCAGCCCTTTCAAGCCCGAGATGGCTTCCTCCTTCCACACCTCCCAATCATGCGTCTTGGCGAGATCCAGACGTAACGACTCAAGGCGCGTGTTGGCCTTGGTCGTGCGCACCACCACAGAGAGCTCTGCGATATCAGCACTGTTCGATATGGGACACGTCTTGATGCTGAGTGAGCGCAGGTTCGGAAGCAATCCGCCAGCAAGTCGATACAAGAATGAATCGAACAATCCCTGATCGTTCCAGGGAAGATTCACGTTGAGCTCCTCGACACCACGTATGGCTCCGAGGATGTCGGCGACATAGTTGGACCGAATGGCGACGAGCCTCAGGGTGCGAAGTGGCCATTGGGAGCGCTGCGCGAGCGCGAGAAAGTCTTCTTGGGCGTCCGAAGGATTGAACAGGCCGGTGACCTCCAACGATTCCAGAGCCGGTAAGGTGAGATATGCGAGCATGGAATGGTTCCGGTGGAGGGTGGCACGAAGCGTGTGGAGGTGGGGAAGAGTTATAACGGCCTTCGGTGGTCTGCTGCCATATGCAAAGACGACGGTGAGGATTTGGAGCTGCTGCGTTCGTGCGAGAACATCGAAGGTGAATGAAACGATGTATTCGTGCAGTATGAGCTCAGTGATCTGGGTCCATGGAAGTACGATCTGTACTTGAAACGGCCCGATGAGTTGGGCGCGGTAGAGTTTGGGAGCCTCCGCAAAGAGAAACAGCACTCCGGTGCTCTGGTTGTCTTGGTGCGACCGGAGGCAGAGACTTTCTAATCGAGGCAGACCATTGGGTAGAACGCCGAAGGGTCTGAGTCCCACGAGAGGTATCTCCAGATGATGGAGTTGAGCCGAAAAATGACATAAAATGTCGTCCAAAATCAGCACCGTGGCATCCGACGAAAGGCGGTGATCAAGGCGAAGGTCGATTGCGCGAGATCCAGCACGAGAGAGCCATGTCATGGCCATTTCAAACAGGCAATAGTCCCACACACCACTGAGTTTCGGGCATGGATACAGATTCAGCCTGGTCCACAGGTGGCTGAGAGAGAAGCAGATATCTCTCCAGCTGGTGCACACTCTTGCGAGTCGCAGCTGGCGCGCAGGATGTAGGAGTCGATATGGATGGGCGAAGACATAGAGCTCGAAGATCTGTGAAGTGATCTCGAAGGGAAAAGGAAAGACGGTCGCGTTGATTTGCAACGCCACGGCTTTGCGCTCGACGGCAAGGTCTTCGGGAGAGGCCGAATTGGCGATCCGCGCATCGAGTGCGTCAAGTTGTGCATGAAGATCAACGACGTTTCCATCCATTCCAGTTGGAGGAGAGCAAGGAGCGTTCGGTGATTCGGCCGTGAGTTAGCTCTGATTATATCTTTTCCCACGATCAGTTGCTACTTTCGGAAATTTATGTCGGCTATTTCGGACCGCCTTTCCTCTGCGTTCATGATTCACCCGGGCATGCACCATTCTCGCTGCTCTTCCTCACGACCCTCATGTCCTCCACCGTCCGCAGCGACGAGTCCGCTACTACCACTGTCGACGGCGACACTCTCCAACTGCACCACATACCCTCCCATGTCTCCGCACACGACATTCCCATTCCTATGACCCTGCCGTCTGCGCCAGCTAGCACAGTCAAAGGCAAAACGTTAGACGACTCAATATACGACCGGATCCCGCCCCATCGCAAGCACATAATCACCTGCATCCTTGCTGTCTGTGGCTTTCTCGCACCCATCTCGTCTACCACAGTCCTCTCAGCCATCCCCGAGGTTGCCAGCACCTACGGCACGACTGGATCCGTCATAAACGTGACCAACGCAGTTTACCTCGTGTGCATGGGCCTCGCTCCATGTGTCTATGCGCCGATGAGCCAGGTCCGTTTGTTAACCGGAAGAATCTCAGCACCACGCGCTTACTCGGTTATCCAGGTGTACGGCAGGCGATTGGTACATACTTGTCCAACTTCTTCCCCTGTACAACGGCAAACAGCCACGCTAAAATCCGCCCACTTCTGTCTATCCTCTAGATATGCTTGTCCAGCGCCTTCCTGTTTTCCGCGTGCTCCCTGGGTACCGCCCTGAGCCCGAACCTCGCCGCGTTTTTCGTGTTCAGAGCCTTGACCGCATTTCAAGGCACGTCTTTTCTGATCGTCGGGGCCAGCTGTTTGGGAGATATCTACCGACCGGTGAGCTTTCTGAAAAGTTCAGGAACACATTCTAATGTAATGTTTCTCAAGGTTGAACGCGCTACCGCCATGGGTTGGTTCCTCTCGGGTACACTTATCGGGCCAGCGATGGGGTACAGTGTCAGACAATCGTCTCATATTGGATGCTGACTTTCTCCAGCCCCTTCATTGCCGGGGTAATCGTAACATATCGCAGCTGGCGCGTTATATTTTATCTACAAGCTGCCCTCGGCGGCCTAGCCACAGTACTCGTCTTCTTCTTGCTCCCGGAGACGATCCATTTCAAACGGTCCGACGAACTCGTCGGCCTGAGCCGCACAAAGACGGTCAAGTTGATCTGGGAGTGGACCAACCCGATACGCGTCGTCAAGCTGTACAAATACCCGAATCTCGTGAGCTCTGCCCGTGCGTTCAACACGTCTGTCTAATCTAATCGGCTTTCCTTCCAGATCGTCGCAGTGAGTCGATATGGAAACAAACCTCCTCAAACTCATTTATTCGCAGGCCCTCGCTTCCTCTGCGCTCGTGTGGAACATGTATAGTCTGTGCGTGTTCCTGTGTTTGCGTGACTAGGCGCACCTGCTGACCTGGTCAGCCTCACTCCAATTCGCTATATTATCAACCCTCGCTTCGGGCTGAGTACTCCCATCCAATCCGGGCTCTTCTACCTCGCCCCCGGGATGGGGTACATTGCGGGAACATTCGTTGGCGGACGCTACGCGGATTACGTCGTAAAGAAGTGGATCGTCAAACGCGATGGCGAGCGCGTCCCGGAAGATCGACTCCGTAGCTGCGTACCGTTTCTCGGAGGTGTGATCCCGGGATGCATGTTGATTTATGGGTGGTCACTTGAAAAGAAGGTGGGAGGCGTGGCGTTGCCGGTTATTGTCATGTGCGTGCTGTATTTTGGAAGCTGCCCGCATTTTATTAACAAAGAGAGGGAATAGGTTTCTTCAGGGCTGCGCACAGCTGTTCTGCTTTCCCAGCCTCAACACATATTGCCTCGGTGCGACGGTTTCTTCCAGTGCTTTTCAACTAATTTCTTCATGCAGATGTAATGCAAAGTCGGTCTGCTGAAGTCGTCGGTTCGTCTGTACTCTGTACTCCCCTTCCCTGCTCATTTGCTTTTAGCGGGCAACTACATGGTCCGATACTTCTTTGCGGCCGCCGCTTCCGCCGTTGTCCTCCCCGCAGTTCAAGTCATCGGCGTGGGCTGGTTCTCCACGATTACTGCGGTCTTCTTGGTGCTCGCCGCGGTGGGGATTCAGTGTACTGCGATTTGGGGACAAAAGTGGCGCGAACGGGTGGATCGGCGAGGGAAGGTCAGTGAGAAGGAGGGCGGTGCCAGTGATCGTGAAAAGGGCGATGCTGGCGCTGATGTGGATTCCGAGGAAGCGGCGTAGTACTGGTGCAAGACTGACACAACTCTTCATAGATTTCTAGATAGATTTGGAGCTAATGCTGATTCGGTTCTTTACATGATATCACGAGACCGCGTTTTGTGACCGATCTACGTGTGACGGACACGACTTGAACTGCATCATGCCATCAACCACCACCGTGTCCGCTCGGCGCTGCCCATATCATTCCAAACGCTCCTCAGGCTCATATCATTCGGATTACATCCTCGATTTCAAGTCATGCTCTGCCCATCTAGAGACTCGGAGCTCGACAGTGTGAGTGAGCAAATGAGCAAATGGATTCACAACTCTGCATACGCGATTTAAGCTTTCTGTCTCTTTTATGCTCCGGGCGCTTGTCGAATCCCACCAGAAGCGTCCATATATGGAAAGACTCTGCCTCGCTCGATGAAAGGTGCCGCAGTGATTGTACCAGTGGGCAGGGATGCACAGCAACGACCTTGAGGCATTGTTTTTTCGCATCCGATAACTTAGCTTGTTATCGGATGCGAAAAAACAATGCCTCGAGGTCGTTGCTGTGCATCCCTGCCCACTGGTACAATCACTGCGGCACCTTTTTCATCGCTTCTGGTGGGATTCGACAAGCAAGCTAAGTTATCGGATGCCAGAGCAAGAAGCGTCCGTGTGGGGCAAGACTGAAAACGCCGCTGTGGGGTACAGGTAAATGAACGGTGACGTGAATCTTGGATGGTACGTGCTCCTGGGATGCCAGTCGGCCCGGTGACTCTTCTCTCTCACCGACTCGTCGCCGTTAGCAGCTCCGAGTCGTTGTGGACTCTGGAGTTGAAGTGCTGGCGCTGGAGGTTGGCCGATTCCAATTCAGAAGGGCACGACATGTACAAACTCCGCGGCTCCTTGAACCTTCGAGTGAGCTTAATGCTAAAAGTACAGTCCATGGGGCGGTCTAACCTCTAGAGCACGCCTTCTTAGGCTGCTTGGGCAACATACTGCCCTTCTTTCCTGGATACAGCAATTCACTGCCGTTTCCACCCTGAATCTGGTGTGGAACTTTGAGTTACACCTCGCCGCGCGATGATACCCGCGCGTCTCCGCTCCACAGCTGGCGTTTCGATCGGGTGCCCCTTCCTGAACATGGAAAAGTAAGCTCCATGAATATCCATACTTTCTAGGTTCAAAGTTCTATCATCTTCTCCCGCCGGTGACCCACCTCGCGGCCGCTGGTCATCGCACGAAGCTGTAGGACAAGAACCACGCGGTAATTTTGTGTCCCTCTTGACCTACTACTAGTCCTGACGCTGTGTTGATTTCAAGGACTAGAAACTGCACACTGTAACCTGTGCCAGTGGCGTGTTCGTCCACTTTTCGATCGCCACAAAACATGCACGCAGACTATTTCAAGGCTACGCTATTCCATTTTGGGCCCATGCTCCACTGGCGCTAATGTTCATGAAACTTCGAAGACAGCTCACCGTCTTGGGTATGCAGCTTGTGGCGTGGTGATGCAGCTTGTACCAGGCGTGGTGATATTGACCGTTGAACAAGATTTCTGCGACAGGCGTCTCTGAAGTACCCCGATGGCCGGGGAAACCAGTCCTACAGCATTCAACGCGTTTGCATATAAAGGGCGTGCATAACCGGCATGTTAGTCTTGTCAAAGGCATGTCCTCCAACCTGTTCGAGTCCTATGGCGTATGCATCGGCTCCATTATCATTTCTTACTTCTTTTTCTTTCATATCATCAGCCGCAGGCAGTCCACCGTTATCCATGATAGCCTCTCCAGCGTCCGGGCAGCCCTTAGCCCAGCTCTTCCTGCGGCCTTGTCGAGAGCACAGCAGCTTGAGGCGCGGGCTGCTGCGAATCAGCTGCTCGTGTCCGCTTTCCATTTAACGAACACTTTCGTACGCGGCGACGTCGGAACGAACATCGCGTTTCGCCAACGCGCGGGAGTTCTCATTGCAAACACCGACTGGCTTGAGCTAGCCAGAATCGCTACGCAGGCCGTTGACGCTTCGCTACCCGTGTCCAATGCCAGTAACGCGTTCGACGAGTTTGTCAAGGTCACTACACTTCGTGTCATTATTTCGGGTCTGCTCATGCCCGGAAGCGCATGCGCACCTTCCGCACTCGAGGGTGACGACCTTCGGGAGATTGGCCGACTCATTACGACCATCTGGATTTCGTCCAAGAACTTGACATCAGTACATGCTGTCGCTGGTCTTCGGGCTCAGCTACAGTCACACCTGGATGCACTCTCCCTTTCCCTCCCCCATCCCCTCGAGCTAGATCTCCTCATCCCGACTTGGGAGACCCTTTGGCGCGTCGTTGCGTCCTGTGTCGCGTGTGTTGAGCGCGACCTCGATGCGCGCGCTGCTTTCTTGGAGCTTCTCAATCAAGTCGACAGCGCTGGTATCGCCGCGCGCTTTCGTACGCCCGAAGACGGCGGGATGTCTCCAACTGTGCAGCATTATATTCTGGAGTCTCTCCGGCTGCATCCTCCTGTTCGACGGATTAAACGGATATATCGCCAACCCTCCGAGTCGGCACTCACAAGGTTTATCCCCAAATTTGTTCTCGCACTCCTGCCCGAATTCGTTGCATCCCAGCTTACCACCACGACCATCGATGTCTGCGACATCGAAAGTGCACAGCGTGTTGCCCCCTGCGATGTTTACGACGCCTCTCGCTTTGTACGTGAGTCCGAGCGGACGAAGGACATCGTTGCATTCGGCCACGGGCCCTTGAAGTGCATTGCAGCCAATTGGGCGCCGGTAGCCGCCGCCATCGTCGTTGCGGCAATCCTCCGCCCCATCGATGACCGGGACTTTGAGGGGGCCCGATACCGCCTTGTGCGTGGGCCGCAGATCGGTGGTCGAGTGGGCTGGGATGGCTGGGAGCTTCAGGTCGCCGAGCTGCAGTGAGAGACTCTACCTCGAGGTAAACGTTATTCCAGTTTTAGGTCCTTTTGATGGTTTCGTTTCAACTTACACTTTTCGAACGCTTCGAACATTTTTTTGTTGTACAAGTATGCATACACCGTCTGTAAAATACGGTTATATAGTGATACATGTTTTGAGCTTTATCGGAGAGAACTTAGCCTGGGAAGTTTGGTTGAGTACTCCAATCTCGGAGGGCAATCGTTAGACACGGTCTGTTGGAACCGATATAGTACACAGGACTAGCGGTAAGTAGCGATTCATGTTCAAACCGCTTAGCCTCCGCGGTGCATCGTTCGAACGAAAGAAGAAAACAACTGCCGAGTATTACTCCCGGGCACCAGGAAATATGTACAGAAAAAATACACTAGTTTGAGAAGCTCGCCTGACTCTCTAATCCAACTCATACGTAGAATTGACTTTGCGGATAGGATTTTGCCTGGGGGGGGGCGTAAGTTCATCTTCGCACACACAAGAGGGGTTTAAAACATGGACGCACATCGGGGCTACTTGGCAGCACTTGTATCCCATGGCCGTATGATTTAGAGACCTCGACGTTAGTTGAGATGTTCACATGCTGTTTCGGGAGGCGATCACGAATAAATATTCGGCGGGAAGAGGATATGGAAATCCGCACCATGCCGTACGAGTCTACATTGGATGGGATGGTTTGTCCGGTGCGCATTGCGCGGAGGGTTGAGCGAGAATTGAGGCTGTAGTGGCGAACGAGACGGGAAGAATCAGTTGAATGTCGGGTTGAATTGAGGTGAGCAGACGGGACCTTGCTAATAAGGAGTTGGAGTATACTGAATGACCGAGGAATGAGTACGCCCGGCCAAGAGGAGGAAGGAAAGAGGCACTGACGTTTCGCGACGACGACTTCTACTGCGAGCCAACCGACTAGATAGCATTGATAAGCGTTATGTAGCATTTGTTAGAGGAGTGCAAGCTTACAGCTCTCAGGCTTTGTAGCGAACTACGAACAGATGAGATTAGATGATATAAAGAAGAGGGGGCGATACATACCAAGATCAGAGCCAAAAGCGCTGCGGCGCTGAATAGTCTTTCGTCAATGGAGAAGTCGTACCCATTTGAGGGACTTGCCTCGTTATGATACCGGTTTCTAAAACGTCCAGTCAGATGAGATGCCTCCCAGCACGAGAAACGCCAAAACGAACCGATTGTCCACAGGATAATTTTCTGCAAGACCACCACTGTCCTGCAAGCTGCTGAGTTTCCCACCAACCCAAGGAAAAAGAACGCACCCGTCATGCGCATGGCTCTTCTCACTCCATAGATGTACCACAATCGTAGCGGCGATGATAAAGTCGTTTGCGGCCGACGACCCTAGCTCTGCATAGATCACCCATGACTGCTGCTGCTCAATCTCGCTGATCTGATGTGCGCCAATGAAAGGGACGATGCTGAATACTATTTGCGCGAGCGCGAGGACGAATATGATGAAGGGGATGTAGGGCTTGCGGGAGAGCTTGTAGATTCGCAGGCCGAAGAAGCTTTGGACTGTTGGGTTGCCGTGTCAGAGCACGCGTGTATTGTGATGTGAGATTCGAATAGACACGCACCGAGGGCAGCGATGACACCCGTGAACACGATGGAGATGAGCATAGCTAGCGAAACGCCGCCGAGTCTCTCGGGATGCATATAGTCCTTTATCGTAGCAGCGAACAGAGTCTGCGCAATGCACCCGACATGGGCAGCTTCGCACAGCCTACAGTATCCTGGTCAGCGTTCGAGTTCCGGAGGAGCAGGAGTGAGACGCACCAGATGAAGGCGACCCAAAGCTTCATCGAGTACGAGTCGTTCGGAAAACGTGTATAATATGTGTAGACCTGCGGGTTTATCATGCTTGTATCGTCCAGCCACGAGAGTCTTGCTCCTACCTGCGATGTAGTGACCCCGAAAAGCGCGTACTGTCGAGGGTTGGATGAGAGCAAGTCAAGAGCAGCAAGAGGAACATATACCGCCACCAGGACGCCGATTTCCAAGTCACCTGCCTCTCTTCAGCCGAAACCGCAGCCGGCACTCGTCAACACACCTAGGGGATCAGCCGGGTTAAAGTCGGCGGGGAGTGCAACGCTACTCGCCATGGCTGAGTGCCAAAACCGCCTGCGGCATATGTACGAAACTGGTCCATTGCGGTCACGGTACTAGTAGTCACAGTACCTGGATCGTCATTCCCATTGGCGTGAGTTTTCACAACGGGATCTTCTGTATTGCAGCCGTAGCATATGTGAGATGGGCGCATGTATGTGGGTACGGCCCACCCGCACTTCTTTTGGTGCTTAATCTATCTATCTATCTATCATTCAAGTTGGCCGCGGCGTGCTCAGAGTTCACGCGTTCACGCATGCATCACATCCTCTTGCTCCCAACCTTCATCATCTCATCTTAGACTTGGAACTTCTCTGGCGATGTATTACCGTCCCCTGGTGTCTCCCGCCTCCCTCATCTCGACCGCATCATCATCATGATAACTCTCCAACATCGTACTGGATGCCGCGGACGCCTTCAATGTACGGCGCTTGCACGTTCGTGCCTGGCTCATCGACTATCTCGGTCTATTCCTTCTTGTTCGTCTCGGATTTCCTGGCTGCTGCGCGCCGGCGTTCGGACCACAACCTGCATTGTCCAAAGTCACAAACTTCGGGATTCTGCCCGCTATTATGCTCGGCGGCGTCGACTCTTCCAACACGCTTGACGCACCCTCGTCGATATGCTCCTTGGCATAAATTAACAGAGCTCGAACAACTCTTTGGTGTCCTCTCTCGGTGTACAGGCCTGTCGAGGCTGCTCATCGGTCTATGCGAGCTTCTCGTCGTATCCGGCTGTCCCGGGCCTAGCGATACTGTATATACATCGGGTTTTCTTCTGGATCCCTCGAGGCTTGATGGCACGGGCACGCGTGTTTTATGAAACACTGGCGCTCGATATATCCATTGTCCGGCCGTGGCATCTTCAAGTTTCAGCCTGCCCTTTGGATCGCGAATAGGAAGCACATTCGATTCCAGGGGAACGCGTGGGTTCGGGGCGCTGATTCAACAGCTCCACTCGGGCTTGGTCGGCGATTCTTTCGCTTCTTTCTCTCAGTTTGACGCAGATCACGGCTCGAGCGCGTTGAGAACTTGCGCCGCCAGTACATCAACCAAGAACCCGAGGAGAATGATTGAAAGGCAAGAAAGATAGTAAGAACTGACAAGGTGGGGAGAAGAACATAAATGGGAAGGCGCCGGGAAAGGAGATCGCCCATGTGCGCGAGATCCTCGAACGCAGAGAAGCGCTGACGCGGGGCAGCGTCAGGACTCGGGATTCGGAACTCACCCGATCCGTCTTGACCCTGATAGATCACGTTCGAGCTTCCCAGCCTCCGCGGTGTGTCGTTCGAACGAAAGAAAAACAACCGCAGAGTATTACTCCCGGGCGACAGGAAATATGTACAAAAAATACACTAGTTTGAGAAGCTCGCCTGACACTCTAATCCAACTCATACGTAGAATTGACTTTGCGGATAGGATTTTGCCTGGGGGGGGCGTAAGTTCATCTTCGCACACACAAGAGGGGTTTAAAACATGGACGCACATCGGGGCTACTTGGCAGCACTTGTATCCCATGGCCGTACGATTTGGAGACCTCGACATTGGTTGAAATGTTCACATGCTGTTTCATGAATAAAAATTCGGAGGGAAAAGTGTATATGGAATCCGCACCATGCCGTACGAGTCTACATTGGATGGGATGGTTTGTCCGGTGCGCATTGCGCGGAGGGTTGAGCGAGAATTGAGGCTGTAGTGGCGAACGAGACAAGAAGAGTCAGTTGAATGTCGGGTTAAATTGAGGTGAGCAGACGGGACCTTGCTAGTAAGGAGTTGGAGTATACTGAATGACCGAGGAATGAGTACGCCCGGCCAAGAGGAGGAAGGAAAGAGGCACTGACGTTTCGCGACGACGACTTCTACTGCGAGCCAACCGACTAGATAGCATTGATAAGCGTTATGAAGCATTTGTTAGAGGAGTGCAAGCTTACAGCTCTCCGGCTTTGTAGCGAACTACGAACAGATGAGATTAGATGATCTAAAGAAGAGTGCGCGATACACACCAAGATCAGAGCCAAAAGGGCTGCGGCGCTGAATAGTCTTTCGTCAATGGAGAAGTCGTACCCATTTGAGGGACTTGCCTCGTTATGATACCGGTTTCTAAAACGTCCAGTCAGATGAGATGCCTCCCAGCACGAGAAACGCCAAAACGAACCGATTGTCCACAGGATAATTTTCTGCAGAACCACCACCGTCCTGCAAGCTGCTGAGTTCCCCACCAACCCAAGGAAAAAGAACGCACCCGTCATGCGCATGACTCTTCTCACTCCATAGATGTACCACAATCGTAGCGGCGATGATAAAGTCGTTCGCGGCCGACGACCCTAGCTCTGCATAGATCACCCAGGACTGCTGCTGCTCAATCTCGCTGATCTGATGTGCGCCAATGAAAGGGACGATGCTGAATACTATTTGTGCGAGCGCGAGGACGAATATGATGAAGGAGATGTAGGGCTTGCGGGAGAGCTTGTAGATTCGTAGGCCGAAGAAGCTTTGGACTGTTGGGTTGCCGTGTCAGAGCATGTGATGCGAGATTCGAATAGGCACGCACCGAGGGCAGCGATGACACCTGTGAACACGATGGAGATGAGCATGGCTAGCGAAACGCCGCCGAGTCTCTCGGGATGCATATAGTCCTTTATCGTAGCAGCGAACAGAGTCTGCGCAATGCACCCGACATGGGCAGCTTCGCACAGCCTACAGTATCCTGGTCAGCGTTTGAGTTCCGGAGGAGGAGTGAGACGCACCAGATGAAAGCGACCCAAAGCTTCATCGAGTACGAGTCGTTCGGAAAGCGTGTATAATATGTGTAGACCTGCGGGTTTATCATACTTGTATCGTCCAGCCACGAGAGTCTTGCTCCTACCTGCGATGTAGTGACTCCGAAAAGCGCGTACTATCGAGGGTTGGATGAGAACAAGTCAAGGGCAGCAAGAGGAACACATACCGCCACCAGGACGCCGATTTCCAAGTCACCTGCGTCTCTTGAGCCACTCGAAACCGCAGCCGGGACTCGTCAACACACCTAGGGGATCCGCCGGGTTAAAGTCGGCGGGGAGTGCAGCGCTGCTCGCCATGGCTGAGTGCTGGCAGTTGGCAAAACCTGCCTTCTTCCGCCCGCGGGATATATGTACGAAACTGGGCCATGGATCATCAGGTGCGGTGGATCGTCCTGCTGCAATTTCCCATTCCCATGGCTTCCATATTGGGGTGCTCAGAGTTCACGCATGCATTGCATTGCCACAACGGGAAATCATCAGGCGGTCGATCTTGTGGGTGCGCGGGAGTTGTTGTGCTTTGATAAGTTATGCAGGTGGTGCGGGAGAGTCGCATATGTCGCACTGCCAGGGTCGTTCATTACCGACATCTGCAGGAAGAGAAGTTCAAGTACTTAGAGTTCTGGAGAATGCGGAATGCGCCCGTACGTTATCACAATCGGGGCCAGAAGCATGAGATATTAGATCAGAAGAGCAACGCGCGGATTTAACCACAACGACCGTGACGTCCCGGCGGTCGGTAGGTGCCTGGGGATGCTCTGGCTGCAGTGCCAATATATTCTGGCGCATGGTCAGCTGCTGTCAACAGGGAAAAAGAAGGGACGGAGGATCGGCCAAAAAATCAGTCGTCTGGATCCTTGGCGACGTGATTGAGGTTTAAAATCTCTCGGAGTCCTTTGTCCTCCACCAGACTCTTCCCGCCTCAAACAACACTCTTTAGGACACCAACATACTCCCTCGAATGCTCTCAATCAATGCTCGCGGCGTTGAAGACGCATCGCTCGCGGCCTTCAAGTTGCGTGGGCGACGAACTTTGCGCCCGTGATTGGCAGCGAAAATCAACGGATTCACGATGTATATGACTATGAGAGTCTGAATGGTCATTGAGACTGCGAGTCACCACATCCATGTCATCGGCGAGCTCCACTTTCGTCGGCCCAAGTGCATGAATGTACTCTGAGAGTCTGAATGGTCATTGAGACTGCGAGTCACCACATCCATGTCATCGGCGAGCTCCACTTTCGTCGGCCCAAGTGCATGAATGGACTCTGAGCCCCTGCCAGTGGTGCGAGAAGAGGAACAGAAGGCACGCACGCACATACAGCTGAATTCCTACCGTGCGTTTGTGGGGACGCTCAGAATCTTCCTGGCAGCTTCGCTGTAGAACCCCACGAGACATTGGGAGTCATCCACCGCACTTTTGAGAGCTTCTTTTCTATCTGGTCCTCGTCGGAGAAGTAAGTTGGAGCGGAGCGTCTGCGGGCGTCCGAGGTAGATGTTTCCGCTACGATTTGACTCGGAGCCGCGTGTGCTGGCATACACGGTGACCTTGCTATACAGTTTGCTCGGAGAGGTCTAGGCCGCAGCAGACTCGGAGGTGGGCATGGGTCGAAGTCAAGGTGGATTGCTTGGAGAAATTAGGTGCGAGAGGAAGAGCACGCTTACCAGATGGGAATCAGGTGCAACCGGGATACGATGAGCGCAAGACAGTGCTTTGTTTGAAGGTTTCGATAATCTTGGAGCCAATACATCTGCAGACTCGCAGAGTTGTCCTTGAGCTACAGTTGAACTTGAAACACGAAGCTTGAAGACAGGAAGCTGGCAAGTAATGCTGAATTTTCGGGGCGCGCGTATATTATATTTGCGAATCGCGGTGTCTTGGATGAGAATCGCGGACTGGGATCAATCGATGTCACGATGTGTGACGCTGACGCGCAGCCTCGCCGCCTCTCCCTCAACCATGTCGCAATGGCAGCAGCCAGGGTACCAGTATAATGTACCCATGCAAACCGGGTATCCCGGTTCCAACTTCCAACAACCCCAGCAACCCCAATTCCAGCCGACGGGCCAGTTCCAGCCACAGCCGCAGGGCCAATTCCAGCAAAATCCCGGACTCGTGGCGCAACCCACAGGCTACATTCCGCCGCGACCTCTCCAGCAGCCTCAACAGACTGGAGCTGGCTTCTTGCAGGCCCAGCCAACGGGGTACGGTGGCTTCCCTCAACGGGCTGCACCTCCACCGCCAGTCCCACAGCTTCCCAGCCAGTTCCAGGGCCAACAACCCAGCTTCCTCAACGCCCCTCCACCGAACCGCAGCTTTCTCAACACATCGCCTGGTCCTGGACTCGTCCCTCAAGCCACGGGATTCCCCGGCCAACGTCCCCTCGTTGCGCAGCCCACAGGCTTTGTCGACCCCCGCCTCCAGATGATGTCCAATTCATTCATGCCGATGAACATCAGCTCGCCGTATGGTGCCGGTGGTGCTCCGCAGCTCCAGCCGCAGCAGCCCGTCTCGCTCCAGCAGTCGTTCCAGCAGATGCAGTCTCAGAAGCCGCGCGTCTCGTGGGCACTCGGCAAGGCGGAGAAGAAGCAGTACGACCAGATATTCAGGGCTTGGGACACCCAGCGCAGCGGCTTCATCGACGGCAAGAACGCCCTCGAGGTCTTTGGCCAGAGTGGATTGTCCAAAGACGATCTGGCCCGGATATGGAGTCTTGCCGATGTCGACGACCGAGGAAAGCTCAATATCGCCGAGTTTCATGTCGCAATGGGCATCATCTATCGCAGTGCGTATCATTCATCCTGCAAAACACACTTTAACACCTTTTGTGTAGGGCTCAATGGTAGCGAAATTCCCGAGCAGCTCCCTCCGGAACTCGTGCCGCCGTCCGTGACCGCCATATCGGATTCGGTCAACATGCTCACCGACATCCTCAAGAACGAGCCTCGCTCGCGCACTCCGAACGGTGGTGACGTCTCGTACCAACCCCAACGCTCCTTACACAACACCACTACCACGCCCGCGGGTCGCGACGCGACCATCTACCGGCACGACGATTCGCAGTCCGCGTACAAGCCCCGCTCACGACACCTGAACCGTGACGAGGTTCGCGCGACTTCTGAGCTCAATTCGTCTTCCGCAGACCTGAGCGACATGAAGCGGACGCTAGCCAACACTGCGTCCATGCTGGATCGCGCCTCGGAAGAAGATCGGCAACGCACTGTCGAGGACGAGGAGCTCGAAAACGAGATGGAGGATCTCAAATACCGAGTGGGCCGCATCCGCGAGGATCTCGACTATGTCTCTCGGGGGACTCGCTCTGCCGCCAAGGATGAGGAGCGTCGTAAGCTCGAGCGCGAGTTGATGGAATTGACGCATGTGAGGGTTCCAGAGGTCGAGCGCAAACTCAAGGCCCGCGAGGAAAGACGCGAGCGGGAGAAGCGTGATTATGCTCGGGACAGGGACCGCCGCAACGACCGATATGGTCGGTTTGACGATGACCGCGACCGAGACCGGGATCGAGATCGGGATCGAGACCGCCGAAGGTACGACGACCGTGACCGTGACCGCCCGTACTCTCGCGGCGGCTACCGCGATGACCGAGAATTTGACACTGGCTCGTACCGTCGACGTTCGCCTTCGAGAGACCGCGACCGCAACAGGGACCAAGAACGAGACCGCGAACGAGAACGCGATCGTGACCGTGACCGTGACTACGACCGCGACCGTCCTCGAAGCGCTGCGCCGCCGGAACCCGCTCCCCCAGCAGCTCGACCAGCGCCATCTCCATCTCCCGCTCCATCTCCAGCGCCGGCTGCAAAGAGTATGACCCCCGAAGAACGTCAAGCGTTTGCGCGTGCAGAAGCTCGGCGGCGCGTTGAAGAGCGCATGAAGGCATTGGGAGTCACACCGTCGCCATCGCCTGCTGCCGTGGATACGACTGTCGAAGAGCGACTTGCGCAGGAGCAGAAAGAGGCTGCGGAAAAGGCACGGATCGCGACCCAAGAAGCCGAGTCGCGGGAAGCGGCGAGGCAGAATAGGCTTGCGAGCGAAAAGGCTCTCAAAGATGGCAAGGAGCCGACCCCAACACCGACAAAGACGGTCACAGCAGCTCCGCCTGCACCCACACCGACGATCAAGGTTGCGCCGGCCCCGCCCAAACCCAAGGCCGCTCCCCCTCCACCCGTGTCGAGACAGAAAGCTGCCCCACCGCCTCCGAAACCGCGCGCACCGGTTTCTGCCCCAAAACCAGTCGTTCCAGAGATCGACCCCGAGGAAGAGCTGTTCAGACAAAAAGAGGCGGCGTTGTTGAAGCAGCGAGAAGAAAGAGCAGAGCGGCTGAGGAAGATGATGGAGGAAGACGAGAGACACGCCAGGGAGGAAGAGGAGGCCATGAAAGCGCGGATGAGGGCGAGGGCTGCGCCTGCAGAGAGCAATAGCACCGCTGCAAGTGTTGCGAGTCTCAGCACAAGGTCACCATCGCCAGTCATGGTTGCTGCGCCCACACCACCCCCGGCCCCGCCGGCTCCTAGTGCCGCCAGTGGCACGAACCCGTTCAGTCGGTTCTTGAAGGAGGGATCTTCTGCGAGTCCAACACCGCCGGCTGCTGTTGTATCGACAAATCCATGGGCCCAGGCTTCTCAGAACTCTACACCGGTTGCCACCCCTCCTACCGCTCCTCCTGTGCGCAACAATCCCTTCCCGGCCCCTCCTCCATCCGCTTCAGCTCCTGGTAAATCGACCTACCATACGGCCCCCAAGGACAGTCTGGATGACGATTGGGAGGATATCCAGGAGCGGGACAACGATGATAGCGACAGTGATGACCCGTTGACTTCGCGGGATGGCCGCAAGGATTTCGCGAAACAGTTGTTCCAAAATATCCTGCCTTCGGCGTCGCCAGTGACTGCTGGCGGGTCCCGCAGTGGAACTCCTGCGACGCCAGCGTCGGCCGGTGCGCCTCCGCCTCCCCCGCCGCCGCCTCCTCCCGTTGCACCGCCTCCTCCCATGACAACTCCTGCAGCAGCTTCGTCTGCGCCAGCGGGGATACCCGACACAAACGCTCTGATGCGTGCGATTCAAGGCGGAAAGACGCTTCGCAAGACGGCGACGGTGGACAAGAGCGGGCCGGCTGTGTCTGGCAAGGTCGTTGGTGATGTTGGCCCGCCAGCGCATATCAATGCTGCTCCCCCTACGACTGCGTCAAGCCCTCCGCCAAACCACAATAACCGCCAGTCGGTCGATTGGTACGCTGGGATGGCAGCGGATTCGGGACCAATTGTGGATCGCATTGCATTGCCCCCGATGAGAGAAGAGGTTGAGGAGCCATATGAGCCTGTGCAGCCGCCCTCTGTCCCAATCCCCGATATTCATGTTGAGGAGCACGTACCTGAGCCAGTGTCGGATCTCATGGCCGATGTGGATAGATCTATAGGTGCGTTCTGTCTTTGGTCGTATTGGTCACGTAAAACTCGCCTTTGTTTAGATTTAAAGGTCCGGACGCTCTATGCGTACGAAGCTGATGGTGCCGAGGATATTAGTTAGTTTTTTTCCCCTTGGCCCGAGTAAATCTCGCTGACTTTTTTGGTGTAGCCTTTGGCGAGAACGTCATCCTAATTGCGAACCCGTCCAAGTCGGGTGGAGATTGGTGGTATGGACGGTCGGTGAGCGACGGAAGGTCGGGTATGTTCCCCAAAGCCTATGTGGCGGAAATCCAGCCCAGTGCGTGTTTTGTTTCTTGATTTGCATTCTCTTCTTCTAACACGCTTCAAAGTCCATGCCAAGGCTGTGTACCCATACACCGCGAGCAACCCTGACGAGTTATCGTTCTACGAAGGCGAGACGCTGGAAATCATCGATTCGAGCGAAGAAGAATGGTGGAAAGTCGAACGCGGGGGCGTGGTATACATCGTGCCCGCTGGCTATCTGGAGGTTGCTGAGGGTTAGTCAATTCACCTAATCCATTGAGTCCCCTCTGTTTACCCTCTTTCTTTCTCGACAAACAGGCTGAAAACTTTTTTTTTTTTGCTTTTGTTTCCCTTTTACATGTACCCCTCTTTCACACAAAATGAAATTTAACCCACTCTCGAAAACGGAATGGATTTTTACTGCGAATCGTTCAGTGAAAACCCCGGCCCCAGTCGAACGAAGCTCCGTTATCGTGGATCAATCAGTGCGACCTGCAAGCCCTGCGACTCGAACGACAGAAGCACCGACCTCTGGATCCATCGAGCAAACTTATCCCGCCAGGCTCGACATTGAGACGAACGACTCGGACTCGGAATCGGACTCTGAAACTGAACCGGACGACTATTTTTCCCTTAGCGAAGACGAGTCGGAATCCGACTCGGAAGCGCGGGAGCACGAACGGCAGCGGGTGCTCGAGGCTGCTGGACTGATTGTCAAGAAAGACAAGGATGTACAACCACCGCCGCGGCCGCGACCTGTTCGACGACGATCCGGGGTACCTCGAAGGGCGCCTCCCGCTGCTCCTGCTCCGGACCACTACCGCTCGTCTGTGGCGTCTTCTGCTTCGGCGAAAGATCTTCCGGCGCTCCCCGAGCCCGAGCCAGAGCCAGATGCCGCAACACGGCTGGACGATGCATACGATAGGTACGAGTCCTTTCGGGGGCATCATACACGCCTCTCGGTCGCGTCTATCGAGACCACTTGGAATGCGAATCCGCCTCCGAAATCACCATCACCGTCGAGTCCGTCGATTATGACCTCGCCGAGTGTCTCGACAACGTCCGACGGAGGCAGGGGCTATTCGCATTTGCTCAACTTTTTGGGTCGCAAGACGCCGAATGCTAATGAGGGTGGATCACTGAGTGATCGCAAGGCGACGATATCTGGACCGATTTTACATACGCCGGAGAATGGTGCTGGTTCACGGGCGAATAGTCCGGCGTTTGGAAGTGTGCGTGTTTTTCTTTTTCTTTGGAGAACAAACGAGCTGACCTTTGTCGTGTAGTCGTGGGCGAGTTTAGTGGACAAGTCGGCGTTGGAAGGGATTCCTACGAAGGAACGGAAACGACAAGAGGCAAGTTCATCCAAGTGTATGAGTTGCGTGCGGCTGACGGAAGCGTCGAATAGGCGATATTTGAGTTGATTGTGACGGAGGAAACATACGTCAAGGATCTCCAGCTCATCGTCGAGGTTTAGCGGTTATACTTTTGACTTTGTTTTGCTGATGATTTTCTCAGACATTCTATTCGAGTATGATGTCGTTGTTGGAGCGCAAGGCGATTACTGTGGTCTTTGCGAATATCGAGGACCTTTTACTAACCAATACGGTGAGCCGTCGCGGATAGCAGATGGGAACCGAGGCAAAAGCTCATCCTTGATTGACATGTAGACATTCATGAGCGAGTTGGAACAACGCCAGAAGGAATGTCGCCTGTATGTGGATCGGATCGGGGATATACTTCAGAGCCATATGTCGAGCATGGCGGTGTACATGGTTGGTATCGCGACTTGGACTATGAAGGGCGCTGATTGGTTGGCCAGGAATATTGCGTCAACCAAGGCAATGCAATCAAGGTGCTCAAGTCGTTGCGAGACTCGAATCCGGAGCTGGCTAGTCATCTCCAGGTGGGGTAGTAACCCGGTCTCGATTCCGATTACTGATTTTTTTGGGTTCAGCGCTTGAAAGAGGATCCTGTCGTGCGCAATCTCGATTTATCGAGTTATCTGCTTGCTCCGAGTATGTGTTTCTTCTTGTTCGTCTATTGATGTCGTTGCTTACGCATGGACCGCGAAAAGTGCAACGCATAACAAGATATCCGCTGTTGATCAAGCAGGTTAGTAATTTGTCGCTCTGCCGCTGGGTTGTTGAATAATAACATGACCAACACAGATTCTGAGCTATACCGAGCCTGGCGACGAACACAAGGCTGTTCAGAAATCCATTACCACCGCCGAAAAGATTCTGGAGCATATCAATGAATCTATTCGGGACCAAGAAGGACGGGAGACCCTGAAGAGGATATCGCAGAATTTGTGGATTGGACAAGGGTGAGTTGTTCTCTGTTGCATGGTCTCGTCTAAAAGGCTGTTCATGTAGGCGTTTGGATCTGACGGCTCCCACTCGACATATGGGCATGCGCCGGTTGCTCAGGGAGGGGACACTCGTCAAGGGCAAGAGCGGGCGCAAACTGCACGGCTTCTTGTGCAGCGATATCTTGGTCTTGACGGATGCGAGCATGAAAACTTTGTATCGCATGGTTAGTTTTTGTGGTCTTTTCGATGATGTTCCGTCTAACTAGATCGAAATGGCAGCCGATACCGCTGAATGAGGCGCAGGTTAAAGACGCTCCAGGCGGCAGAGGTGCGTTATTAGTAGTTCTCGTACAAGTTATATATTGACCTCAATGATTCAGACGACACGACATTCCAAATAACATTATCGTATCCTCGAGGCGGCGACGCGGTGGTGCTGCGGGCGTCGAGTGTCCGGGATTGCCAGCGTGAGTGTATTGAACCCATCCAGTTTTTTTTCCCGCAATGCTGATAGGACTGGATTTTCTCAGTGTGGATGGACGCGATAGAAGGAGCCAGCCGGAATTGCAGAGAGGCTGAGAAGAGGGCGATACGGAAGGTTCCCTCGACTTGAACTTCTTTCTTGATTTGACTCGTACTGCTACTTACACACATACGTACTTATCGCTCTATAATTGCATGGACAGTGGGATCTTGACTCCGAGATTGTGACCCGTGATCGACGACCATCTTCTTCGCCATCCGTGTCGCAACAACATATGCCGGTGGATATCTTCCCATGGAATGCACGACCAGACTACTGTAGAGCGCCGAACTGCACCGAATAGCCCGCAACGGAGACGGCGGTTGCCCATGTTTCTTCCGTTGTCGGGTGTTAGTTCTTTTCCTCTTGGCACTGCGGGGTCCAATCGTCCTTGCGACCATCAAGCTTATCGGCGTCCATGTATAGCAACCAGCGCATGCATCCACCAGTCTTCTTTGATCCTCTCTGACCTCGGGGGACATTCTCCGCGTTTGTTCGAGGGAGATATTCCGAGCAGCCACAAGGAGCCGCATTGCTAACAATAGTCCTGCAGTGCATACGCATGGATCGTTGCCAGTCGCAAAGATACCGACAAGCTAGCTTCCTCGTATAAATTCTCATGGGCTGCGTCGTCCCTTGCCCAGTTTTGCCATGCTCGCTGTGTACCTTGTCGCCGCTGCGTTGACCTTCGTGTCCGCCAAGCCGCTGACGGACTCGCTCCTCGTCCACGAGCGTCGGGCTGCCCCTGCGGGCTTCGTGAGTAAGGGGGCTGCGCCCGCTAGCGATGTCTTGAACCTGCGCATCAACCTCGTCCAGAGTGACCTTGCTGGACTTGAGAGCGCTCTCTTGGCTGCCGCCGTGCCCACCAGCCCCAATTACGGACAATGGCTGTCGAAGGAGGAGGTACGCGTGTTTTCTCGTCTTGTCTCACACATTTCTGACTAGCGCTGTTACAGGTGGAGGCTTTCTCGCGTCCTACCGACGAAACCACCGCTGCGGTTACCCAGTGGCTCTCGGACAACGGCGTCGAGTCATCTGCTCTGTCCGCTTCCGGAGACTGGATCTCAATCTCTGTTCCCGTTGCAAAGGCAAACGAGCTGTTGAAAGCCGACTTTTCCGTCTTTGCGCACACGAGCAACGGCGCCGAGTCGATTCGCACTTTGGAGTACTCGATCCCTGCATCGCTCCAGGACCATATAAAAGTCGTGACCCCCACCACGTCTTTCACCGCTCCCCGTCGTTCCGGCCCCGTGTTCAGGGCGGCGAAGCTCGAGGACCGTGCTGTTCCTGCTAGCTGCAAAAGTGAGTTGCGTTCGTCAACGCATACCATCATGCTTATGTGTTGTAGCCACCATGACCCCGGCGTGCCTGCAGGCCCTCTACAGCATCCCTACTACCGCCGCCACGAACAAGACGGGCGTCATTGGAGTTGCCGGCTTCGACGACCAATTCGCCAACCAGGCCGACCTCACCCAGTTCCTCAAGGCCCAGCGCACTGATATCAACTCGGCTACAGCCTTTACTCTCACCTCGGTCGACAGCGGCACCAACTCGCAGACTCGCAGCCAGGCTGGGGTCGAAGCTAGTCAGTTTGATTTGATTTCTTGAATCGGGCTAATTATCATCTTGCTTAGACTTGGACATTCAATACACTGTTGGTCTGGCTACTGGGGTCCCCGTTACCTTCGTCTCTGTTGGCGAGAGCACAAAGGACGGCGCCGACGAGGGTTTCCTCGACATCCTCACCGCCCTGATTGCGGAGACGGCTCCTCCACAAGTTCTTACGACCTCGTATGGCTTCGACACCGAGGCGTCACTGTCAAAGGCCCTCACCTTCGCGATGTGCGACTCGTACATGCAGCTCACTGCTCGTGGGTTAGTACCTCTCGAGTCTCGAGTCCCGCGCCCACTAACAACTTTCAAGTGTTTCTATTCTGTTTGCGAGCGGTGATGGGGGCGTTGCTGCCACTCCGGGGGAATCCTGCACCAACAAGCCTTTCCTGCCGACCTTCCCCACCTGCCCCTTGTAAGCCTCCAATCGCGCGGTCATACCATTCCTCACAACCATCCACAGCGTCACTCTCGTTGGTGCTACCTCTGGCTCGCCAGAGACTGGCGCCTCTCTATCAGCAGGCGGGTTCTCAAATTATTTCCCTACTCAATCTTGGCGTACGTCTTCCTTTCATCTTGCTTGCTTATCCTTGGCTAACTCAACGAACAGAGGCGTCCGTCGTCAGCGCGTACATCACCTCCATCGGCACCGAATACGCCGGGAAATATAACACCACCGGCCGTGGCTATCCCGACGTTTCCGCCATCGGCGAGTCGGTCTCCATCGTCGTCGACGGCTCGTCGGGCCTCGTCGACGGCACATCGTGCTCATCGCCCATCTTCGCCTCCGTTATCGGCCTGATCAACGACCGTCTCCTCGCGGCAGGCAAGCCCGTCCTCGGCTTCCTCAACCCATGGCTGTACGCAAACCCGCAAGCGTTCAACGACGTTACTACCGGCTCAAATCCCGGGTGTGGGACAACCGGATTCCCGGCAAAGGCCGGCTGGGATCCCGTCACTGTCCGTTCTTTTTCGTTTCGTTTCTTCGCGCCGAATGCTCACTGTCGTTCTACAGGGTCTCGGCTCGCCCAACTTCCCCGCCATGTTGACCGCTGCTGGTCTCTAAGCGTTCGCATTGCATTAAACATTTCCTGTATCTCTATCCGGTCGCATGTTGCTATTTAAATACATTGCAATAGAAAGAAGCTCTCATTCGGTGCCGACTCGCTTGAAGATGTCCTTGGCGACGCGGCTGAAGCCAAATCGTCACATCACGAGACCGCGATGGTCACACTTGCTACTTACTCAAGGGGCGACTCCTGAACTCAAGGCAGTACCACCACATGATGCCCATAACCCTTCTCGCCATCGTCGTGGGCCCCTACCTTGCTGTTAGTATTGTGTACGCGGTCTACTCTCGCTGGGGGCCCAAACGACCAGCGTTGCCCGGTCCTAAGCCTTTGCCCACAAAACGAATCGACATCAGCCTCCTTCCGGCTGCGAACCAGCCAGAAAACTCGGCCTTGTTGTCGCTTCCGTTGGAACTTCGGTGGTGCATCTACGAGCAGGCATTGGGCGGACGCCAGATTCGACTGGAGATCCACGACGACTTGCCGAACCACCGACGTGTTGTGCGCACCAAATGCTATGTATACCTTCGCAACGAGAGGAATATGGAGAGGGTCGACGGCCCTATCGTGGCGCTTCTTCTGACTTGCCGTCAAGTGTACCACGAAGCCCAGCCCATTCTGCTTGCACAAAACACCTTCTGGTTGGACCCTTTTAAACACTCCGCGCGCGCAGTCTTTCTAGCCAGCCTAGGTCTCTTCGCCCTACCGCAGCTGCGCTCACTAGGCGTGGAATACCATTCCTTCCCGCACAATCGGTGGTTCATCCATGCGTCGCTCAATCTGCCCAGCGAGATGCAGGCACTACAAAGCCTGACGTGCCTGTTTCACGACAACGCAGAGGTATATTCGCCAGAGACGCACACGGCGACATACAACCCGTGCATCCTTTTGGACTCGCCGTGGGGGCATTCGGTCTGCGAAATCAAGACATTGAGAGAATTCAAGCTCGTTTTCACGTTTGGTGGGGAGGTGATGGACATCGAGGATAAACGATGGAAGGAATTGGAGCGTAAATGTGTATGCTCTTTTTCTCCGTCTCTAGTGTCAATACTCACGGTGATGCAGCTCGATGGCAGCAGAAGGGAGACCGAGGCGTCTTTGTGAAATTCATGACGACCTTCCGATTTTCTATTCCATATATATTACATGTAATTCTGATGAACCACCCACTTCCAAAATTCTACTCATGCAATCAAACCTGCGACGATAAAACAACACTTATCCTCATATTACATCTTCGTGCGCTCCTGCGCGCGGCCTCTGAATAGTTCATGTCAAGAAAAACACCCACAAGGAAACGATCGTCTTGTCCTTGCTCGAAAAAGCAGAGAAAACTAACCGAAATTGTCACGTCACGAGACCGCGTCGGTCACACTTCTATACACAAGAAAAAAATCTACAGGGAGCCTATAATTTAACCTGCGCAGCGATATTCATACGCGTGAACCGTCCGCCACCGTCCACGATAATCTGTGCCCCAGTAACGTGTACTGCGGCAGGCGATGCAAGGAAGAGTGCGACGCCGGCCATGTCCTCCGTTTGTCCCAGCCGGCCTTGGAGTGGATATGTTGAGGGGAGAATGAGTGAGAATGCGTAAGCTCACCGGTGGGTTGGCCCATGGAAAGGATCTCTTCCCCGGCGGTTTTGAGTCCGAATGCGGTCATTTTGCTAGGGAAGTATCTGGCTACGGCTTGAGAATGGAAATCGGAGGAGCGGAATGGACGGACCCAGGGAGTATGGCATTTACGCTAAGTGGAAGGGGATCAGCAACGAGCCTCACAGGAAGGAGTGTGTATAGAAGCTTACGTGACTTGACTAGGGCCCAGCTTCACTGCAAGCTGCGTGGTGAGGTGGTTAACTAGAAAAGGTTAGCCGGGTACTACATAGGACTGCCGTCACCCGAGACTCGCCCGCTGCTTTACTCGGCTGGTCTGAGAAGATTGTCAGATGCGGTCGACGTCGAAGAAAAGGACTGCACGAACAACTCCACGTCCCGTTGCCATCGCTGCTCAACAAGCCCTCGCTATGGGGGACGACCGAGTCGGTCGATGAGATATTGATGACCCGTCCCGGGTCGTCCGCCGTGGCGCCGCTCGTCAGGTAATCGGTTAACCTGTGCACGTTGAAGCGGGAACCCCAGAAGACCGACGCGCGTACCCAGCGGTCACTAAAGGGCATAGAGCGTTAGCTCACCACGGCCGGGAAAGGAGCAACGGCCACGCACTGTAGAATATGCTTTTCACGTTGACCGCAAAGACGTTATCCCAGCCCTTCTCCTCAGGGACGTTGTCGTACGGTGCACCCCAGGTTATCCCTGAGTTGTTGACCAGCACGTGTAGCTTGCTCTCGCGTTTCTTGAACTCGGCGATGAGGGCGTCGCACCCTGCCTTGGACTGTGTGCGCGTTTAACGTTGGGTCAGTTGGCGGTGAGTCGCGTACCCCGACGTTCGCGACGATATAGTCGACCTTTCCGCCCCCGAGCTTCTTCAGATCTGCAACGGCCTATTGGATGTCGATGTGAGACGCCCTTTTTACGCTGGACAACGCACCTCCTGTAGCTGTTTCTCTTTACGCGCTGCGATGTAAACCGTCGCGCCGTTCTTGACGAACCCAGCCGCAATCATCTTTCCAATGCCACTGCCGCCACCGGTGACGAGGACTGCTCGTCGTCAGTAGTATTCGAGCCGGCTTGCTTGCCAAAACCCACCGATTTTGCCTTTGACATTGAACAGAAAAGACGTGGCTGTTTTTTTTTCGACATCAGGAGGTGGGCGGAAGATGCTTGAGGAGGAAAGGCGGACCTAGCGTAGACATGGTGGATAGAGAGAGGAAGAGAAGAAAGTGGGTCCGTACTAGGTGTCCGTTGATAATATACGTTGATAGCCGAACGTCCCGGCCTTTGGGACTCCGGAGGTGGCGGTGCGAAGCAGGTTGAGCTTTGCCAAGTTTGCCTCTGGAGCCGAAGCGTCGAAATCAAGAGAGAAGCGTCAGTCTAAGGTTTCCTCGAGCTCAGAGTCGTTCTGTCACCAATCTGTGAGGCGCGGACTCGACCATGATCTGTCTTCTGTTCTGATTCAGACAGCTCTCGCGCTCAACTCAGAAAACGACTGTCCTGGACTCAATAGTCGGGCTGGCAATCTGTGTGTTGATTATGTGTTGGGTACGTTCGTTCAGATTGACTGGGTTCATCTCGCACCGAATCTCTCCATGAAATCTACCTTACATCCCGCTATTTATCGGCTTCTACCGAGAACCACTCACAATTCCGAGATTCCCTAGGCTTATACCTCCCGCTGCAGCAAAGTCAGCCACCATGCACGCCAGCACACGGGGCTCCAGTCGTAGCGGAACATCTATCTCTAGCCAACGGGACTCTGGGTGCCCGTAGGAATGCGGAATACGCCTCGAGGTTCTTCTCCGACGAGGAAAAGGACTCCCAGCACCAGGTATTCTCGTGCTTTCCCTTGTCCTATAAATAACAGCTCTCAAACAAGGTCAAGTGTAGTTTCCCTCGGGCAGCCAAGAAATGTCAATGCGGGTGAGGATATTCCTTGATATCATTGCACGTCGCGCAAAAACTCCGTCCAAGGCTTCCCTCCTCAGATATATAGCATGCTCCGAGGAGCGTCGGAGAAGACAGCCACGGTCCTTGACGCCACTGTCCCTCGTGGCATCAAAGTAGCCATTGGTCGAAGGGTCCATTCGCGTGCAGAATAGGCGTGCCAATGGACATTCGAAGCAAGCCACTGGAATCTGTATAAAGTTGAGCCGCAGAGAGAGTCCAAGCAGCGCGAAACTCCTCCCAGTCTCAAGCACTCAACACCATGGAAGCAGCCCTCTCCATGCAAAGCACCCTCCAGCCAAACCAAGTCGCGGTCCTAATGATAGAGCAAGCCGTCGTAAAGCACGCCACGCGCTATGAGAAGATCTTCTTCAAAGCGGTAAGCTCAACGCTTATCATCCGTCGTCAATCTTAGCCTCCCCCTCCGACAGGTCCTCGCTGGCCTCATGCTCAGTTTTGGCGGGCTCATGAACGTCATCATCCAGTCCGGCTCGACGACGCTGAACACCGAGAACCCCGCCCTAGTCAAGATCTTGGGCGCGTTCGTGTTTCCTACTGGTTTTGTCCTGTATATTTCTCTCCGTCTCCCCAGCTGCTTCTGAGGCTCATCTGGTCGTGCAGAATCCCGATGCTCGGGTTGGAACTCTTAACAAGCAACATGATGGTACTTTTCCTACGCGTTGCTCTAGCACCATGCTCACCGTTGTGCAGGTCTTCCCGATGGCAGTGGTCAAGCGCGCGATCCCTCCATGGAGCCTCGCTGTCAACTGGCTAATCGGTTGGTACCTCTCGACTTTCGAGTCCCGCGATCAATAAAGACTTTCACTCCCAGTCACCTTCGGCAACCTTGTCGGAAGCCTCTTCTCCGCTGCAATCCTAGTCCACTGTATGCTCTTTATCCACCCACTCTGTCGTTCCATTGCTCACCATAGGAGGATCAGACAGCGGCATAGTCTCCGCTCAACCGTTCGCATCTGGTATCGTCGCCTACGCCGAGTAAGCTTATAAGTAACTGTACTTTCCGCGCCTCGTTCTCATTGTTTGCCAGAAAGAAGGCCGTAACACCAGAATGGCATCAGATTTTCCTCCGCGGGATTGGATGCAACATTCTCGTCTGTCTGGCTATTTGGGTGCGTGTCATGCCAGTGATAGTGTCGGTTGCTGACTGCTCAATTATACACCCAATAGCTTGCGTCTGGTGCAAAGGAAACTGTGTCCAAGGTATGCAGGTCTCTGCCGAAGACGTCAACAAAACACGAAGCTCACCTTAATCTGGCAGCTCATCGTGATTTGGATCCCAATCTGGGTGTGTATTCTCGAGCCCGTGCGTCAAACTCAACCATCTCACCTTTATGCTCGAAACTCGCGTAGGTTTTCGTGGCTGTTTCGTTTGATCATGGTGAGTAAGTAGGGCCAATTATTGATGAGGAGTTCAAGTCCCCGAAACAGTTATTGCAAACATGTTCTACATCCCCTTGGGCATCATTTTCGGCGCAGACGTTCGTGTGCTTCCCTTCCTCCGAAATCAAACCGTTTCTTATTTTTTTTTTTGCCTGCAGCTCTCGGTCGCTGGGTACATCCGCAAGTGCGTATTAATACACGATTCACTTCATTCATTCATCCGCCGACCAGATCCCTCATCGCAACCTATCTCGGTAACATCGTCGGCGCAGCTATCGTCTGGGCTCCCGCAGTATACTTCTATCTCGGCGACTACAAATATATTCCTCTCGCAGTGCCTGAAGAACTCGATTTGGAGGCGGGCCATGCGCATACCAACGGAATCGACGATAAAGCCAGTGAAGAAAAAATAGAGATACAACCAATCTAGTCTACCCAATTGAATTGTTCATTCGGAAATCACTTGACCGGCCACCACCTTTGCAACCGCAGTCATTCACAACTTGGTCTCCTTCGGCTTATTCAGGAGCAACTGCATTTGTGAGGCCACGGCTAGGCAGACCTGCTCGTCGCGCCACCCCTCTTTGATGGGGTTTCTCCCTTCTCCAATGTCCGACGGCGCGGTCCAGATTTCCACGAACGTGTTGTGTCGATTTTGCGGTGCGCCGAGGTAGCCGCTCACGACGTAGACACCAACAGTGCGCGCTGCGTATCGGACATCCGACGGCGGAGGGATGGGATGTTTGAATTCGAGGTTGAGGGCGAGTGTTGGTGTCCATCTGCAGGTATTCAAATCGTAACATGGGAGATGACCTGAATACGCACCCGATTCCACCATCAGTTACGCTCGCAGGCCACAAAGTCGAGATATTCCGGGAACAATCCGCGAGAAACGCTAGAGAGGAATATGTTATCCGTTCGTCGGGATCCTTCTGCTCGACCCAGGCGCCCCAGACCGTGAGCCCGCGAGGATTCTCGGCGTTTCGTACGAGGAGAAATGGATCCTGTGCCCAGTGTACATGCTTGCCGAAGCGGTAGCTTTTAACACGAGTCTAATGTCCGTTGCGTGCACTTCGGCTGGGTGTTGGCAGAGTGGGATGCGTCGTGCAAAGCCCGAGGCGGGGGAAACTTGAAGGCGCGGGTATGAAGAGAGCGTGGGCTTGCCAAAAATTAAATGTGCGCTAACACGAAGAGCACCCTGAATTAATGTGGTGTGTTGGAGTGCAGACTAATGGTGTGGTTTTGAATTCGACGCACGGATTGAACAAGTTCCGCGAGAATATTGACAAAGCTCCTACCGCGCTTCAAAATCCGTACGTGTATCTCTGCAGGCGAGCGACTAGTCGGTTGGAGATAGTGCGCAGAGACGTGCAGCGGGGCCGGGTGTTCGAGAGAGCCTTGGTGCGTGAGGGTGGCTTGAACGATGAGTCCCAGTACATAACCTGTATGAGCTTCAGAGGTTTTTCACTTGGTCCGTTCGTGATAAACACCTCCATTTGGCGCGCTATGAGATGTTGATCAGCCTCAGTACAAGAAGAAACATGGGCAGAATCACCTTCCGGCCGCCCAGTCGTCGTCGACGTTCGCGAGATAAACGCCCTCCGAGCCGGGCTTGAGGAGGACTTTCAATGCCGCAGTCAATGGCGCCATGCAAGTCGCTGAGGAAGGGTCGTTACTCGGCTGCCACTGGCACTAGCCGCCCTTAATGCGAGATGACAAGTTCTTCGCCGCGGCCGCCGGTGGCGTCGCATGTAACCGTTCAGTTCCGGTTAACTTACAAGTACAGCTTGTGTTGAGCCATAGATGAAAAGTGCAGCCTGCGTCGAATATCCCGGTGGTCGTGGATGGAGAAATCAACATGTCCGAGTCACATCAGAGTTCAAGCACCCAAGGTTAAAGTGGCTCTCTGACCATCCGATCCGCTCACCGACGACGCTCACTGGCAGGACACTGGCAGACTCCGAGTTAGTATATATGTTCGTCTTGCAAGCATGTACAATTCAAATGAAAACATAGTATTAGATCATGAACAAAATGCGAGGTATCTATGGTTCTATCGTATCATCTACTTATATGCGAGCAGCGACAGCAGACACCGGAGCCTGCGGTGCCTTCTCCTTCTCCTTCTGTTTCTGCGTCTTGTGCTGAATGGCCACCAACGCATCGCTGAACGCTCGCAGGTCGATACCCGACTCGCTCATGAGAGACGTGGCCGTTTGCACCATGAGCTCCGCGTCCGTGCTCGTGCTCGATTTGGTTGGGGATTTCGGCGCCGGCGCTGGAATTGGTTGGAAGGACGCGAGTGCGCGCGTGAAACTTGAATTGGGTGAAGGGTGAAACAACGGCAAGGCTTGATTGCGAACGCTCCGATAAGTAAAAATTGGTCTCAGATTGAAGAGTAATAAGGCTCACCATCCTGAATGACTTTTGTCGCCGCCTCGGCCGAAATCTCGCGTTCATTCATGACTGTACAAGCCATCACGTGTCAGTTCAACTCAACTCTAGCTGCCAAAGAAAAAGAAGAAAACACTCACGATAAGCTCCGACGATAGCACACGCGCGCGCCTCCAACAGCGAATACACGAGCACTCGCCCGCCGCTTGCCAAGGCATCACGGATGAATGCACATGCTGAAGGCAGACACAGGAGGTGATCGCCGGGCAAGTCTGGAGGGACGTCGATGTGTTTGTGAGTGGTGGTGCCTGGAGGCGGTACCGACGTAGGACTGATCGTCAAGAAGTGGGTGATTTCGAGCTCGTAAAGGAGCAGTTCAGCTTGAAGAGGATCGCTGGGAAACTCGCTGCAGGAAACGTTAGAACTTGGAAGCATGGTTGATTTGCTCGCTCACCTACTGAGGAACAAAGTTTTCGGTACGATAACCGCGGTGTCGAGGAAAAAGTTGAGGAACTGCTCTGCATCTTGTTTGTGTTTCCGCTTCCATGAGCGGTAGACGGGATGAGTGGCGCTCGGCGCGTAGTCGCAAGCTTGAAACGCATCGAGCTGCTTGAGGAATCCGTAGTTGGGCTGTACACATGGTCGACCTGCGAGAAAGTGAGATGAATGTCCGAGGAAGGCAGGAACCCTACGTTTTTGAATGAAGGAAATGGCAGCGGACGGAGATAAGTGCCTCGTTTTCATCACTGCAGACGTGGTCAGACCCGAGGGCGGGAAGAACCGGAATGAGACGGACAATATGCGGCCACTGCGCCAACTATGAGCGGGGAAAAAGGCAAAGAGTGGGACGTACAGACTGTAGTGCTCCGGGAGATGCCCATGAGACAATGGATGAGGACGCGGCCTCCCTGCGCCAGCGCATCTTGAATGAAAACACAGCCTTCCGGGAGGTGTATTAACAGGTCGTCGTACTCGCAGTCATTGACGGGTATGACTAGGTGGTTTGGACCGCTCGAGGGATAGTCCAGACACACGGAGACGATGTGGGTGATACCGAACTGTTGTCGGGTCGCAGAGGACTGCGCGGCGGAGAGGCTGGAAGAAGAAGCAGTCAGGAGGGACTACAGGGGGAGTGCTGAACTGACTTTGCGAGGTATATTTGGGAAGGAATGACCTCGTCGATGCTGGCCATCGCGAGCGGAGATATGCAAATTTCATTTAATGACGTAGTTAACACGTGAAAAGTGGAGCAATTATTTGTTAATCTGATAGAATAAAATACGATCACGTGGCTTTAAGTTGTGCCAGTAACGCGTCCTTGTCCTGCGACTCGTCCACTAATGCACGCAGGAGACCACCGCCTTTCGAAATGAGCCGTCGTGGTGTATCAAACTCGGCCTATGAGAAATCAGCACGATGCAGTGTATAGGAAAGTGCAACACACAATACGGCCTCCGTCGAGAACTATCTGGTAAAAACGTCAGTTTGCATACTTATTAGCAAGAGCTATGGATGGGCCTACAATTCGATCTGCGTCCATGACGCTTTGCAAGCGGTGGGCAACACAAAGAACGGTGACGTCTTTTCCGAGCTGTGTGCGGAGGGACTCTTGGATTACTCGGTCGGTTTCATAGTCTGCGAAAAGCTCAGTGCAAAGACAGGACGGAGAGAGAAGAGATGAAAAACCAATGGCAGAGGTTGCTGTGGTTACGCTCATTAGTGTTGCAGACAGGAACAACAAAAACACACCTTCATCCAACACAAGTACCTTGCTTCGCCTCACCAACGCACGGCTCAACGCAATCACTTGCCGCTGCCCGACGGAGAAATTGGCTCCTCCGCTGGCGACGACGGTGTCGAGCGTTATCTTCTTCTTCGCCCCACCTGCCGCTTCCGCATCCAAGTCCAGACTGAACAGACCTGCCGCACGAAGCGCGTCGTTGAGCGCAGCGTCGTCATGTTCGCCGTCCGGGTCAAGGTTGAATCGGAGCGAGCCGCTGAGGAGTTCTGGCTGTGACGAGCGTCAATTTTACTGCTACCGAAGCGGAAGAGGCGCAGCGGACCAGTTGGGGAATGATGGTGATGTTGCGTCGGAGAGCGTCCAGGTTCATCTGTGAAGTCCGCATGCCATCGTAGTAGACTTCGCCTTCGGTCAGGATGGCGCGGAGGAGTGCCAGAGTCAGCGAGCTCTGCGAACATTCAACGTCTCTTCCGCCCAATATATCAATCGTCGCTACATACCTTCCCCGAACCCGTCCGCCCAACTATCAGCAAACTCAGAAATCCCCAAATATTCTATCCTCGTGAATAAAAAAATAACGCACCAATCCCAACGCGCTCTCCAGTCTTGATATCAAATGAAACGCCCTTCAATACCGCCGGCCCATCGGCCGAATACCGCGCAGAGAGATTCTCCGCACGTAGATGTCCGCTACTGGGCCAATATGCCGGCGGGACGCCGCCGGCCGTGGGCTTATCTTCTTGCTCGATGTCTAGGTACTGCTTGATGCGCTCTAGGCTGCGTTGGTTAGTAGAAGGAGGCGATCGACGAAGATGATTTTTTACCTGTTGCCTAAAGGAGATGAGAGATAAGAGAACGGATCAAATGGCAAGATAACAGACTTTGGATTTCCAGTTGATTGACCATGCTTGAGCCTTTGGTCAACAAAGACGCTCGTACGGACACGGATGCGAAAAACAAACCTGACCCCAAACATAATTGTCAACCCCACACCCGCTAAAACACCCATCAGCTCTCCATTGAAGGCACCAAACGAAACTTACAAGCCATGTTTAACGAAAATCCCACCACAGACGACCCACGGTCCTCAAAGTAGACCATATAGACCGCGAGCAGCACTACAAAGACGGTTCCTAAGAGATCCATGCGTACTGCGATCCAGCGGCTGAGATTCTGGAAGGCGCGCGTAGTGCGAGATAGATGATTGATGTGCGTCAAGGAAGTCAAGATGAAGGATTCTTGCGCGCTATAGGCGCGGATGGAGACGAGGCCGTCGATCGCTACTCCGATGCTGCAACCCCGATCAGTAAAGGCTGGTTCAAAGGTACTGGAGAACACTCGCTGTCCGAGAATCGGTGCCCTTGCGTTCGACCTAGAAACAGTGAGCAGGCCAGATGAACGAAATGAGCGAGCGCACATCTCGCGTTTCACAGAAATCTGCGCTCTAGTATAAACCGACCCGATCCAAACCCCCGCAACCAACAACACCGCAGCGGGGAGGATGAACGGCGGCGCCAACACAAACACCACCACGAGCCTGACCCCGGCATAGAACACAATATCGACTACGTTCCAGAGCGACTGTCCGATTTCAGCGTCGACGGCACGAAGATCCTGGGTGCAGCGGGCAACAATCCGTGAAGCGGGTGTGGTGTCCAGGAAGCGCATAGCCGTCCCGAGAATCGAGCGTATGAGCTGGTCGTGGATTACCGTCGACGCGCGTACCATTCCAAAGAGGTAGATGAGTGAGCTGGCGCAGTATATGAAGAGTGTCAGAGCCAAGATCCCGCCTACGATCTCATTTAGACTTGACGCGCGGTAAGAAGGTGGTACATACCATAAATCGACATGTAGTAAGCCACATCAACTTCGGATTTGTCGCGGTTCTCGTATTGGGACGCAAAGTATCCAAGGTACCAGGTGCGGAAATTGATCAACGAATCGGTAGTGAACATGCACAACATCAGAGGGATGAAGAACAGTGCAGGATGGGCACCGCCGAGAGCGGACCCATATAGTTTCACTGGCAATGCATTTTTATCAGGCTGAAATATACTGATACACGCTCACTCACCCGCTTTCCAGCTAACACGACCAAACTCGATTTCCTCCGCTACTATGAGCTTCCCTGTGTCGGGTTCAGGGACAGCATGTACGGCTTCATCGTGAGGCTCGCGTTCCGCCTGCACAATCTCACTGACCAGCGCGGCGTTGCTCTCCAGCGCGTCCCGCAAGCTACCCTGGCTTACAACACGCCCGTCCGAGCCGATAGAGATTACACAGTCTGCAATTGTACGCGTCAAAGCGATATTGTGCGTCTGTGGAGGGCATGAGGTGCTGGCGGTGCCTTGAGATGAGAACATACCACGAGCAGAACGGTTCGGCCCTGTATTAAATCGCCTTGGAAGCACTTCTCTACGATCCAGTTCGCCGTCTGAACACTGGAACAACAATTGAGTCTAGAACATCGCAAGAAGAAAAACTTACTCCAACGCAGCCAACACATCATCCAATAACAACACCTCCGCCCTACTATACACTGCTCGCGCAAGCGTCACTCGTGCACGCTGCCCACCGCTAAGCGTCACCCCGCCCTCGCCGATGTCCTGCTGATCCCCCGCAGCGAACATCGCGAGATCCTGCTCAAGCGCGCATTGATAAATTACTTTGCGATACCGGGATGCATCGAAGGGCGTGTTGAATAGGATGTTTTCTCGAATCGTTTTGTTCTGGACCCATGATTGCTGCGCGGCATACGCAACTCCGCCTTCCCGAGGGAGATTGAACCATGCGTCAGGGGACTCCGATGTGAAATGCATTTCGCCTGCAAGGCGTCAGATTCGAGAACGCGCTAGCAAAGAAGCGCCCTACCCAGCAATGCCATGAGCAATGATGTCTTACCGGAGCCAGTTGGCCCGACAATCAAGTTGATACAGTTTTTCTTGAAAATAAGTTGCCCGTTCACTCGAAGCACGAATTTACGAGTCGAACTAGCAACGGAAGCAGAAGATGAGGACTCTTCCCAGGAGAAAGACGCGTTTTTGAAGCCTATCTCGGTCGTAGAATGGTCCTGGGCGAGTGCAGGCGTCGAGAGCTTCGAATACGTGTCGATGAGCTCAGTCTGCATGAACATGATAAATTGAATGCACGCGTTCAGCAACCCGAGAATCCAACGTACCTCATGAAAAAAATTGTTCAACCTGTCCAGCGACACTCGCCCGGTAACCAGAGTTGTGAGCGTCGCGAAGAACTCGTGCAGCTGCGAGCGGAACATGTCGAATACCGTTATTGAGCTATGGGAATACAGTAAGTGATCCAACAGTCCTGCGGGCCGCGAGGCTACGAACGAAAAGACGATCGAGGCGTTTAGCTCTTGTTTCATAACCACCGTCTAGTTACTAGTAGTGAGTATCACCAATGGAACGAAGGAATGCGAGAGGCGAACACTATACGGAGGTTAGTTGTGTCCGTTGGCTGATATGGACTCACTATGCAGCGAAGGTCGACATCATAGTCAGCACCGGGATGGTGAAGCTACAAATCGGCAAGTATTCAGTAAAGAGCGAAGGCCAAGGGCTTCACGCACTTGACAGTGGCAATAAATAGCTGCAGCGCCCGGCTCTTCCAAAGCCACTGCAACTCCTCTTCTCTCGCCTTGGCAATCCGCTCCTCCGTCTTCTTCTCCCAAGCGAACAGCTTGACCATCCGCAGGACGCCCAGCGCTGAATATTGGCATCAACAACACCGCAGCACATATAAAACTGAGCAACCCACTATCCATAACGCTCTGTACCCTCCCATCCGTTCTCTGCATCAAGCCCGTCTGCACATACCGAATTCGTCCCCCAATATACCCTGGGAGCGGGAATACTGCAACCGTGGTGCCTAGCCCGACCAGAGCTGCCCACCCGAGCACCGAGTACAGGAACCACACGCTCAAGGTGCTTTGAAGGACGTACGCGACAAGCAGGGGCAGAGTGCCACCGGCGTTGACGATGTTTTGGAGGTCAATGCTGATGAGGTTGCTTATGAGTCCGCGGAGGTTGCGTGTGGGCGGTGACATTGTGGATTCTGAGTCTGGAGAGGATTCGGACGCCTCTGCGACAACTCTGACGCGGAGAGAGTGCTCAAATATGAGCTCAGTTAACATCGCTTCGCCTTGGATGCCCACACCGTTCTTCCAGCCCGATGAGTGATCATGATTGTTGGAAGCGCTGCTGCCACTCACATAGATGAACTTGTGCCACTGGGAAGCAATAGAGCTAATGGTCGGTGCAGCCAGCAGCAGGAAGATCCAAAGCCATGGTCGTATCTTGTGGCCTGTATCGCTTCCTTCGTTCTCGATGCCGCTGTCGAGGATATTGAGTGCATCGTCGGAGAGATCGGGCGCGCAACAGAACTAACCTCAACAGACGATTAATCGCAATTGGGCTCCCAAAGCTGCTAATGACCTGGACGATACAGAAGAAAACCATCTGCGCGTACTCTCCACGAAATATCCGCATGAGAGGAAAGAAAATGTGGGGGTGGGGTTTCTTTGCGTCCGTGAAAGTGTCGAGGCGCTAGCATTAGGATGAGGAATATGATTTCGAAAAAGGCTACGGGTGTACTGACCGCAAAATGTGCGGTTTTGAGCCTCTGCACGTCGTCGGCGCGCGCCAGTGGCGGTAGGAGGTCGTAGGAGAGGTGAGGAATGCGGCCAGCCAATGCGATTAACGGGTCTAGGAAGGAGTATGTGATGAGGGATAAGGTGGACGCGGTTTCCTCTGGACTGGTTTTGTCCTAGGAAACATCTCAGTTGTGAAAAGTAAGGAAAATTTTTGCGCACCTCCAGAGTTGTGTTCCCCGAGGGTTGGGCAACTAATGGGAGCAGAACGCTGATTGCGCCGAGGACTACGAGTCGCGCAACAGCAAGCCAGCCGTCTTTGCGATCCTGGGGAATACCATCCAGTGTAGCAAGCGGCCAGACGTCGCGGTACATGTAGACCGCGAATGTTACACCTAGCAAGACGTCGAGATGGCTGGACGCAATTTTTTGCCAGCGTTTTGTAGCGAATGTGGTCAATGAAGCGAGGAGAGACGCATATATCTGTCAATGCGAAAGTGAGAAGATAATTCACCCTCGGCGTAAAGTGGCACGTACGTAGACTGAGCCCAGCGACAGCAACTCGACAGATGCCGGAGAGGGAACTTGACCGTGTACCCAGCCAGCTCGGTAGAACGACGCTCCTTGGATGAAAACGAGCACGACACAGCCAGAAAGCTTCGCAACTACCACATTCTCCGGAGATGCGCTTCTCTGGTCCTCGTCGACTCCTGTGTTTTCATGCCGTCTCAACGCGCTCTTAACCGGTGTTAACGCGAGAATCGCGTGTAGTGTGAGGGCCAGAAGGGATACTATGGCGGTATACACCGGGATGTATAGACTGCAGTGCGAAGCGTCAGTAATTTTTCAACGAGCGTCGCGAAGGCGCACCTTTCTCCTGCATGAAAGTCGAGGCGAGAGCTCATGGCGGCGTCGTGGTTCCGGTCAGAAGACATAATCCAGCGGACTGCGGATGAAACAAGTCATCATGATTACTCGAGGTCGCACTGGCTCGCTGCTGGCCGCGATCCGCGAACAAGCGGTGTCGTTTCCAGGTACGTTTGTCGAGTGTGTCTTCCCTCCAAGTAATTTCTGACGGTGGGCTTGTGGCTGTTCGACTTCAAGTTCAAGATCGAATTGTACGTGACTCGCCCTCACCGGAACCTCCACCATCTTACAAAAAAAATTATAGGATGATACAGCACCTGTGCTCCTTCGTCCAGCCAACGATTATAGCACGGAATCTCTGCACCTGGAAATTCTTGACAATACGCAAGTTCGAATCGGAAGAGCTGAATCACCTGCTTGCTACTCATGCTGCGCCCACTAAATGTCAAGTCGTCGCCCACAGAAGCATTTTGCGACATCAACTTGCTTCTCACTTCCCATGCAATGCTTCTCAGTTGACGTCGCAAAGGCAACACAGACTCCTTCTTCTTTGGCTGTGCCAGTGCCCGCGATGAAGCAGCCCCGGTCACGGTCTGCCTACAATACTGACACGCACAATATCAACCTGCCTCCTTCGAACCCTGTCTCTTTTCGGGGTCGTAGGCTCACTGCTCACGTCGCCTGCTCACGTCTGCTCAGCACTGGCACCGTGACATCGATGTCTGTAGTACCTGAATATCTCTCGCCGTCGGGGATTGTACATACCAGCAAGTGTAGCGTAAACGCCAGTAGATCTGTCCAGGATCTGTCCAGGATCTGTACGGAAGGAACTTGAAGTTCTGAGGTACGTCTGATCACCGTTATGCTTCCGTAGCTCAATTCTCCGAGTTGGCGTCGGCTAGCAACGGAGAAGTGTTGCGTCCGGTAAGCGGGGAAGTGGAGCAGGGCCAACGCAACGAGAAGTCTCAGTACGCCGTTTTTAAATTTACCAATGGGTGTTCATCTACATCAGCCCAAGAGCGGCGCGCGCTCAACAACTTGATTTTGTTCATCGTCGCGGCGCGATTCAAACGTCAGCTCCGCCTGTGAAACAGCGCACAATGCCCGAGCATGTCGGAAAAAAGCCATATAGCTTGCAACGGATTGAGCAGGCTTATGCCCTTTTGACAACTTGAGACCGCTTGTAACGTCCCGCGGGGCGGCTTGGAAGCCGTTTCAAGCCGTTTCAAGGTTGGCGCTGAATCTCAAGTTGTTTCAAGGTCCGCGCCGAGTCTCAAGTCGTCCCAAGCCGTGCAGTATATGACATACTGTATACCCCGATGAGTTAATTTGGGTTCTGCGTCTGGCTTATGTCGGTGTCCTTATGCCGGAGAGGGTTCATCGTGCAAAAGGGAATAGAGGGCGACAGATAAATGATGTCATCGGGTGGAGCGCGTATATAATAGGGCTGGGGCGAGTGACGATGTGACATCACTCTTGACTTTGACGACCACCAAGCTCACTGCAGACCGCCCGCCTTGCTCCCGACAACCACTTCTTTTCAACTTTCAAGCCCGCGCTCCTGCGACACGGTGCCTGCCTTCAGGTGTGTTTAGACAGCCCGTCTACTGTATTCGCACTGACTCGTTGCTTCTTGGCTCCAGATATAACTTCCGTTGTTCAAGGTGTGTTGTCCATGTCCGTCTTCTACCCATCGACTCACACATTCTAGCCTACGATGTACACATCCTCACTCCCCGCGTGCGCCAGCCTCTTGTTGTCTCACCAACTTCTACTGACTTGTAGCCTAGCGACTTCAAGTATCTCCGTGCACGTCACCGCTCCACCCAGCCCCACCCACTCCTCGTCGACGTCATCCATCCGCGTAGTATACTGTGTTGTATTAGCTCGCAAATGGAACATATTTTGCGCTATTTATGTGTGGATTTCACCCGAAAACAGCCCGATTATTGCGCTCATTACCCCGCCGCCTGGGACGCCGGTTTCAAACTCATGTAACCCGTTCCAAGGTTTCAATCACCTTAGAACCTTGCCAGATCTTGAGAGCTGGGCGGTGGATTGAGAGAGCTTGTAACATTCTAACCTATGTGTTGCAATCCACCCGGAGGCTTACGACCTTGTAACGTCTTGGAACACCTTCAACTCCATCTAAACCCGATCTAGATTTTTCCGACACAACAGCTCCCAGGCCAAGCCAAAGAACCTACGTAAAATGGATTGGATTGATACATTCACAAGTGCGATCCTTGGTCAGAGTGCACAACCACGGTTTTAATTCTCCCTGCAGAGCGCATGTATGTATGTACAAAGGTTGTGTGTTTATAGAGATACTAGTATGTACACTGCGCAAAGCAAGAGACAGCAAAGAATAAATCAAGTTATAAGCTATACACGAACCAGGCGCTCTTGTCCCCAAGCCCCGGCTCCTCCTCCGACCTCGTCATGGTCTTGCGCTTCTCAGCCTTTTTCTTGTTTTCGCGCGTCAAATACGCCATATTGAACACCGCAAAAGCGCCGATCAGCACGCCGAAGGCGAGCAGGATCCGCGTAGCCTTGATGTATCGTGGCGGCGGGGAAATTGAACCGAGCAGCCATGTCGCGAGGATGCCTCCCGAGTTGGTCATGATGAATCCGATGGCGATGGCTGTCGCGCGGCGAGTGTGAGGGGCAGAGTTGTTGGCGTTCCAGGTAGACAAGGCGGGACTGACAAACACAGCATGAGTATTGCGGTTATTTAGAGATCGGGGCAAAATCAGAACTCACGCTCCGAGGTAAACGCCCGAAACGGACAAGAAGAGCGATCCGTATTGGACGTGGTGGTTCGTCGACCCGAGCCACATCGCGAATCCAGCAACGATGAGAACGGAGCAGAAAACGATCATTGCGCCACGGGCCTGGTAGCGGTCTGAGATGAACGAGGTGATCATGGTCACTACGAGGCACAAGTTGTCAGTTGGCGGCAACGATAGATTGACAATAGTGGTGGAACTTACAGACAAATGCAACCGAGAAGGGCGGAACGCTCATTAGTTGGGCCTTTGCGGCGGTGTAGCCCAGAGACTGCACGAGCGGCGGGACGAAGCTGGGTGCGATGTCAGAATCGGCAAAAAAAAGATACGGAGGACGTACTATGCCAGCGAGTAGAGAACGACACCACTGAAGAAGAAGTTGATGCCGACAAGGATGACCTGTACGGAGGTGAATGCCTTGACGACTTCACCCCAGCTGAAAGCATCCGTCTCTTCGTCATGAATAGCGCCGTCCTCCTTGAGCTTCGCCTTGACGTACGCCTTCTCCTCGGCGCTAAAGAAGCGCGCGTGGTCGGGGGAAGAGGGCATGAAGGCGTACGAAACCAGGCCAACGAACGCCGTAATCGTACCCTAAAGCATAATGTTCATTCAGCTCATCCCAAAACGTGGTCCCGAACGTACCTCGATAATGAATATCCATTGCCAGCCAGAATGGCCGGACCTTCCATTGAGGTGGATGATTCCGTACGCCATTATTCCGCCGAAGGCGGCAGAGAGCGAGGCGGCAGAGAAGAAGGTAGCGATTCTGGAGAGAAACTGAGTACAGGACTCGGAGGAACGACGGCGGACGAACCTCGTCTGCAACCTCATACGAGGATAGAAGAACGACAGGTAGAGGACGAGACCCGGGAAGACGCCACCCTCGAGCAGGCCCAAGAAGAAACGGCAAGCAAGGAGACCGCCGTATGTCTTGACAGTGCCCTGGCAAGCTGTAACGACGCCCCACAGCGTGATCATTGTCGGCAGCATCAGGTTGGGGCCTACTTTCTGCAGAAGCGTCAGCCGAGATGAGCTCGCGCAACAATCAGACCCACCTTGAGCAAAAGATTCGACGGCAGCTCAGCCAAGATGTAGGGCACATAGGTGACCGTCAGAGCAATGGAGTATTGCTTCGGTGTCATTTTGAGCTGCGTCGTGAGGCCCGCGACCTTCGCATTGCCGATGTTCGTGCGGTCCTTTTTTTTCTGGGTTAGACAGAGCCAAAATGCTTGGGGGAAAACGTACAAGGAAAGAGAGCAGGTAGAAGAGGGTCACGACGGGCAGGATCCACATGTCGAGCTTGCGCCAGACAACGGCCTCGAGCCTAGGGTTGCTGAGGACGGAGTCGTCTGTGCTGGCGACATCGCTGGTGTCGGTAGATTTTTCCGGGTCGCCGATGGAGGTGCGAGAGGGGACCTTTTCCATGATGGTCGACATGGAGGCGAGACGGAGGAATGGGAAGCGCCGGGTGGGGGCATGAGCGGATTCAGATTGCGTATAAGTATCCACCAAGGAACCGCATTAGGTCGATCCTCATCTCGACAAGTTGGCGACTGGCGATGTCACATCTTCCGTAACGCGTCCCGGCTTAGCCTCATCTCATCCTGCTTCATTCCAAGGGCCAAGGCCTTGATACTGATAGTCGAACAATCCACACCAGCAACTTGAATCAGCCTCAGAGATGTAGCCCAACTCCGTCCCTCTCGGGTACCTGCCCTAGTCAACTCCTCCAAGACCATTCCAGTTGTCAAAGCCCAAGTCGCCTCGCAAGGCACGATTTACGTACCTCCACGCGCGCCCTCCAACTATAGAAGCAAGAAAGAAGAGAGACGGAGACCTCTGATCCCGATTGCGAACCTCCGTTGAACTGATCATTTAATTGTCGGCGTTGGCCTCATCGCGGGCGCCACCGACTGTCGCGCTGCTGCTGAGTATCCGACGCCGTCCTCTCAGTCCACCTGGTCCTGGAAGTCTCCTGTTTCAACAAACATCCGCCAACCTCACAGCCCAAGTTGAGAATCTCCGCCCTGAATTGTCTGAAGCACTCGCTCCCAGGACTCGGGACATCGGCACCCGCGATGCGACGATGGTTGTCTTTTTGACGCATGTGAGTCGATTGATTATGTTACAAAAACCCCGTACATCTACCGAATCCCCACTAATTACCACAGAATATGTAAAAACTGGATGCTTTTCTAGTACAGTCCGACGGTATTGCGCAGCTACAACAAATCGCTACTGGGTGTAGGGATGCGGGATGGGGTCCTTGACGTGCTCGATGACCTTTATGGCGGTGTTGTCAGTAGTGATGATCGACGGAAGGGCGGAATCTCCCAAAGAGGCTAACTAACCTTCGTCACCTGAATCCCGTACTCTTCATGGTGTGGCCGCGCGAACCCGCTCTCGACGTCGTACGTGTCGTACACACTCTTTTGCGTCTCGAGCTCGTATACCGCACTGCTGTCGATATGACGCTATACGTGGACGACGCGGTCAGCAGAATCCACACCGCGCGCGCGTGCAAGCACTCACCGAGTTCTCAATGAACGTGTCTCCCTGAAGGACCATGAGAAGTTGCATAGAAAAACGGGTGTAAAAGCGAGCATACATGTCTGCGAGTGGTGGGTGACGTCGGCGGCGCACCCCCGATGAAACCGTGCGTGTTATTATTGCGTCGGTTCTCCGAGACACCGCCGGATGCAGAGACGTTGTTCAGAGCTTGCCGCGAGTTTAACGTAGACATCAGGCAATTTGCTGGAAGGTGTTAGCGCTAAGCCCAGTGATAATACGACTGCATACTGTAGAGTTTCGAGAGCGCGAGATCCCATACAAAGTTCACGGCGGCATGCGGGAGGATCATGAAGCAGAGGACATCGAGGATGCTGAATATGGCGCTATTTGAAGGACAGATTAATGAGCTGCAAATCTGGATACGGGTCTACGAACGTTATCGCTCCGGTCTGAATCGTCACTACCCAACCACTGAGCCTCCGAACGTGCAAGCAAAGAGCAAGTTGCACTCACTGCGGATGATCTTGTCAATGACCGAGTCGGTTCCAGAGAACCCAGTCTTCCTCTTCGACAAACTGAAGACCAGGCTGCCGGTGATCAAGATGTCCGCGACGCAGGATCCGAGGAACCACAGGAGCGCAGAGTTGTGCAACTTGGGCTTGTTGGCAAAGGTCTTGAAGAGGCCAATGTCAACTGTTTCGTTTCGTCGTCAGCCCCCGACCTAGGTCGATAAAAGAAAAGAAAAGAAACGTACCGGCTGTCCAAAGTCCGCCGGCTTGGAAGATAGACTCCAATGAGAATGCGACCGACGAAGAGCAACTTCATAACACACCACATGAACCCAAAGCAAGGACGACGATGATGGCAGGAATCCAGTAGGACTTTGTGAGTGACCTGATGCGCCAGGCAAAGAATAGTTGAATAGGCGTTGAAACCGCCACCTGTCGGTATCGTCGATCAGCAGAATCCCAGGGTTAATATAGAGAAGCGCGACGCACAATGACGATGGGTTCTGTGAAGACCCAAGGCTATCGTTAGACGTGTTGACATTCAGTGGGGACGAACGAACCCGTAATAAAGACTAAAAAACGAATGAGCGGTGAGTTGCATTGTGGAGAGTAGAATGAGCGCACAAGTTGGGAAGTTAATCGGCTTCTGGCCTATAATTCAAGTTCAAGTTGGCTAGTTTCAGCAGTGGGCTCAGGAAAGAGTCGTACCGTATTCAAGAATGAGTGGCTGATACATGATCACCATATCGAACCCAGTATTGGCGGTTTCGAGAATGAAAAGGTAGGAGACCTGGGTGGAACTCAGTCTCGTGTGGCACGGACAGACTACGGATGAACGCACAAAAATCTTCATCCAGATCGCGTCCCTGCAGCGGATGTTAACGCGATAGCTTTGAGGGCGCTCTCTTCAACGCACTTGCGATAAACTTGGAAATATGTCAAGATCTGGACGCGGGTGGTGAGGGCTGAGCGCAAGGGGAAGAGTTCGAGAGGGATAACGAACTTGACTGATGAGCACCTGCGCTTGGAGGTCAGCCATGAATATTCCGATCTTTCAAACGGGCGACGCACCCCGTAGAGAATCATATTAACGAAAACTCCAATCAACATTGGCCCAAAGCTGCACAGATCTTCAGCCACCGACGTCACGATAGCAAGGAGAAGCAGGCGCACAGAAGCTGGACGTTGGGGTGTGCCGGGACCGGGGCGGGGTCAGCCATAGTGGATGAATGGGAACGAGAATCGCGGGAGACGACAAGAGGGATCTTCTTTATGTATACAGCAACCCAGGTGCCTATCGTGTAACTTTCTTTTGCGCGGACACGGATGCGTTGCTCACGAATGCCACATGTCGGTCAAGTAACCGCATATGGTCGGTGGAGAACTTGAAATCACTGGACTTCCGCATGCAGTGGAGTGATCAATTTCTTCGGGCTTAGCGGCTGCGGGTTTCGAGGTGGTTTTCCAGGTCCATGTGACGGTCAGAAGCAGATAAGTCGCGACTTGACTTTTGACGGTCGATGCATGTCATATCATTCGCAAAGTGATTGAGACTGGGCCCGGGAACGCGTATCGCCGCGGCTGCAGCCCGTGGTGGTGTCGGCGGAGGAGGAGCTTCAGAGTTCAAACGGCGCCAGCACCAGCGATTCCTGAGCGAAAGTTGAGATCCACGCGGTAGAAGATGAGAAAGGTGATCGTGGGACTTGAACTGAATTGAATGAAACGAGCCTATCCGCAACGCTCCCAACCGGTGGTATCCTAGGACTCGGCTCCCGTTGCGCGCGAGATATTTGTTCTCGGCCAGCGAGGGGAATCCAGACTGCTTTCATCCCATCTAGACATGCCGTTGCAAGAGGTTCTCCGAGCTTGCGCATGCGAGATCGCGAGAGGAACCAGCTCGTTCTTTCTTTCTTTTGGGAGTAGGATTGGATTGATACACGGCACGATCCGACTCGGTTTCCAGGAATTACTCCGGTGTGGGGTCCTTGCTCCACTGTAACCGTCGAGCTTGCACAATCGCAGGTGTTTAGCGAGAGAAGAAGAGGAATTGATCAGATGCTTCTACCGCCATCCCAGACAACGGACGAAATTGGCCGTGAACGCGTGAACCCGCGGCGCGTTGGCTGGACGGATGCAGACGAGGTAGATTCTGCTCGAGAGCCAAGTTGTTGCTGTAAGGACATGTCCAGACTCCAGGAGGCAGGTACACAAAGAACCATCCAACGCTCAGTCGCAGCTGGCCGACGTGGGATATTGTTGTGAGCAAGAGAGAAACGGCAACGTCATCAATGCTCATCAGAAATTGTTCCGACAGACTTCCTCAGCGCTCGTAATTTTTCAACGACTAGATTGTCAAAGCTGCCAGTGAGATACGTGGATCAGAGCCTCGACTTCTAATAGGCGTGCCAGTGTGATGCGCGTAGTTCTCGTGGTATTGCGTGTTCGATTTCTAGCGAGCTCAATTCTAAAGTCAGATACTTAGCGAGGCCAGCCGCCGTCGGATCGCATGTGTTCCTGTGAGGCAGCTGTACAGGCACCATGATACTTACAGCCGCACGAACTTCTGCTGTCTGCCATCTTGAATGATCCAACGCATTGCTTTCGATGGCTGTCGGGTTCGATTCATTCACTTTCGAATGAACACCAGCAAGCCTGCGACGATTGAATTCGGTGCCTTTGCCTTCTTACAGTTGCCACAGTACTGACTCGCATCATTGTTCTGCGAAGCTAAAGAAGTCGTGTCGTTGCAGGTACAATTTTATTCAAGGAAGGTCCCAAGTAAATCAATCTATGGAAGAGAACGCCACCGGTGGCAGTTCAGCTTCCTCGTCGTGGGCCGGCCCGGGGTATCGGTCGACATCTCCAGTGAGTCCAGTCTTGCTCGCCGTGCGGCAAACAACACGGCTACATTCGCAGTTTCCTGTCACTGAGTTGGTGCTGTTAATCCGCCCGAGTCTGAACCGAAATTCCCAGGCCAAGTTCTCGTGCGATAAGGAAAATATTCATTGATATTTCGTACTAGTACATGTAGCCGTGTATCTAATAACATAACGGACAGAGAGAAATCGTATCGGGTCGTAAAACTACAAGTGAGTGGAACTTAGTAAAACAGTCTGAGCGATCAATCCGAGTCATTCGGAACGTACAACAGCTTTACAACAGCTGTTGCGCCTCGAGGCAGTGAGCCTCGAGTGCGCCAAAACTCGGCGCTTCATGCAGCTGAACTACTGCAGCTGGACTACACGCCACCCCTCCCAGCTCTCGGGCTCCCGCCCGCCGATGTTCTCTCCGACCACAAGATGGTAGGAGTTGTCGTCGACGCGGTCGAGGATTACGGCTACGACAATCGCAGCAGCAAGCGGGGCCCAGTCTGCCGCAATGCACTTGAGCGGACCGTGCCCGAACGCAAGCACATCCTTCAGCCGCTCGGGCTCAAGAACAAACCGGGAAGGGTCGAAGTGGTCGGGAGGCGAGACCTCGATGGTGGCCGCCGAGTCCAGAGGGGTAGCCCAATGCGGGGAGCGCTGAGCGCTCGCGATGTCTGCGACGTCGATGGTGGTCTCAACAAGCTGTTCGGCGATGAAGCTGGGAAGTATGCCCGCAATCAAGCTCTGGGTGAGTCGAGACTGGTGGCGTTTGATGCGTCCGACAGGAGGGGTGAGGCGGAGCCCTTCCGCAACGTAGTGCTCGCTGCTCGGCCCACTAGACGACGAGCAGAACCGGGCCTTGATGGTAGCGTTGTCGCCTTGCTCCAGGAGGTCAAGAAACGTGTTGCAGGCCGCTATGCGCGATACAGAGTCAACCATGCGGTGGATGTGCGCGATTGTCGGAGCGACAACGCGCCAGAACGTCTCCCAGGTCGGGATCAAGAAGTCGAGATTCAGATTATCGGGCTGGTCCACGTCCGGAAAGAGCGCGGCAAGGTGAGTGTGGAGGTCATTGCGGAGGATGTCGATAATGGGTGCTGACAACGATGTAGAGACGTTCTTTGACTGGATCCAAATGGTGGTTATCAACCTGCCAACTTCGCGGAGGTGGTCGCCGTCGAGCGATGCAGGCGGCGTCCCCGGACAGAGGATGCTGCAGATCACGAAGCGGAGGGTCACCACTTGGACGAACTCGTCGAAAGCAATGTCAGCATTGCAGCAGTGAGCTAGCAGTGTCGCGTCGACCGCCTGCTTTGCGATCGACACGAGCTGGAGCCAATCATTGGTGATGAGCCGACCCGCGCGTCGGCGAAAGGCGGTATTCGTCCCGATGTCGCCGCGTACAAAGGTGTTCATGAGGTGGAAAGCCGTGGTCAGCCACTGGTTCGCTGCGGCGCGAGCCTCGAGTTGAGTCAGTCTCGAAACATCAAGGGGGTTGAGGATGGCGCGGACGGACTGGAGAGTGGTGTGGACGACGACAGTGCGTCGCGGAGAGCGGAGTGGAATGATATGAGACAAGAAAATAAAAGTAAGGACGACAGTGCATATGCATATGCCATAGAACTCGAGCATGTGAGGGGAAATATTCTTTGACGAGACCTACCCCCCCAAATTATGAAGCCTTTTATATGCCCATCGTTGCTGTTATACTGAGAACTCGTTATCGAGCACAAGGCAGATTTCAAAGGCGCGTGCATAGATCTAGCCGGCCCCAGAAAGCTTGTTGGGCAGTGCGTGCACGAGATTACCCCACGTCCACGCCCAAAACGGTGGGCTGTTGAGGTTCATGAGAGCGATGTGAGCGGTGTTGGGTGCTGCGGAAGGCTTAGAGATAGATAGATGGATGGATAGTTCTCATGAGGCGGTGGCTCGGAAGAGGGCGAGAAATAAACTTGGACTAGCTGAAGCGCGCATTCATGTTGGGGGTCATCGACTGAAAATAGCTCGCTGGATCTAAACAGCGAGGCGGGTATCTTTGGCCTCCCAGCACTGACCTGAACCATGGGCGCGAAGAAAACGCATCCGTTGTCCGAACCTCGGAACCTTGAGGAAGAAACGAATCGATTCAGTGAATAGAAGACAAACTGACTCGAATGCTGAAAATGAAAGCAAACGGAGCTCCTGCAATACAGCCTCACCTGCTTCGAGGTGTTGAGCAGCTGCGGCGGTAGAACATCATGGAATGCCTAGGCATCGTTCAGCCGCCGTCGGTATTCATAGACTCGACTCAGTTGTTCGAATAGCGAGGATGTTGAACTGGACTAGTGAACATCGCATTGGGAGCGCCGACGGTGCACGGGGCGTACGATATTAGGCATGAGTTCCACAGAGATGAGAAGCAGCTCGAACCAATATTAGGTCTTGGGATGAGCGCCTACGAGGGCACACGCTCCCATCTCGCAGAACAACTTCCTGGACAAGGAGGCTGCGAGCCGGATGCAGATATGCAGCAGCTGGAGGCTGGAGCCATTTCAAGGATAAGCGCCTAGCTCTCTTCTAGCAGAAGGACAAAGGCAGTTCAAGTGCCACCGCAGCAATGGACCAAACCTTGTACGCCAGCGCTGCGAGCCCCCCCTCCCAAAAAAAAACCGATATCGTCACGAAGCTGCTGTTAACGGAGCCAAGTTATCACAAGAAGAGCTGTATGCTGTATGACTCGCCCACGAAGAAGCAGGCACCCTCCTCTTCGAGTTCACCGTCGGTTGGCCCGTTTCCGTCCTGCTAAATAGGGACGTTTCGTCCTCTGCAGATGGGGATTAGCCCAGCGCTCCGAGACCTTTACGGATCTTGTTATTACGGTCCAGATTCCCGCTCATTAAAGGGCGCCGTCCGCAGATTCGAGGTGGTGGAGTTAGAGAGTTGCCATATATGGACGCTTCGCGGTCTTGATGAAGTTTGAAACCAACATTAACGAGGGTGCTTGGATAGTTAATCTCAGAAGCAGGGCTGTATAGACCGGCGTGGCGGCTGCGCAGTACCGCAAGGACGAGCGCGCAATCAGAGGGTGACTGAGGGCTGAGGTTACCGTATAGATCCGATCTTGGGAGTTTGAAGTTGCATGCTTGTAGAGAGTACTGCAGAAATTGGCGAGAACAATGTCCAGCCCAGGAACCTAAAGGCGACCCCTGGTCGTGTGGATGCGGTTCAAGTTATGGAGTGTCACGGTTGTGAGCCTGTCATCACGACACTTTCCCAATGACAACACGACCACTGAACACCCAGCAAGAAAGACGGCTCGTCAACTGGCTAGACGACGAGCTCTTGAAACTGACGCGTGGATACAAGAAGCGGTCCGTCGCTCTGCAACCCACCCATACTTAGCGCAATTTAATGAGCCCGCAGCTCCCACCCCGCCTCGCATCTCCAAACGCTTCCCGAATATCTCGATGCCGCGCAAACGATCCTCCGAGTGATTCTGCGCATTCCTCCCATCGACCCGTCCACCTCCCTGCGCATTGCATACCTCCTCCGACTGACTAACGATGTGCTCGGCGCGTTTTCGGGCTATCCCGCAGCAGTCGAGCACATTCAGACACTGCTTGACTGGCTTGACGACCTCGATAACTCGTGGATCGTCATACTCCAAGCGCAAGTATGGCATCCTGAGACTGGTCCGGAAGATTTGGAGCTTGACGCGGAGGTGCTTGCGAGCGGGAGGGTAAAGGCTTCTCCAGTAACGCAGACAGAGCGCACAAGGCTACGGAGCCTGCTCATTGGTGGGTCGGCGGCACTGGAAGAGTGGGTCGATGCGGGTGGACTTTTGCACTGTCCAGTTGGGGAGGATGATGATGACGATGGAGGGACAGTGCAGGATGCATTTGAGGTGCTTTTCCACCGTACGTTGAAAGAGCTCGGGGAGTTGGGAGGCGTAATAGTGCCCGTTGGGCCCGATGAGCCTGTACTTTGTGCTATGAACACGGACGACTAACTCCAAAATCGTCAAGAAAATACCCGTAGTACAACAATCTACTGGCGTATGGACACTGGCAAATATCGACCAGCCAAAGTAGGTCGTCGAGCAGCAGGCTTGTAGCAATACCTCTCAAAGCAAGCATCGCACTCCCCATCGCGCTTCAACCTCAAGCGTACACGCTCGCCCTCCGCCAACGCACAAGCAACGCAAACCGGGAAAGTCTTGTCGCGTGTCTGACCCTTCTGTGGCCGGCCCCTCATCACGGTTTGCCCAGCCTGGTCGATAATCGATTGTACCAATCCCAAATCCTGGAACGATAGTTGCGAGGTGGACGCGTTGGTGATGGCTGGCTGGCCCAGAGGTGCGCCGCCATTGGGGATGTATACGATAAGCGGGACGTTCGACTCTGCGCCCTCGTCGCAGCCAAAGAACGTCGGGCGAGTGGTAAGGTTCTGGGCGACGAATTCGTCGACTGTGGACGGGATGGTTGGGAACTTGTAAGCGCCCGGGAAGAGGGCAGCCCGTTTTGATTCCGCCTTTACAAGATCTCAGCGCTGGAAGGACGCGAAGAAGAAGAATGCATACAATTAGCGCACTCCCATCTGCGAAGTTATCTTCAGTATCCCCCGATACGTCGATGGCGATGATCGTTTGCACCCCGCGTGCCTTCACCAACAGAGGCTGAAGCGGCAGATTAGCTCCGTCGATACCACCGTCACCCAAACTGAGGAGATCTTCGTTTGTCTCGGAGAAGCCATGGCGGCCCTTGAAGGCGTTCGGAATCAGCGCCGCGTCGAGGCGGACATTCTGTTGCGGGACGATCTGTTGGAAGGCCGCAACAGTTGCTTCAAACTCCAAGACGCTTGGGTCGTTCGGTGCAAATGGCGCCTACAAATGAATGTAAGCCGTAGTCGGAGTTTTGGAGCACAAAGCCTTACTGAGGCGTTTACTGCCGGGAAGACGTCCCCGGTAGAGCCCAACACAAACGCAATCTGGTCGAAGCCAGTCACGCAGGCGGTTTTGCTGACTGTCCCAAGGTTCTGAAGCGGAATGAATGCCGCCAAGTTGGGGTCATAAGAGCCGAATTCGACTGCACACACAACTTAGTCAAAGAATACTCGCAATACGAAAAAGAAGATCCTACAAATGTTGTACTCGAACTTGGTGTTCGACAACGGAACGATCTTGTTGGAGAAGATGTTGCTTGCATTCCCTTGGTTCGAGAGGAGGGTGGATGCGATTATAGGGAAGGGCAACTGGTGAGACTGGAACGCAGGACTGAAAAAAAATAATCAGAGGTGAATGATCATGACAAGATCAGGAAACGTACACTTTCGCAATGCCAGAGAAAAGCTGGCCAGCTCCATGTGTCGCATCTTGGAAATCAAGAAGGTTCGCTGCGTTTGTGCCGTTTGCGAAATGGCGCGCGAGGGAAATCCCAAATCCATCAGGCAGACCAACATGTCCTCCAGCCGGCGACTTTGCCTTTCCAGTCGTTTCCAATATGAGGCCGCCAACAAAAGCCTGATTGAGCGTATTGTTGCTTCCAAACGGCGTCAACACATCGAACGCAATATTGAAACCTCCGTAGGTATCGTCGGACGACGACGACGACGAAGATCCAAAGACCAGTTCAGGGACAGTCGGCATATTGGCCTGAGCAAAGGCCGTGACGAACCACCCGCCCCCGGACAGCCCTGCCATATACGACGCTCCTTGGAGGATCCCTCCGAAACCCGCAGCGCTCGAGGTCTTGTTGCGTGCGTCAAAAGCCGTGACTGCACCCGCCTCGAACAATGCTGCCCTGAAGGCCCCACCGCTAAATGCGAGTCCGTACGATGGAGAGGCGCCGCGTTTTCCGGAGAAAATCTCCTCGACGGTACATGGGACTTCTTGTCGAGTTGACGCCAAGTTCTTCATGAATGTGCTGAAGGCGCGGGGAAGAGCCTTGGGATCGGTATGGCGGGAGTGCAGGTACGCATGTTCTTGCGGGTTCAACGCCGTTGCTTCGCGCACAAGAGTGAAGTTGGCGGGACAGGCGACGGTCTGGGGAGTGTAGGCTGCGAGGGCCGCTTGTGAGAAGGGAGGGATCTGCGAGTTGACGAGACCGGGGATGATGGAGGCAAGAGAACAAGTCAAGGCAAAAAAGGCCTTCATGCTGGAGCAGAGAAGGTAAGAAGAAAATGTGGGGGTGGATCTGCATCCAAGGTGTCATTACATACATTCGGCTGGCAGCATGGCAGGTACAGTGCTCACGATGAAACAGGAAGTAGTCAAGGTGCCACCTCAACCATCCAAGTAAAAGGACGACGTTCCGAGAGACCAAACAAGTTTTGCTACAGGTCCACAGCCCCGTCGTAGAAGTGAGACATGGGCGGCGAAAGCCAAGAAGCAAGTGATACGCTACCTGAAATGAAACACGGAGCAATATTTATAGTCCTATACCGATACACCCTCTAAAAATAATCTTAGCAGTCTACAGGCTCCAGTTACAATTTTCGCTCCGTCCGAGCACGCCGATTCCGCCTCCGCTCCTTCCCATCATCTTCCACCACCGGAAACCACGTCGACGGAGTAGCGATTGGGTCCCACTTCAACAACCCCTCGTCAAACGACGGCATATCTTCCACCGACGCCGGGATGCGCGGGTCTTGGGATAGACGCTCGCTAGCGTCTGCGAGGTTTTGCAAGAGCTGCGCAAAACAAAAAATATTACTAAAAACAGGATGGGTTTGAAACGCAAAGAACCCACCAGAATCCGATCCTCAGTCCACGACCCCGCATACGCACCCACCGCGCGCCCGTCAATCATGCGCTTCAAAACAGTATGCGCGAGTTTGAACGAATTGACCGGCGAGAAGCCGCTCTCGTCCACCGACACATTGGCACACTCGGCCATGAAGAGATCGAAATCAGGCGGCGCCACGACGGGAACCGCCGGAAGGTCGTCGTACACAGGGGAGAACGCCCACTTGTACCTGCGACGGAAGTTGGCGTTCATTTGCCGCCAGGCGAAAGACATTAGAGGCATCGATAGCTGCGTTTAGGTTTGGTCGGCGAAGAAGTGGGGAAGAGCAGAACTCACGATGAACATCGGCACCGCCATCGCCTGCAGCGCCGTCAGGAAACTGTGCTGGAAGCCGAATTCGCGAGCTGGCGTGGATCCTATCATATGAAGCGTGTCAGCAAATACGTGCCGCTCAAGTATGTACCCCCGACTAACCTGGATCCAACGCCAACAACAGCTCATCCAAACACTCCAAGTGTGCCTCGATAACCTGCGAGAGGTACCAATATGCGAACGGACGTTCTTCGGCGGAGTACAGCTCCAGCTGGAACCCAGACAGGACGACATCGCGGATGACGGAAAGTCGCCAGAGGAGGGCGCAGCTCGGGAGGTGCCCCATGATCTCGGTCGCCGGAAACTTCTGCAAAGCAAGGTCAAACAACGGTTGCAGTTCCTCCAAAGCACATACCGGCATGGACGATTGAATTTCTACCATTTGTGCATAGTACGTATGAAGCTCCACGAGGAGCTTCATCAGAAACCTCCGCCGCCGTCCTGGGTTGAACCACAGCGCCCTGATGTACTCCGTCGTAAGCTGTAGACGCAGCGAAAAATGAAAAACGAACGATTAGATTAGCGGGCACAAAGCAACGGACGACGACATGCCTTGAAGTGTCCGCGCTGGAGGTCGCCCCAGGGATGCCATTGGCTGCTCGAGTGTTGTTCGATGAACGCGAGGACGGATTGCTGGCTGACGCCAAGGGTTTCGTAGAAGAATCGGTCAAATACCCATTGCGGGCTGAATTTGTTCAGGACGAGTAGGCCGTCGTAAAATACCGACTGATAAATTGTGTCAAACACTGCAGCGGAGAGAAAGCGCGCTGCGAATACCTGTGTCGCCGAGCGGATGTATGGTACACGCAAAGGCGGTGTCGGGAGCCATGCACGTAGCAAGCCAGCGGTCTATAAAAATATTTTCAGCAAGTTAACGAAAGAAGAAAAGAAGGAAAATGAATACCTCCCAAGTCGACACGGTCGTCGTCAACGAAAGCAACCGCAGCTCCTCCCAGCCGTCCAACAGCGCCTCAACTGTTAACCACGTTTCCGCTATCGGGGGTAGGGGGATCACGCGTATCGGCACTGAGCTGTTGAGCTTGCGCGCGATATACGGGTCGAACGCAAGGTGCGCGACCGAGCCCGTTGCGGGTTCCGGGGCGGGATACGACTGTACGGTCTTGAGATGGTTCCGTGCAATGCCGATGAGTTGCATGAAGTTGGATGGGGATCGGAAGATGTTGCTGTCCATCAGCTGCAGCAGGACCTTGCGGAGGTTGAGGCGGGCCACCAGCGCAGTTAGCCATGGTTCTGGGACTTGGGGACGTGTCAGTAATGGCGAGAGTTCGGGAGGATTGACATACCCTGTCTGCCGCGTATGAGCCAGCCCGTCGCGTTATCCAGCCCGCCGAGGACGTTCTGCACCGACATGGCCTCTAATAAAGATGTGTCGCATTTATCGCTCTGCCAATCTTCCGTCTGCAGTCACAGTTAAGTAGCAAATAAAAGGCCCCAACGAGATACGAACATCATACATATGGCCCTTGGACAATTCGCGCCAAGAGAGATCGCAGCACTTGAGCATGCCAGAGATGGACGAGCGGAGAACAAGCGATATGAGTTGGGCGTCGAGACCGTGTCCGTACGGGAGCATGTCGGGATGCAGGTCGTGGATGACGAGCGAGTAGAGCGATGTGAAGACCGTATGGGCGAGCGGGTTCCCGGCATGGAATAGGACCTGGCCCATGAATAAGCTTTCGTGGATGAGCGGCGACACGGAGACGCACCTCGTAGGAGAAGGAGCGGTCTATTATCCAGCATATTTCCTGCGGCAGAAGGGGTGCCCAGGGATCAAACGGCGGACGGTGTTGGGCTTGGAGGATCATCCCACTGTCGAGGCGTGGCTCTCCAATCTAGCACGTATGAAGCGGCCGCGGTGAGTCTGGGCAGACTGTATGCACCTCGAATGCACTCATAGCGTCATGCAGCGTAAACCCTTCGCGGAAGATGACTTGGCCGGGCTGCATTTCTAGTAAATATCAGCAAGAAGTCGAGAGCGAAATTGGCAGTGGAGCGTACCAGCCGCGGCATCGATGAAGATATTGGTTACATCGTGAAAATCGTCGCCACCAGGGAGTTCAGACTCTGCGCTCATCAAGGCAGGAAGCTGAAAAAAAAAGTGATGATGCGCCTTGTCCGCTCGCTGTCTACCATTGCGAAACCCCGCCTGGGGTGCGTATTCGTGGCATCTATTTCTTTTCTCATTGAAAGACGAATCTTCAGATTACCGTCCCTCGAGCGCACAGTCTTCTCTGGCATCCAGCCCACCGGACTCCCGCATGTGCGTTAACCACCATCTGGACAAGCCCCCTCATCCCTCCGAACTAGCTAGGCAACTACCTCGGTGCCCTCTCCAACTGGGTCAAGCTCCAGAATGCCAACCCACAGGACCGCCTGATATTCTCGGTCGTCGGCTGGCATGCCCTTACGCTCCCGCAGAATCCTAAAGCACTGGCTGCGTCGAGGAGGGATACACTCGCGGTGTTACTAGCGATTGGGCTGGACCCGCAGCGGTCAATAATATTCCACCAGGATTCTGTGCGTTGTACTTCTTCTCCCTGAACTAGGCTGAAAAATATCCGCAGAATGCCATGCACACCGAGCTGGCCTGGATACTCGGGTGTATGACACCAACAGGGAAACTACGCAGGATGACTTCGTGGAAGGTTGGCCGCCCAAAACCGCCCCTACAAACCTCTAAAACAACTCCCAGACGCGTCTCGCACAATCCAGAAACGCCAACAACGAGTCCGAGGTCGACGAATCCCTGCTCAATGCAGGGCTGCTCACCTACCCGGTCCTCCAGGCAGCCGACATCCTTCTGTACCGCGCAACGCACGTACCCGTCGGCGAAGACCAAAGGCAGCATCTCGAGCTCAGTCGCGACCTTGCCGACACGTTTAACCGTACATTCAAAGGGCCGCAGCTCTTCCCGTTGCCCACCTCGCTCATCAGTTGCGTGTTCCTTTCAAGTTTTCTACTCACCTAAATAATAATTTCTCATCCCAGCACCCGCAAAACGCATTCTCTCCCTCAAAGACCCCTCCTCCAAAATGTCCAAATCGGCACCAGACCCCGCATCCCGCATCCTCCTCACCGACTCGCCCGCACTCATCACCTCCAAACTCCGTGCCGCTGTAACCGACTCGATCACCAGCGGCATAACTTACGACCCCATCGCGCGTCCCGGTACCTCCAACCTGCTCGCGATCCTCGCTGCCTGCGAAGACGTCCAAGTCGAGACCGTCGCCCAACAGTGTGCGGATGCGGGAATGACGCATGCGGACCTGAAAAAACAAGTCGCAGAGCGGGTCGACGCTCTGCTTGACAGACCGCGTACAGAGTATGCACGCATTCGCGCAGACGAGGGATATCTGGCGCAGGTTGCACGAGAGGGCGCGGACAAGGCAAAGGAGCTCTCGGCGCTGACGATGGAGATCGTGAGGGAGCGGGTGGGATTGTGCTAACTTAGTCACTGGGTAATGTGAGCGTGACGATACGCGTTTCTAATCTAATTGAGAGTAGGGTGTTAAGGTATACAGTTGCGGAACTCGGTATAGGATACAGATACAGTGATGCTTCTCAAAATCTACTCCTGCGTAACATGCTGAATCGTCTTCGTCTTCTTGTGATGCTTCTTCAGCTCCTTCCCCTTGCCCTTCTCGATACGCGAAGCAGGTGCGGGCGTCGGGGCGGCGACGGTCGACGACGACGGCAGGGGAATAATTGTTGGCGAGGAAGACTCGGAAGCGGAAGACGCAGCGGGAGGCGAAGGCGGACTAGGAGCGAGCTGCTGGTGCGAGAGCAGGTTGTTTTTGTTCATCGTGACACGCCGTTCAAAGCGGGCGACTCGTCCAAGAGGTGGATTGACGATGCGACGAGCAACGAGCGAGGACACGAGGCTGCTTTCGGGAGTGGGTGGCGGTGGGTAATTGGGCGTGTAGACATATGCATATCGCCGGCCGAGGAGACTACGCGGGCTGGTGTTGGTGTTGTTAACGGAGGGAACGGGAACAGGGACGGCGCTGGCGAGGGCGAAGATGCAGAAGAGGGCGCTGAAGACGCGAAGAATCGACATGGTTGGTGGATGGGCGTGTCACGGTCACGTGTCACTTTTTACGTAGCAGCCTCTCCTCGCGAGCCGCCTCGGCAACCTCTGCCGCAAGCCGCCGCGACCTGCGATGCGCATACGGAATCACCGGCTTCACCTTCGCATCCGCCGCCGCCCTCCGCCCACCAGACTCGTACGTCATCTCCTCCAAACACCAATGCAGCGCCTGCTCAACTCGCCCCTTCCATTCCTGCGCCAGGTCAAACGCCGCACACGCGACGGGGTTGCGGAAGCCTAGCCAGATATACAGCACCAAGATCTTGTGGAACATTTCCAGCCCCTGGAGCTCCTGCGACGGCCTGAACGACTTTCCGCTGCGTGTGGTACCGTGCTTCATCCCGTGCTCCGCGTCCAATAACTTGTCGTTGTATCCCAAATCCCGCATGCACGCCTCCAGATCAATATGCGCGTCCTTGTAATATTGGTGCAAAATCTGCGCGATCGTGTTCATCGCCATCTTGTCGCGCCAGGGAAACGGTGCATCGAGCATCAAGAGGCGGTCCGACAGCGTGAATTGTTGCGTGTCGAGAAACTCGGAGATGGTTGGGAGGTGGTTGACTACGGCGGGCAGGTAGTGTGGCCCAAAGCTCCCCGCATAGATATAAGCGGTGAATAACGTTTCGGTGCTGGCGTTCTCGGGAAGGTATGCGACGATTCCCTGCAGCCCCGCCTGCGTAGACGAGATTCGGGCGTGCCGTGCAGGTGTGTTTGCCTTGGGGAGCGTCCGCTGTAACACGGGGAGATCGGCCTCCCTGAGTGTGGTAACAAAGCCGCCGGGAGCCTCGCCCGATTCGTGCATTCCAAAGCGCCCCGCCCGCCCTGCTATCTGTTTCATTTGAGATACAGAGAGCAGCGTCTCACGGTCGCCATCAAATTTAGCCACCGCTTGGAATATAATCCTCCGGATTTTCCTACGGAACAGGTTTAAAGGGGTTTAGAGGAAGGAGAGGACGAACAAGTTGAGGCCCATGCCAATCGCGTCACTTCCAATGAGGATATCGTAGTCGGTGTTGCCCGCGTTGAAAAGCGCTGCCTGTTGGCTACGGATTTCTGGCGGCAGGCGCCCATAGACCACAGCGCATTTCATCGGAGTCTCCCGCTCCACCAGCGATTTCGTCGCGAATATCGAGGACCGACTGAACGTCACGATACAGTCGCCTTTCTGCACACGACTCAAGTCGCCGTCGAGGCTCTCCTTTTCGACGTTCAACGGCGTCAAACGCTCGTATCGTCGAATGATGAGCTCGTCCCCCGTTTCCTTTGCAATCTGCTGGATGAGTGGGACCGCCGTGTCCTCGCCGCACAGATGGAGCTCATCCGCACAAAGACCCAGCACCGCGCGCGTCCACGCATTCCCGCGTTGCGGATCAGTTATCATCTGGATCTCGTCGACAACCGCAACGTCACGGTGGATGGTGAGCGAGAGCATCTCGACGGTGCAGCTCGACAATGGAGCGCCTTCCTCGACGATCTTGATCTCCTCCCCCGTGAGCATATTGCACTCGCGCGCAAAGGGATTGTCGATACTGGGCCCGATCTTGGCGGCCGCGGCGATCTGGTCTTCCGTCGCGCCGAGTGGCGCGACCTGCCCGAGATTGAGGCGCTCCCATATTTCGTGAGCGAGGAGACGGAGCGGCCCAGCATATACGCCACTCTTTGCAGCAGCCAGAGCACGCAAAGCATGATGTGTCTTGCCGCTGTTTGTAGGTCCAACGTGCATAATGATTTTGCGACGCATCCTCCTCGCACGCTCGAATATCTCGGCAGGAAATAGGTTGGAAGCTGCCTCTGAGAGGCGCAGGAGACTAGGAATGGTGGTTGGCTGGACGAAACCCAGGGCCGACCCTCGCTCTTTGAGCCATTGGAAGAAGATGTGGGACATCACGATATCCGCCTCGGAGTAGTTTGCGCCGTTCAGTTTGTGCATCGGGTACTCGGACATTCTGGCGGGAGGGTCGAAGAAGCCTGCTTGGACATCCCTTGCAAAGGCGTCGAGCAGCCCGTTTGCGTCGGCCAGCGGTGTGCCAAATGTGACTAGACGCTCGCGAGGAGCGCTCTTTCGGGACCACTTGTTTGCTTCCTGGCGGAAGTAGGTGAGAGTGTCGGCTGGAGAAGCGAAGTGGGGAGCATCCGGAATATGGGGCGTTTGTGGTTTGCGCTTGAATTCGCGGGGTTGTGGGGATGGTTTATGTCGGGTGACCGAGCGAAATCGGACTCCGAAGAGTTTGGTTTGAGGGCGACAGGCGGCCCATAGTCGTTGCATTAGAGCATCGTGTCGGAATCAAAATTTTAGCGCACACGTGATTTGGCCGCCCTTTCTCCAGCTCTTGCAACTGACACACCAGATAATGTAAAATTTCGGGAGGGCTGAAAAAGCTGCCGAAAGAAGTCTTTTCGGCGCCCATCAGCCGGAGATAGAGCGCCTGGCTGAAAAGACCTTTTTCAGCAACTTTTTTCAGCCATCCCGAATAACCTTCCTTTCCTTTCCTTTCCGAAAGCTACACCTATCTGGTGTGCATGACCCGTTTGAACCAGGACAACATTTATGTGTTCCTATCCTCGTTTCGCAAATCCAAGTAAATCTTATGGCTCAGCGGTCAAGTTAGACGCTCGTCGTCCACAAGTACGTTAAACGGCTGTGCTCGTGACTCTCACAAACCACCTCATGCCCCCACTCAAAGCCCACCCTCTACTGAACACTGGCAGATCCGAGCTTTTCGTCGACTGTACTAGTACGCGATCCAAACTCACTGCAGGTCAACTCAAAGCCATCCTATGCAACTACCCCGCCGCCATCATTCAGTTTGTCCAGCCCAGAGGTCGAGCCTCGTTCTACAAAATCGATTTCCGACGCAACACAAACTCTGGTATTTTGCGCTAAATGACCCTACGAAAAACTTGTTGGCTCACAGTGGTCTTCCCCCAGCGGAGGAAGCGCTCGCTACCCTAGACGGACAGTCCTTCTGCGTCCCCGGGCCAGGCAGCGAGTCCCCGATAACTATAACCCTCAAATTCAGCATCAAATCGCCCGCCCATCCTCCGAACACTACGGTGCCCTCAGCATCCCCGCGCATAATCAAACAATGGGACCGCAACAAGTCAGCGGAGGAGCTGTACCATATTATGCGTCCATACGGACCTCTATACAGCGTCCGAAGCGACCCCATTGTCGGAGGTCTGGTGCAATTTTGGTCAGAGCGCGACACTCGCGAGGCTGAGATTGGGTTGGCGGAGAATTCCAAGATGGTCATGCAACAGTACGATCCCTGCAGTGTCTTTTGTTCGGTGAGTATCAGCCCTGCTATATTACAAAGGCTCACGACGTTTGAAGAACGTCTACTCCGACGTCGACGTCGATGTCATCCGTTCTCACTTCGAGAAGGTAAGTTCACTGCTAATCTTTTAAAACGTAAAACTCATATGGCAATCGTAGTACGGCAGTATCACCAGGTGGATTAACACTACTGCACATTCTTTCTCTGGCACTGACTATGCATCCATCCCTCAGCGCCGAAATACTCCTCAAAAAAGGCAACGGCAAGAGTCGGGGCCTCGCAAAAATCTCGTTTCTCACAGCTTCGGAAGGTAACGAGATTCCGCACCTCTCTTCTTTTCTTAAGCTGACACCAAGTATTTCTGTAGCCAGGGCGGCAATACAGGGCATGCATGGGCGGGAAATTCATTGGCAGAAGATGGCGGTGTCGTACCACGTTCTCGACGACGCCCAGCCAGCATTTGGAATGCCTCGTATTGACGAAGAGGCCGCGGCGATCGCGAACTCGGACTCGGATCCGCGCAAACCACCTACCGCAAAGCAGCCGACAAAGCCACCTAATCGGCCAGCTGGGGGTGAGACGCAGCCGCAGCCTGATCACATCATCCAGGAGCCAACTGTGGTTGTCGAGCCCACCACCGAGGTGAGTAGTAGGACTCATCATTGAGGTCGTTGTAATACCTGGCCAGGGCCCAGAGATCGGGCGTCTCAAGGAAGAGCTTCGCCATCTGAAAGAGCAATTGCTCACCAAAACAGAAGAGAACGACACACGATTCCAGAGCCTACAAGCACAATATGATGAACAGGCAGCGCAGCGGGTTGCAGCGCAGGACGAGGCCAAACTGCTCCGTGCGGAGTTAGCTGTTGTGACAAGCACAAGCCAGTGGTTGAAGATGCAACATGGGCACGAGGTGAAGAGAATGCAGGCAGAGATGGAGCTGCTGCGCGATGCGGAACGCGCGCAAGAGGTGGCGGAGGCGCAGGTTAGGTTGTTGGAGGAGACGAATCGGAAGAGAATGCAGGCAGAGATGGAGCTGCTGCGCGGGCGGCTCGGGGATGCGGAACGCACGCAAGAGGTGGCGGAGGCACAGGTTAGGTTGTTGGAGGAGACGAATCGGAAGAGGGAGGAGGAGGAGGCACGACGACGCGCTGCGGAAGTTAACGAGATGCGACGCCGGATGGCGGAGATGGCTGCGGAGGAGCTGGCGCGTAAGGAAGCGGAGCGGCAGGAACGAGTGAAGCAGCAGAAGGAGAAGAGAGAGCGTGAAGAGAGAGAAGAAAAGGCGCGTAGGGAGCGTGAGGAGCAGGCACGCTTAGCTCGGGAACGAGAAGAAGAGGAACGCAAAGAACGAGAGGCCCGTGAACGAATCGCGCGCGCGAAACTCTGGAGGGCAGCAACGCTGCTCGAGGAGAGACGGTGTCGTGCGCGGGATGTACAGATGCGGGGAATAGGTCTATGGACTGTCGGGCGGGCTCTCGTGCGCATCCAGAGCCTGATGGACGAGTTCGAGTCGCTCAAGTTCTCCGAGATGCAGCCTCTCAGCGTGTCCGCTGTTCCCTGGCCTGTGCTCATCGACCCACTTGTTCTTCAGGTCGCCGACATTTCGTGGGACACGGTGGAGAGCTTCTTTGCTCGAGTCAAGCAGATGGAGGTGGACGTCGCGGTGTACAATGCCCTTGTGCAGAGGGTTCATAGGATGTTCCACCCAGACAGATGGCGAGCGAGGGGGATCTTGGAGAGCGTGATGGATGCAGAGGTACGGGCCAAGCTGGAGGCAGCGGGGAATGTAGTGTCGCAAGCAATGTCGCCGTTGTGGACGAAGACGAGAATCTAAGTAATAAGTAGCCTTCTTTTCCTTCTTCAGTACCGTTGGAGCAGTTGGATTATCTCCAATTACCGCCGCTTTCCCCTCGAAAAAAGACCACGCATATAACGGTGTCCACTCCGCAACAAGTGTTTTTCGGCAGGTTCCGTGACACTTCGCGGCATGACGAAGGTCTGGAGGGGGCCGCCTTGTCCGAGTCGTCCGAGTCATTGTCGTGAGCCTTGCGCTTTGCAGCAGTGTTAGATGATCTGAAGCTCCTTGATGGATTTCATGTAAGCCTGAATTTCGAGGCACGAAAGCAAAATAACCATTTGCATCTTGTCGACGTAACTTTCGTTGACGAAGATTGACGAGGCGGTCGAAGAGGGTCTTGAACGCCGCGAGGATTTTGTGGACGTTTGGATCGGACGAGTCGTCTCCAATAAACGTGCCAAGGGAAGGGAGGATGATTTGTCGGACGTGCTGTCGAAAGCTATGTTGACCCATTTGTTGATAGTGGAGAGAGTGGAGAGGGAGTCGTGGTATTCTGGTTCTCTTTAAGCACGTCAGGCCTGAAATACATCAGTTAGAGAAAGAGAAAAACGGCTGGAAGTTACAACTCACCTTATAATATGTGTTTTGGAGTTGAGCCGTGGTGCGGTCAGCGGTATCTTCAGTCTTCTGCTTCGCCGCTTGACCAGTCACCAGTGCCGATCCTGCACATCTTGCTCGACGTCCCATCTTCTTTGGCGCGATCTGCTTGACCCTCTAGGCCTCCACAGCGTCAGCCAGACCGACTCGGGCGAAGGATGCAAAGTCGTTGGTGAGGAAGCACCCTCGGAGGAGATGCTTTGCCAGACGATGGAGATGAGTATCTTGAGTGAGCTGATGTTGACCGAAGCTGCCAAAGAGTTGCCAAAGAGCCTCTGCAGCAAGAGCGATCAGTGGAACGAAGAGTGCCGATGGGTGGAACATACCGTTCATGGAGCACAGCGCCTTGTACGCTGAGAATTCGACGAATGTCGTTGGCGAGTACCGTACGCGTCCTTGACTGCTGAGGAAATCTTCGGACGAAGGGAATGACGGACTGCGTGAGCCGGTCGAGGAAAGCGTTGCAAATGGAGGAACTAGCAATAATAATTTGCGTTCTTTTCTTGTTGACAGGGCAAGATTCTCCGGCCTCCGAGGGCCGAGCGCGTTTGAGTACTCGTCGCTGGTTGAGGAACGGATTAAGACCGTGACGCGTGACGATGGAACGTTCGTTCCAGACTCATGCTGACTACGGTACATTTAGATAAGCGTTCAGTCCCCGAAATGGTCGCCTAGTACAAATGCATCACTTCGTTCTGTTTGTGAACTTGTCTCCAGCTCTTGCAACTGACCCGTTTGAAAGGACAACATCTATGTTCCTATCCTCGTTTCACAAATCCAAGTTATGCCCACTCAGTACTCAGCGGTCAAGTTAGACGCTCGTCGTCCACAAGTACGTTAAACGGCGCTTGACTGTGAATACTAATAATAAGCTCTGCTCGTGACTCTCACAAACCACCTCATGCCCCCACTCAAAGCCCACCCTCTACTGAACAGATCCGAGCTCTTCGTCGACTGTACTAGTACGCGATCCAAGCTCACTGCAGGTCAACTCAAAGCCATCCTATGCAACTACCCCCGCCGCCGCCATTCAGTTTATCCAGCCGAGAGGTCGAGCCTCGTTCTACAAAATCGATTTCCGACGCAACACAAACTCTGGTATTTTGCGCTAAATGACCCTACGAAGAACTTGTTGGCTCACAGTGGTCTTTCCGCAGCGGAGGAAGCGCTCGCTACCCTAGACGGACAGTCTTTCTGCCTCCCCGGAGGCAGCGAGTCCCCGATAACTATAACCCTCAAATTCAGCATCAAATCGCCCGCCCATCCTCCAAACACTACGGTGCCCTCAGCATCCCCGCGCATAATCAAACAATGGGACCGCAACAAGTCAGCGAAGGAGCTGTACCATATTATGCGTCCATACGGACCTCTATACAGCGTCCGAAGCGACCCCATTGTCGGAGGTCTGGTGCAATTTTGGTCAGAGCCCGACACTCGCGAGGCTGAGATTGGGTTGGCGGAGAATTCCATAGTCATGCAACAGTACGATCCCTGCAGTGTCTTTTGTTCGGTGAGTATCAGCCCTGCTATATGACAAAGGCTCACGACGTTTGAAGAACGTCCACTCCGACGTCGACATTGATGTCATCCGTTCTCACTTCGAGAAGGTAAGTTCACTGCTAATCTTTTAAAACGTAAAACTCATATGGCAATCGTAGTACGGCAGTATCACCAGGTGGATTAACACTACTGCACATTCTTTCTCTGGCACTGACTATGCATCCATCCCTCAGCGCCGAAATACTCCTCAAAAAAGGAAACGGCAAGAGTCGGGGCCTCGCAAAAATCTCGTTTCTCACAGCTTCGGAAGGTAATGAGATCCCGCACCTCTCTTCTTTTCTTAAGCTGACACCAAGTATTTCTGTAGCCAGGGCGGCAATACAGGGCATGCATGGGCGGGAAATTCATTGGCAGAAGATGGCGGTGTCGTACCACGTTCTCAACGACGCCCAGCCAGCATCTGGACCGCCTGGTATTGACGATGAGGCGACCGCGAACTTGGACTCGGATCCGCGCAAACCACCAATGTCTTCTAGTGAAGCCGCGAAGCACCCGGCAAAGCCACCTAATAAGCCAGCTGGGGGCGAGACGCAACCACAGCCTGATCACATCAAGAAGCCAACTGTAGTTGTCGAGCCCACCGAGGTGAGTAGTAAAACTCGTCCTTGCTGTCATCGTAATACTTGGCCAGGACCCAGAGATCGGGCGTCTCAAGGAAGAGCTTTGCCATCTGAAAGAGCAATTGCTCACCAAAACAGAAGAGAACGACACACGATTCCAGAGCCTGCAAGCACAACATGATGAACAGGCAGCGCAGCGGGTTGCAGCGCAGGACGAGGCCAAACTGCTCCGTGCGGAGTTAGCTGTTGTGACAAGCATGAGCCAGTGGTCGAATATGCAACATGGGCACGAGGTGAAGAGGATGCAGGCGGAGATGGAGCTGCTCCGCGGGCGGCTCGGGGATGCGGAACGCGCGCAAGAGGTGGCGGAGGCGCAGGTTAGGTTGTTGGAGGAGACGAATCGGAAGAGGGAGGAGGAGGAGGAGGCACGACGGCGCGCTGCGGAAGTTGACGAGATGCGACGCCGGATGGCGGAGATGGCTACGGAGGAGCGGGCGCGTAAGGAAGCAGAGCGGCAGGAACGACTGAGGCAGCAGAAGGAGAAAGAGCGTGAAGAGAGAGAAGAAAAGGCGCGTAGGGAGCGTGAGGAGCAGGCACGCTTAGCTCGGGAACGAGAAGAAGAGGAACGCAAAGAACGAGAGGCCCGTGAACGAATCGCGCGCGCGGAACTCTGGAGGGCAGCAACGGTGCTCGAGGAGAAACGGTGTCGCGCGCGGGATGTACAGATGCGGGGAATAGGTCTATGGACTGTCGGTCGGGCTCTCGTGCGCATCAAGAGCTTGATGGACGAGTTCGAGTCGCTCAAGTTCTCCGAGATGCAGCCTCTCACCGTGTCCGCTGTTCCCTGGCCTGTGCTCATCGACCCACTTGTTCTTCAGGTCGCCGACATTTCGTGGGACACGGTGGAGAGCTTCTTTGCTCGAGTCAAGCAGATGGAGGGGGACGTCGCGGTGTACAATGCCCTTGTGCAGAGGGTTCATAGGATGTTCCACCCAGACAGATGGCGAGCGAGGGGGGTCTTGGAGAGCGTGATGGACGCAGAGGTGCGGGCCAAGCTGGAGGCAGCGGGGAATGTAGTGTCGCAAGCAATGTCGCCGTTGTGGACGAAGACGAGAATCTAATTAGCCTTATTCAGTATTACCCTTGGAGCAGTTGGATTATCTCCAATTACTACGCCTCTTTCCCTTCGAAAAAAGACCAGTAACGGTGTCCACTCCGCGACAAGTGTTTTTCGGCAGGTTCCGTGACACTTCGCGGCATGACCGACGACATTGACCGTGACACTACGCGACCAATACGCGACCAATACTACGCGATGGCTGCATAAGGCGTTTTGGGATATGGGAGTCTGGATAGCGGACGATGATTTTGAGCACATGATACGGTGCAGAAGAATGAGTTGTAGGCCACCAAGTATACGCGGGCTACATGCGGCTGCGAATCAAGTAGAAGCTGAAGTAAGGAGTCGGGCAGAGCCCGGGCCTCGAGTGCATCAACTTGAAGTATGCTATGTACAAGAATCGAAGAGTAAGGTATTTAGAGGGCTCTGCAACTTGGCAAGTCAGAGCGTGTGTCTACGTAACAATATTGTAGGGTTTGCCGAAGCGCCAGACAAGAGGTTCAGGCCTCCCAGTCACCAATCCACCGAGACCGTCGAGCTAGGACAAAGACCAGAGGCGCCCAATGTACATTCGCCGCAGCGAGGGACCTTCGGGTCGCAAATTGTCTAAAAGAACCTTGTAAATGCGGTTCGACGTCGAAGATACTAGTACACATACCTGACCGAATCCTACCAGCAGCGGGTTAATGTCGCGCCAAAGTTCTTTCGGGAGCCACGACTCGAGACTGACCCTAGCGAAAGAACGGATAAGCGTGCGATGGGTGAGGGTGACAAGTCGTTTACCGTGCCTTGTCCTCCTTCCCTTTCTTGAACTGGTGCCATCCAAGGAGGCGGGTGATTCGTGCAACGTGAACATCTACCCCGATTCCGGCATTTCTACATTTTGTCACGATGAGTTCTTCCAAAGATGAACGACAACGGACATGTCCCAAGCGTTCTGGAGGGTTAGAAGGCCGACTTTCGGACCAACACCGCGCAGCGTCAGCAGTTCCTCGATTGTTTGAGGAACGTCCCCATTGAAATCGTCACGGAGCTTCTCAGCTGTGTCTTTGAGATATCTATTCAGGTAATCAGTAGTTGGACGACGCCCAACGACTCGGACGAACTGGGCTTTCTTCTCCCCCATCCCAACGGGCCTGATTGCTTCCTTTATGTCTTGCACATCTGCAGCGAGCATCGCTTCGAGAGACATGGTCCCGCCGAGGGTTTCGCGCAGGTTTATGATGGCCGGGTCAACCTGTGTGTCTTTTGCTTGCGCGGAGAGAATTAGTGAAACGAGGGTGATAAATCTGGACAGGCTTAGTTGTGACTGTAAACTTGGAGATTCTGTCTACCGTTTATTCTGCGAGGCCGTAGTGAGCAAGTGCCATGAGAAGAGAAGCGAAGAGACCCACCCTCGGGTCTGTTTCGTGCCTCTGCGCCATATGGCACCCCATCGTATCCACCGGTGCGATTGGCAATTTGCGCATTTCCCGAATGGCGTCGTACACTTCGCGCCAATGCGCTGGAGTAGGATCCGGTTTTGCGAGCGGCTTTTTGTAGGGGCTACTCTTGGACTTCGTGGGCGATTTCTGGGACGATTTGGTCTTGGGTTTCTTGTTCGACGGACTACGAGTGGGGGTCGATGGTTTGACGTCCTCGTCCTCCATTTTGATATGATCCTCCATAGTATCCTCCTCCTTCACCGTATTGACGCGTCTCTGTCGCCGTGGAGTGGCTGGAGGTGTGCGCAAAGGCTTCGAGTCGGCGTCATCCTCCAATTTGAACAGCGTAACGCCGGTATTGTACGGGCTGGCGCGCGAGGAGAGTCGGGAGGACGTCCGCCGTACCAATGACATGTTCCACAGTCGAGTCGCGTCGGTGTGAAGGCCAGGAGCTTGACCGATTTGGCGAAAAGCAAGCTGTTTTGACAGGCTCGTCACACGGTGTAATCTTCTTGCTCTTCAACTCGACGGTCAAGAACGAGCTCTTGCGCTGCACCATGAACTATTGAAATCGGTCTTGCCGCGCATCCTCTCCAACCCCATATCTATGGTTCCGGCGTACTCCTACTCCTGCAGCAGGTGAAACAAAACTGGGAGCGGAACCACCATGCCACTGTCCCTCGAACTCATCGTCAGTGCCACGATTCCATTCCATGAACTGCGACAAGAAAACATACATGTCAATTCGGTGCGTAGGCCGTTCCTTGCCGCAAGTCTCGCTGTACAAAAGACATTTAGCGATTCCGCCTGGAGTGGTCCTGGGGTCTCCCGGCTGGTTCGCTCGAGAGCTATCTCAACTCATTCAGTACGCTCCTCTCTCTCCTGTGTAGCCTTGCCCTCCTTATGTGTATGATAGCGGACCCCATAGTTGAAGCGTTGCTCAAGGACGAGCAGTCGGTTCTCGCAGTGCACCCCAGCTTGATTTCGGCCTTGTCCCGTCAGCAGCCAAATTTTCGTGGAGCTCGCAAACTCAACCATATAGACGAGGTGTGTAGTACAGAGCTCCTCAGCACCATTCCTCTCATGAATCTCAGTTATACAACGGTCAAAATCCTTCGACTACGTCGTCCTTCACGCGGATAAATCACCCACCATCTCCCCTTGGGTCATCTCCTCCCCTATCCCGCCTCACTTGACGATGGGCCGCTCTCACATGAAACTATACCAGAACGACCTAGACTTGCTACGTCCCAACAATGATTGGCTCACTGTGCTTTTCAAACTCCCCGCGACCTTTTCGCCGTCGGATGCCACTCCCATTCCGAAACCTCTCACCTTGATAAACCTGTATTATCTTTATAAAGACTGGATATGTGCCTTTGCGCCTCCCAGTTTCATCGCCGGCCTTCCGCTCCCTGAACTTTCGGAAGAAATGGAGGAAGGGTCACAATCAAAGGAAAGCCTGCACACCGTCTTAACACCGGTAACTTGCGAAACTCCCCCTCGACGGCTGCTTCCTCATGAATTGGCCCGGGATCCAAATGCTCGCGACGATGAAGAAGACGACGACGCCATAACGGACGACAGCCACATCTCGGGCGCCGACGGTCTCGAGGAGTACTCGAAGGCCAGTTTGGCGCGCGACAGCTGCATGTCGAACGATCGCTGGGTGAAGGTTGTGTCGAGTTGGGTGCGGGAGGTAGGCAGTTTCGACGTTGACGAGAGGACGATTTTCAACGACGAAGAAGTTCGAACGGCGGAGAAGGAGTTCACGGAGCAGCCTCGAACTGTGTCCAGCATGCACTTGGACAAACCAGACTATCTTCATGTTCCTCGTTTCAAGCGAAAACGGAGCACAGAATAGTTTATTTCTCTTTCAGGCATGTCCTGTGTAGTAGCCATACCTTTACGATGGGAGCAGGGTTTGTGGAGGGTGCTTGCATCGTTGGATTGACGATTATTGTCGGAGAATGACATAGACAGAACGCGGGGGCGTGACGCCATGATGCCCGTATACGCGCGGTGTTTGTTTTGCCTAGTGATGGCCAGGTTCAGTTCGGTTCAGGTTCAGGCGCTGTTTTGCTGAACGCTGAACCTGAACCCGACCTGAACGCGCGTTCAGGTTCACGTCGGTCCGGTTCGGCGTTCGAACCGCGTTCGAACGCTGGACGCGATCAGCGCGTTGATGCGCCAGGATTTGCCTGAAATTCCTCCAGGTATGACAAGATAACATTGAAACTGAGCTCACCCATACAAACAGATAGGTCTTGCTGCCTGTGGACCGTCCAAAGCGCGATGAGAGGGTTAGTGTTAGTAATCATGATGGCTGGACTGACCGCCGGACCGCCGTCTTGGGTCGCTACGTCGCGTCAAGCGCATCAACATGATCAAGTTGCCGAAATTTACAGCGGTGCCAAGTCCCTGCCGACCTGACTGCCATGATGGATCCACCATATTAGGCAGTTTACATCAATTCTCCCGCCGGCCCGGCGATTCCGCGTCCGACGTTCGAACGCGTTCGAACCGAGTTCACGAGAATCTGGCCAGCGCTGAACGCTGAACTGGACTTGAGGCTGAACGCGCGTTCGGTTCAGTCCGGTTCAGGTTCGAACCGAAAAGCCGAACCGAACTCCGCCACCACTAGTTTTGCCTGCCGTCTTGGTCAGGAGGGGGATACCCATGGCAATTTGAAGCTGCGCCGCGGGGAGAGTATGTAGTTAGAATATGTTTCTCCATTCTGGCGTTGATTCAGTTCTGCGGGGTAACTTTCACTGACGTGCCGGGGACATACGCGGGAATGCGTTCCCATATTAGGACTGATGCACAACCGTACCTTTTCGATCTTGTTTCTTTCCGCCAGGTATATCCATTCCTCGCAGCATTGTCTGTCCTGTGGCTCCAGGGAACTTGACCTTTTGGGTTGACCTCCATGAAATGGAAAAGCTCTTCTCGACCTGCACTACCGGCATAGGAAATTCGCGACACTTGCGCGACACGCGCTGCTGAGTAGGAATGTCATCTCTGTAACTGACTTCCAGAGACAGAGACGTCATAACGACTATCCGAGCGCACTACGCCCATCCCCAAAGTTGGAAAACACATCGCTCCATCACCGCTTCTCCGACAGGCGAAATGGTACGCCGACTGCGGCAGACACGGCCGCACTTCTTACACTGTGACAATGGTCTTGGACCCCGACGACGACTCGTCCCTTCTCCTCCTCCCCATGCTACTTGCGAGCGCTTACCTGCCGTGTTCACGCACATTATAGTCACGGCACATCTCCGACGAAAACTGACCGAGTCTGCCGCTGGTGCCTGCGCTTTCTGACAGACTTCCTTGTCATGGAATCTCCCGGACAAGGACCTCGCTCTGACGACGTAGAACTTGCGCCGGGGCGAACGTGCTGCTTCTCAGTTATGACGACGTTCAATGTGGGCCCGTGCGGGATGGCTCGTTTAGAAACGTATTTAAACCCTCAAGAGATGTCTTTTTTCTTCAGCTTCAGTTCTTTCCCTCATCCACTCTGCACTCGAGCCTCTCCCTCACATAGTCAACATGATCTCCAACGTATTCATCATCTCTTTTTTGGTATGTGGTTCGCTGTTACATGTTGCTTCACGACTAACTGTAACACAGACAGCGCTCAGCAGTGTATATGCCGTCGGCCCTGCTGCGGTCAATCTGCGCACTGCTGCTAACTATGCCGTCCTCGCTAAAGCTGGGGTTTCAACAGTGCCGCCCTCGGTAATAAGTAATACCCTCATGTTTGCACTATTTTCGCCTCTCTAACAGCCACTTTCTTCCAGCTGGAGCCGTGGCAGTTAGCCCCATCGCAGCCACAGGGCTCACAGGATTCTCGCTCACCGTCGATTCCACGGGACAATTCTCTACATCTGCTCAAGTCGTCGGCAAGCTATTCGCAGCGTCTTATGCCGTGCCGACGCCTGCAACTCTCACTACCGCGATCGCCGATATGGGCACTGCGTTCACCGATGCAACTGGTCGGGTAAACCCAAATTTCAGCAATCTGGCTAGTGGTGGGTCTTGACAACCCTCTCGTGTTCTATTGGTGTGCTAACAATTCCTCAGGCGCTATTGGCGGCCTCATCCTTGCGCCTGGGCTCTACAAGTGGACATCGGGAGTCAGTATCGGCAGCGATGTGACGATTGCAGGTGGAGCGACCGACAGTGAGTTATTATTCACTCGTCATAGGCACGGTTAACTGATACGATTTTGCAGCCTGGATCTTCCAAGTGACTGGGACTCTGACAATTGCTGCTGGGAAAAAGATGGTTCTTGCGGGCGGCGCGCTCGCAAGCAACATCGTCTGGGTGGTGACTGGGTCGGTCACTGCCGCTGCCGCCTCCCACATCGAAGGCGTCGTTCTTGGCAAAACCTCCATCACCTTGCAGACAGGGACGACTGCTAACAGTCGCCTCCTTGCCCAGACTTTTGTTGCGTTGCAAAAGGTGTGTTCCGTTCCTCGCGCCTACTGCAGGCAATTGTCTAATTATTCCTCCCCAGGCCACTGTCAATAATTAGTTTTTTTTTTTCGGGGCTACTCCAAGTTTTAAGACTCTATCTACATACATATGGGACTTGCATCAGTTGAATTTAAATCATACCTAACACATCGTCGTCTCGCAAGGAATCCGTGCCTTTGTCTTCCACCTACATTCGGAACCGACGACAAGTCGTGCAACTCCGAAGAGAGTGTGTACAGCGTTGACTCGGCAGCAAGTTACGAAAGTCCGCTCATGAACTACATGATGGTCAGTCAGGTCCATATCCGGTGTGCAGAGAAGCCTAATACTTGATTCATTCATCACCAGCCACAGCTTCCAGGATAGGGTTAGGGTTAGCTTAGGCGCCCGCGGTTCCCTCTCGACACCAATGGACGACCTACAATCTCGCGCGCAATAACAGAAGGGGTTCGAGCAAAGCAGGAAGCTGGTGCATGCGACATGAATAGAAGGGGAAAAAAGGGTGAAGACGACGTCAGATACGGACCGCACGGTGTATTTTCCCTTCTTCGCCGTCGTCTCCATTACCCGGTAAAGTGGTGTGCGTCACCAACCTCGAAGGTCTACAACAGAACAGAACAGCCTGAGCTCGAGTCGAGCGGGTTGAAGTGAACGCACGGTCGGGTCCGCCACGGCCAATGGACGGGCATCCGAGTCCTTCATATTCGCGAATGTCGCCTGAAGCTAAACTGAGTGATTCATGAACGACCTGCGACGAGTTTCACGGACTCGGAGGGTGAGGCCTTGAGCGCGAGTCGGTGGACTTGAGGGCGGAACGATGGAGTCGGATGGACCTGAGTGCAAACGCGCAACGGAAGGACTTGAGCGCATCATCTGCACTCGCCGGCGCGCACTATCATATCCTGGAGTGTGGATTGACTTGTGGATTGACTTCAGGAAGAAAGACCACGATGAGCGCGAACGACGACGACGACCAAGGCATTGATGAGCGCGTGCGTGCCAGTGGATGGAGTGGCGTGCGACCGCAGATGAAGTAGAAAGCAAAACGCCGAGCGCGTTTGACTCGTGACCTGCAGGTGACCTGGTGCATTCTTTCTACCACTGCCAGTACGATCTTCGTGATATGGCTAACATCCCTGGTGCTTATCGACCTCCACGCTCTACGCACTCACACATAATCCACGATAAGATCCCGAGGTGGAGGCCATGAACAAGTTCTTCTCCGACGGTTTGGCGGCGCGCGCAGGCGAGACTTCAGTACATTACCGCGACAAGATGATCCAGGTAAAGCCTCTCGTCCTTCATAACTGGTCAATACCATACCTTATAGATTGGACGTGAATACTTTGGTGAAGGAATTCAGCCTGTCGTTACCAACCAGCGTAGGAAGCGGTCTCGCAAGCCCAAAAGAAAGAAGGTGGGGTACTTCAACAACCTCTGGACGAATACATACACGATGACGATTTTAGGTAGCAGACCAAGGCGAATTCAACGAAACGGAGGTGCCGACACGTCGCTGTGAGAAGGGAAAATTCGCAAAGGTATGGCGACTGCCGTCGAGTAAAAGAAACACAGTAACCCACAACGACCTAGCTAATCTCTTTCCTGTCCTGCGTGCATAGCTGAGGAACATTTGCACATCTAGCCATACGTTACAAAATTTAAAGAATCGTCACCGTAAAGCCATGCGTGAGCGGCAAGCCCACCACAACATTAAGCACCTTCGTCGTCGTGTCATACGCCACATTCTGGTGCGCGACAGGCTTCCCATTGAGCACCACAATTCCCGGCGCCTTGGTGATGCCTAGGAACTTGACCCTCGCGACGTTTACGCCCGTCTTGAAGCCAAAGCTTCCCGACACGATAAGCGTACCGTGCTTGAAGGCCATCGCAACCTCCGTTTGCTTCGGCTGGACAATGGACTCCCCGTCGTCGATATACAGCAAGCCTGATGCGTTCCCGTCCGTACCAGGCGCAACGACAAACTCGAAATCGGTCTCGCGCAGTTCGGTCGTGGTCATCTGCACCTGTTCGCGCAAGGGAAGCACGACACCGCCCTTGATATGTACGGGGATCTCCGTGAACGAAACGTTCGTGAGTTGAACTTGCGAGCCGGTGCCATGAACGGGCGCGAGCGTCAGGAAGTCGTAGAATATGTCGTTAGGGAGGTAGATCGAGACGGAGGTCGAGTTCTCGTCCGTGACGGGTGAGACGAGAATCGAGTCGCCGAAGAACCATTGGAGGTCTATGTTGTACGTCGCAGCCTCCTTCGGGTACTTGAACCACACCGGGCTAACGACAGGCGTACCGAGTAGGTTGGCTTGGTGGAAGGCCGTGTAGATGTAGTCGAGCAAGCGGTAGCTGGACAATCGGATTAGTTGAGGAGTCGCATCACCTAGCAGCGCACTCACCGCATGTCAAGGGCATTCTTTGCGGCCGCGGTGGTGAGCGGCCAGCGGTAGAATTCTTGGCTTATCGAGGTGTCCGCGTTGTGCTTGTAGCACAATTAGCCGTAAATAACAAGCTATAAAGAACCACTTACGTTCCGCATGAAGGGATAGAACGCGCCCAACATGGCCCACCGTGCACAGAGAGTCTCTGTCGTGTCCTCCGCTAAATATCCCGTCAGACAAACATGTAGAAACGCCTAAATTGAGCAACCCACCATAGCCGCAAATATCGGCACCAACCATAGGCACCTGGTAAATCGTAGCCATCCCAAGCATGCCTGAGATCGAAAGCCGGTAGTGCGTCCACTCGGAGAAGTTGTCCCCCAGCCACTTGCCGACGGTCGCTCCTGCGCCAGCGAACGTCGAGCGGGTGATGACTAAGGTCCGCTTCCCGGGTCGACGGTCGAGCATCGCTTGGTGCGTCGCAACCGACATCATGGTTCCGTAGAGGTTGTGAGTATCGTATTCGACTAGGCCGTTTGCGTGGACGGTGTTAGTCTACAAGTTGAATCAGCGCCACCGGGTGAGTAGATGCAAGAGGGACCGACATATGCTGTCTTGCTAGAGAGGTTTCCACCCGGTGCGGCGTTGTTAATCGAATACGGCGGCACAAGGAGATTGTCGCGCTTGTTCCGCCGACCAACGGCGGTGGAGTTGACGAAGATAGGCGTGTTTGGGTCCGGAGGAGCAGACGAGCGGGGCGGAGGTAGGCCTTGGTTGATGGCCTGTTGGAAGGGGTTGTCGCACGGAAGGTCGCAGAACTACATGATGGTCAGTTGGGACCATATGGGACCATATCTAGTGCAGAGAGGACACAACGAACGCTGCTGGGGTCGTTCATATCTATCCAACTTCCTGTCGAGAATCAAGTCAGTTTAAAGCTACGTTAATGGGGCCTTTCGAAGTTACCGTCTAAAAGAGGTCAGTACAGAGCAATGACCTTACTGGTCCTTTGCTGCGCTTACCGATATCGAGGCCCGTCTCCGGAGAATAGAATAGTTCAAATTCCTTCGACCAATAACTGTAATCCCATCAGTCGTGAACCGAACATACGAACAGAAAGACCACGCACGCCTGAATATCCGGGTGGAACCAGTCTTCGACGAATATCAAATACCAAGATTCTGCAAATCACTTCAGCACTCACCAGGGAACACAGTGACACCTGAAAAGCCAGCCATGAGTGGGTACCATCGCGCCAAAACAAAATATCAACGCACCCGGCCAGACCAGACCGAGATGATCACTTCCATTACTATTCTTGAGCCAGATATCGGCCTCCGTACCGCGGTCGTACGGTCCGTAGTTTTGGTCGGGAAGATATCCAATAGCAGGATCGGTCATGAGCACAAAACGCTGGTCATGACTGTGCAGGTAATCGACGATCTCGCGCATGCGATTCAGCGGGAAGTATTGAGGGTCGACTGTGAAAACCCTGCGACGGTCCATGTAGTCCTGGCAATATATGAGAACAGCCTAAAGGACGCAAGTACACGAACGATGTCAGTCCACATTGTCTCTAGCGGGATGCCAGCAGCAGAATAGTTCGTAATAACGCCAGCTACGTCGATATAGTCTGCACCGCAATGTCAGATGTGTTTTCGCGACAAACGAAAAATTCCGCACTATGATAACCAAATCGACACTGGTGGAAACCGAATGACCAATAGGGCACCTCCGCCGGCGTACCGACGATCTCGGCATACTGCTTGGCCACCTCGGTCGGGTCCGTCTCACTCCCAGCAAGGAAGTAAAAGTCGAGGAGACCGCCAATGACATTGTACTCGAGGGCGCCCGGGGTCAGCTTGATGTCCATCCCATTCGAGCTGAGGAGGAGAATCCCATGCGTACCGGTGGTGCGCTGCTCGAAGTAAACTGGGTGGTTCCCGTAGAGGTTCGTACCGGTCGGCACGCCGTAAGCATCGCGCGACCACAAGGTAAGCGTAGTATTGTCCGGGTCGAGACGGAACGTGTGAGTGTGTTCGCCTAGACCGTAGATGTTGGCGTTGGAAGGAAGGGAGGTCTTCACACGCAGGTACTGCGGCTCGAAGATAATGGGGTGCGAAGCGGTGGAGAAGAGGACCTCCGAGGTCGACGAACGGAGGATGGAGAAGCTGAACGGGGAGGTCGTGTACTTGAACTTGATCGCCGCCGACTGGGGAGACACTGGATGCGCTGCAGACGGCCGGGGGAGTACAGACTCGGGGACTTCGTAGCGAGCTGATGAGGCATCCGTGATTTTGACATGAATACGATTTTCTGAGAACAACAACAAGTCAGTCCAGGCCAGATTGTAACCAGAATAAACACAGACTCGTCTCGTATACAACCTTGAGGGACAGCGAAGGGATATCGTCGCCGAAGACGTTGCAAGCCTTGCCAGCGAGCTTTAGCGCCGCGGTGAGGGTGCCTCCCTGCACGTTGACGTTGCTGGCAGTATAGCCTGGACAGGCATCGAGGACTGCAGGGTCGACGTTCGTGCCAGCAAGTACACGGGTGACAGCAAGCCCAATGAGTGCGACTCGAAGAGCACGACCCATTGTGGTTGGGGTGTCAATGGCATCGCCCGCCCTTTTATACGCCGCGCTGAAAGTGGAGTGTTCTATGGCATATGACCGTGCTTCCACGCGCTGCCGAGGGAGGTCTGCTGACCCATGGTCGGGCGAAGAACACCAAGGCTTTCACAATTTTTTTCGGAGATTTTTTGGTATCTTGCCTCTCGAGTACTGAAAGGCTACATGGTGCTTTGGTTGTAGGAGCACGGAGGCTCATGGAGGTCGACCTCGGGAAATGTCGCTTTGCAGAGATGTCGCAATTCAGTGGAAGAAGCTGCAGACAGCTGATGCGCCCTTTGAACGGACCAAGGACCTGTGACGTGCCTAGATACTACCGAAGTGTAAGCTTTGCTTACGACTCGTTTTTAAAACAGGGAAAGAATCCTGGGTACATTAACATGAGCAACTCCAAGATCGCGATTAGACCTCTCGTACAACGGCAACATTTGCTTGCCAAACTACGCATATCCCTTGCTTTCCCTCCACAAAGGCGTCAGCGCCTGTGCGACGGTGTTCCCCGCCGCCTCGATTCCCGTCCGCACGCCGTCATCCAAAACAGTCGCAAGAATTGCTCTCGACCGCCACTTGTCAGGGTGGAACATCCGATGCAGCCTCTCTACCAGTGCCTTGTACTCTGCAGGCTCTTCCCAAAGCCCGAGTTTGATCTTCTTAAAGAACTTCTCCACTGCGTCCCAGGAAATGTCTTCAACTGCGAGTTCGAGGGGGTCGGTGAGGATGGGCCACGGAACAGCAGATAGCGTCAACGGTTGGGTTTCAGAAAACTTGAGTTTATCAAACTCAAGCATTAGAAGCTTGACGCGCGAAAGAGCCATCGAGACGGTCCATTTGCCGGTACCCCGCAACTCCGTGTCGCGCTTCTTGCAGCGTTTTACCTCTTTTGCCGTTGCCAATTGCCAGCGCTGTAAGCGTTGCAGTCGCTCGCGCTCCTCTTGGGCTTTCCGTTCCCGTTCTTCGCGTTCGCGAGCCAAGCGCGCCTTTTCCTCCTTCTCCTGACGCTCCTTCTCGACCCTTTCGCGCCTCAATCGCTCTTGACGCTCCGCTCCCTTCTTTGCCTTCTCCTGGGCCAACATGCTCTCGAAATTCTTGATCCTCGTCGCAATATCCTCGGCACGGCGCTGAGCCGCCTCTGCTTCTTCCCTCTTGCGCTTCGCCTCCTCCCAGATCGGCTTGTCTCTTTCAAGCTCCAACATCTTGAGTTTCGACTGTGCTAATTCCAGCACACGTTCCACAGCCTCCTTCTCCGCGCGAAGTTGCTTCGCTTCAGCGACCGCCTTCGCGCGCTTCTCAATTTCGTTGATGCATTGCGCCTGGACAGTCGCCAGCTCCGTCAGACGTTTGGCACCCTCACTCTCCAACTCGCGACGCAGCCTTTCACTCTCGACCCGCAGCTTTCCCTCCTCGTCGCACCGCACCTGAAGTTTCGCAAGTTCTGAAACCTCCAACGCCCGACGGAGACGTTCGACCTCGACCAGCTGTTTGATCTCAGCCTCAGCGGCAACCCGCAGCTTGACTTCCTCGTCGTAGCGTGCCTTATGATTGGTGCATTCAGAATCACTGAACTCCCGCCGCAGCCGCTCTTCTTCAAGCTGCTGCTTCACTTGGTCATACAGGGACTGAAGATGGTCGAGTTCGGCGCAGCGGCTGCACTCGGTAATCTCGGGAGACGCCTTTGAGACATCCGACGAGCCTTCCACTATTCCGCTTTCGAAGGAAGCGCTTGCGTGGTTGCTGTTTCGACTAGAATCTCGAATGGCTTGTGAAGCTCGGGCTCAGGGTGATTGATCGTCGTTGCTTGGTGAACATTGTCGCCTTTCACGAGTCCGTAGGACATTGAGATCTTCCTCCAGTGAAGTTCCTGTCCATGCATATCCCGGATGGCTGCGCTAGCTGTGGAAGTGTCAACTGGTGAAACGGAAATGTTAGCTCAGAAAGTACATTCGGCATTGGACAGAAACGATATCAGCGCCATTCCGCGACTCTTGCCGGTACGTGTGTTGCGCAAAATTTCGGTCCTGGGAGGTTGTCAATCTGGGTACACGAAAGTCTTCTTCGTGCGTTACCTGGTGATGGTACCATACTACTCGAGCGTGAGTGGCGTTTAAAAGCTGCAATAGAGCACCATACCTTCTCGAAATAAGAACGCAGGTTAGTGGCCTCGATATCGAAGTGAACGTTCTGTAAGCAGTCAGAGGAGCCCTACGATCAACCCAGCCGGCGAACTCACAGAGCAAAACACTGTGCAGGGATCATACATATCCAATATCTTCTTCTTCCCTGCACTCTTTCCAGGAATCGCAGCCTCCTTCGCATCGTCTTCAAACCAAAATTGGACCAACGCGCCAGCAATCGGGTCACAGCGAATACTGTGGAGAGGGCCGTACGGACGAAGAGCATCAAAGAGCATTTCCGCAGATTCACCCCATGCCCTGATTACACGTGGAGCGGCTGTGGGCTCATCGACTGGGACAGGTTTGGGTCTGGGAGGATTGATGCTCAGTTCGAGGACAACAGGAGGCTCGACGGCTGGAATCGGTTGGAGATGCAGAATCGCGAGGGCTTTCTCGGCTTTGGAGAGCTTAGTGTCAGTCAAAAATGCCATACGAAATTGAAGCACGTACCGGAGCTAAGGTCAGGAAACTCCAGACGATAAAAACCGCGCTTTCTCTTGGGCTTGATGAGGGCTAGAGTGGCATCGAGGTGGGTGGCACGGAGAGCGGCGTTAATCTGGTCCTCAGACACACGGAGCCGGATGAAATCGACGGATAAGACGGGGCTGGTCAATAGTGGGTGGGCTTTCATGGTGGTATGCGCAGAGTTGGAAGTCGAAGACCAAGAGTCATTTCTTCTGTCGGAGCCGGTCACGACTCACAAGTTGCTTGAAGTGACTGGCTGCATGGATGCCTTTCACCTACAAAGACCACAACGAAAGACCCACAAACAGACTCGTCGTAAGTTAGGATTGAATTGAGTTGGATTGACACCCCCGTGAATTTTTGATCTCTACCATCACCGCACTGACCGCAGCGAGATGCTGCGCGCGGCTCTCTTCCTCAGACGATGAGATTACTCTCGTTTTTCGCGTCTATTTTCCTTCTCCTTGTCCACGTCAACACCTTCACGCTCAAGCATCCAGCATTCCCGGAGTACAGCATTCGAATCAAGGTGGGCGCACCTAATACATTGTCTGTGGGTAGCACCGACGTATTCATGTAGGAAACAACCGGCTTTTGCGACCCTAGTGTCCGGTAAGTCTTTCCTGTTCTCAGTGGAAGAGGAATCTCACGCGAACCCTGGAGATCGTATGCTGGATACATCGACATTCAGGCGCGGCATTTGTTCTTCTACTACTTCGAAAGCCGGCATGCACCTGCAGAGGACGACGTTATTCTCTGGTTGAATGGGGGGCCGGGTGGGTCATCTTCTTTGGGCTTGTTCATGGAACTCGGTATGGAAAAGGCCTGCTCGCATGTTTGGAGGATTCACGAGAGTACAGGCCCGTGCACGATCATCTCGGAAAACTCGACTAAGACAAATCCTTACTCGTGGAATGAACAGGCCAATCTTCTATTCATCGAACAACCAGTGGGCGTTGGTTTCTCGTACGCCGATTTTGGACAAACCATAGTCCGTCCCATTCATGCAAATGTTTATTGGATATTCATACTCTGAACAGGATACAACGGAAGCCGCCGCTCAGGATATCGCCGCATTCTTGGCCATCTTCTTCGATTCGATGGAGGGCTTGAAAGGACGCGCGCTGCATATCGCCGGTGAATCATACGGTGTAATAATCCAACTTCAATCATGCCTTTCCTGTGCTAAGCTTCTTTAGGGTCGCTACGTCCCACTCTTTGCATCCCAGGTTCACGACAACAACAAACGAGCGGTTCAGTTGGGTATAGCTCCAGTAAATCTCATTTCCGCGATTATTGGCAAGTCAAACGTCTGAGGGCTTCTTCTTCTCATCCCAGCGCAGGTAATGGTTGCAGCGACATATTCCAGTTCGTCTCCTCGTTCGCAATATCTCAAAATCCTCATGGGCACTAGTGCTACCACATCGTACTACGAGATGCAATGCTCCATTACCAGCCCCGACGTTCCTCCCATCCAGTCGATAAGGCATGTATCTCTCGTGTTGAGTCCCTGTGAGGAATTCTGACATACGGGATAGTGCCTGCGTTCAGATGAAGCGAATTGTACGCATTTGCCTCATGCTTCTCTTTCTCTCATAAGTGTCTAGTTACCTCGTTGCAAACAAGCATTACAGCAACACTGCGAAGAAACTTTTGACGTTATCAACTGCATGGCCGCGCAGTCCTTCTGTGGCCAAGGTCTAATGGCGCCGTTCGATTCCACGGGTAAATCTGGCTCCATAGTCTATAAACGGCTCAACGACACGACAGGCAAAAACATGTACGATATGAGGACGGAGTGTATCGGAGAGCTGACCGACACTCTCTGCTATCCTGTCACCAAGTCATTCAATTCCATCTCTTGTGTCCAGCCTGATAGGCCTTTCCAGACAAATCGCCACCTACCTCAACCTCCCCTCAACCCGCGCGATTCTCGGCGTTCCCCCTGCTCCATCTTTCCCCAACATTACCATGGCCAACATGACCGTCAACGCGCAGTTCTCTGCCTCGGGGGACGTCCTCAAGTCGAGCGCCTCGCACCTTGCAGCACTGCTGGACCATGGCATTCGTGTGCTACTCTACGCGGGGACGTACGATCTCGTGTGCAACTACATCGGAATCGAGCGCGTTGCGCTTGGTCTGGAGTGGTCCGGACAGGACCGATTTGCCGCTGAGCCCCTGCGACAGCTGCTCGTTGACGGCGTGGCGGTGGGTGAGATTCGGGAAATCGATGGGTTGACGTTTACTAATGTTTGGAATGCTGGACACATGGTATGTCTGCACTGGCCAGATTCTTCTCGTCTTATTCCGCTCTTCCAATGCCAGGTCCCTCACGACAGACCAGCCGAAGCTTTGGTGCTCATCAATCGCTGGCTGGCGGATGGCCGTCTATCGTAAGCAAGAGGAGGATGTAACCAACGAATTGCTTGTCCCGACTCGTCTGCAAGACCGCACTGTTAATTGCATCTATTCTCATCGATTTGATCCAGACGTCGCAGAACAAGCTTCTGTACTTGCTGCGCACGGGCACAACTACAGGAGTAGGTCAGAAGCGGTGCGCGTGGAAAGGGCTTCGGCGAGGACGAATGTTCCTTGGCTTCTGATTCTGGCCACTGTTATCTGAAAATCTGAATGGTGAACGTACGCCCACATGGACGCTCAACTGGTGCCGACGGGGAACTCGTCTGGGCTTCCGCGATACGTGACGGAGATGAAGAGATGTCAGTGAGAGGTCCCGGCCAACGGCGCCATCGCTTCGCTTGGTTTCCGAGTCCCTGCAGCGACACAGTCTAAGCCGGAGTCGATGTGCTCGAGAGCGAGAGGACATATCCCTGCTACGTGGCCGAGGACACCGTATCCGAGATACGGAATACACGGCTACGTAGCAAAGCCGACGACCCTCTTTGCTCGTGCAGTCGACTTCGGAATGTGGAACAAGGGAGGACAGAATGGCGACGCGGAGATCATGACCTTTTCAACGGCACTCCACATGTATTTACTCCCGTCCTTGCGGCGGCTGTGTCCACCAACGTGCCCTGTGCAGATCCGCGCGGGCGCGGGGGCATCTAGAAACTGGGGGGAGCGGAGTTGTAAAAATGTGCGTAAATGGACAGGTGTGTCGATAAGATGCTTACGAACAGGACAATGTCGCTTCCTGGATTCGCACCGTCCACCATACGGTCCGGTCCGTCCTTTATGTATTTCGAGGTCGCGCGAATTTTTGGTGACCGCGATACCAGTGAGCGATTCGGTGGTCTGAGTCCTGAGTGGCTCAACGATCTTGCTCGTTTTGCTCACTGCCAGTGGCAGGTCTGCCGGCATACGACTGTGTTTTTAGAAACCGTGCAAATCGCGCCAACTTTTCCTACCGTGTACACTGACAACAAATTAGAACCCGCACCAGCGCCGCCATCTTCCCGCCAATAAACCCTCCTGGGGATCGCAGGCTGTGAATCTGCACAGTGTATCTCCTTCAATTTAAGACACTCCCAAGTGCAACGACGCCGAGCGACTCACACTCATTCAAACAACAATCTAAACACAAATTGTCCGTCGTCAGGTCGCACGGGGAAAAGATGGTGTGCCGTAGACCCGTACCGCTGCGTCGGCGGTTTTCAGATGTGTTGAAATGTAGGTAGATTAGATTAGATCAAAAAGTCGATCGCTGCTTCCTCGGTTGTCGTAATGCTAGGACACGGCATTCCGTACTGTTTGTGTTCCACATATCATTATTCCAAATCCGAGGTCACCGTTATCGCTGCACCGATCGATATCGCGCACCGCACACAGTTTGAAGTGGGAAGATCCATTAATATCATGCCGCGCATACGGAAGACGGTTTAGAAGTTAGAGAGGTGACTCTGAAGGAGCTCCGTGAAAAACAATGTGTATGTGTCACTGCCGATTCAAGTTTCAATGGTGTAAACGCTCTCTTCGGAGCGCTACGATTTGTCCTCCGTCTGTTCCGAAACTTGTGAAAACTGGGAGCCTGAGGCGCAAAGGCATATATCTTTTCGAGACGATGTATGATTTGAATTCAACGGATGGAAGCCTATTTTTTACACATATAGAATCTTAAACTTGGAGCAGCCCCGAAAAAAAAAAACTAATTATTGACAGTGGCCTGGGCAGGAGTAGTTAGACAATTGCCTACAGTAAACGCGAGGAACGGAACTCACCTCCTGCAGTGCAACAAAAGTCTGGGCAAGGAGGCGACTGTTAGCAGTCGTCCCCGTCTGCAAGGTGATGGAGGTTTTGCCAAGAATGACGCCCTCGATGTGGGAGCCGGCGGCGGCGGTGACCGACCCAGTCGCCACCCAGACGATGTTGCTTGCGAGTGCGCCGCCCGCAAGAACCATCTTTTTCCCAGCAGCAATTGTCAGAGTCCCAGTCACTTGGAAGATCCAGGCTGTAAAATTGTATTAGTTGACAGTGCCTATGGCGAGTGGATATTAACTCACTGTCGGTCACTCCACCTGCAATCGTTACATCGCTGCCGATACTGACTCCCGATGTCCACTTGTAGAGCCCAGGGGCGAGGATGAGGCCGCCAATAGCGCCTGATGCATTGTTAGTACACCAATAGAACACGAGAGGGTTGGGAAAACTGACCACTAGCTAGATTGCTGAAATTTGGGTTTACCCGACCAGTGGCATCGGTGAACGCAGTACCCATGTCAGCGATCGCGACGGTGAGAGTCGCAGGTGTCGGCACGGAATAAGATGCTGCGAATAGCTTGCCGACGACTTGAGCGGATGTAGAGAATTGGCCCGTGGAATCGACGGTGAGCGAGAATCCTGTAAGCCCTGTGGCTGCGATGGGGCTGACTCCCACGGCTCCAGCTGGAAGAAAGTGGCTGTCAGAGATGCGACGATGTTATAAGATGAGGGTATTACTTATTATCGAGGGCGGCACTGTTGAAACCCCAGTTTTAGCGAGGATGGCATAGTTGGCGGCAGTGCGCAGATTGACCGCAGCAGGGCCGACAGCATAAACACCGCTGAGCGCCGTCTGCGTGCCAGTTAGTAGTGAAGCAATATGGTATAATTACAGCGAACCACATACCAAGAAAGAGATGATGAATACGTTGGAGATCATGTTAACTGCGTGAGGGAGAGGCTCGAGTGCAGAGTGGATGAGGGAAAGGACTGAAGCTGAAGAAAAAAAGACACCTCTTGAGGGTTTAAATACCTTTCTAAACGAGCCATCCCGCACGGGCCCACATTGAACGTCGTCATAACTAAGAAGCAGCACGTTCGCCCCGGCGCAAGTTCTACGTCGTCAGAGGGAGGTCCTTGTCCGGCGGATTCCATGACAAGGGGACGTAGCCAGTCTGTCAGAAAGAGCCGGCACCAGCGGCAAACTCGGTCCAGTTTTCGTCTGAGATGTGCCGTGACTATAATGTGCGGGAACACGGCAAGTAAGCGCTCGCAAGTAGCATGGGGAGGAGGAGAAGGGACGAGTCGTCGTCGGGTTCCAAGATCATTGGCATAGCGTAAGAAGTGCGGCCGTGTCTGCCGCAGTCGGGGTACCATTTCGCCTGTCTGAATCGAAGCGTCGGCGGTTCTGCCAGTGGAGCGATGTATTTTCCAACTTTGGGGATGGCCGTAGTGCGCTCGGATAGTCGTTATGACGTCTCAGGAAGTCAGTTATAGGTGACATCCTTGCTCAGCAGCCTTAGTTTCCCAGTGCGTGTCGCGAATTTCCTATGCCCATAGTGCAGGTCAAGAGGAGCCTTTCCATCCAATGAGGTCAACCAGTTTGCTTGAGCCACAGGAAAGACGATGTAGCGACGAATGGACTGAGTTGCGTGCCAGTGGCGGAAAGAAACAAGATGGAAAAGGTACGGTTGTCCCAAGATAGGAATGCATTCCCGCGTCTGTCTCCGTCTCCGAGTCGGCAGGAGTCGGCCCGTGAGAGGGTTACCCCAAAATTACCCCGCTACGCGAGAATCGAGCGGATTGCCAGTTGGGCCAGGTAGGAACGCGTCGCGTAAGCACTTCGCGTGGTGTCACGGTCACGTTCTGATGTCTTCCTCTGACAAAACCACCACCATCTCCCAACGATGCAAGCGTCCTCCACAATCCCTTCCTCCCACAACTGACCAACCCGCAGTCAAATTTTCCGACTCGGACATCGCCTTCCGTTCCTCTGACCAAACCATCTTCCGCATTCACACCAAGAACCTTGAGACACATGCTGAAGGGTTCCCGCCCACCGCGTTTGCTGCCGCTCATAGACCCTCACTCACTCCCTCCCCATCCTCCTCCTCATCTCAGTCATCCTCCAGCAACACCGACCTGGAGATTGTTGACCTAACAGAACGCGCAGAGACTCTCGAGCTGCTCTTCCAATACATCTACCCCCGGCGCCAACCAGATCTCACCGTTCTCCCGTTCCCCGTTCTCGCAGACCTCGCAGAAGCGGCGGAGAAGTACCAGGTTTATGCTGCGATGGACATTTGTCGGATATTCATGGGGTGCGTGGTCTTTCCAACCGAACTACTTGAACTTAACGGAGGATAGAAACGGCCTCCAAGACAACGCGTTGACGGTGCTCAACTACGCCGTACGGCACGACTACCTCGAAATTGCGGACGAGGCCGCGCCGCTCACGATATCACTCCCGCTCGACGAAATTGGCAAACATATGCACGCGAATTACATGGGTAGCTGGGTATAGTTTTACCGACTCGCATTGACACGAAATTCTCAATTATTTCAATAGATCCGCTACTACGCTGAATGGCAAAAGATCCTCGAACTAGCAAGCTCAGAAGGATGGCGAATAGGCCACACCGCTCCGTGTCGAATCGCAAACAACGTCGCTACATGTCCGCACTGGAACTCTGCGCGACAGAGCGTACTTACAAAGCTCGGCGCGCGTCCTGGAGCACTCAACGACCTTGCCATGATATTCACCACAGCCCACGGCCTATATCCCTGCGCCATCGAAAGTCTCCGCCAGTGGGAATACTTTATCGCAGTAAAGGTCAGAGATATGCCCCAGTTCCGCTCTTTCCTCTAGTATCTGTATACCTCGCTCTATTTTCAAATTACAAATGTTATATCCTAGGTTATTGTTGAGTGACTGGCAATGTCCAACGCTTAACCCCTCGGCGGCTCGCCCGTCGTCGTGTCCCAGCCGTCTGGGATGGTCCAATCCCCATGGCAGTCATACACCCAATCCGCCGCACCAATAATCTTCTTCTGCGCGGCCACAAACGTGTCCATCGAACACATCCCGTCCTTCTGCACCGGACATCCCTCGATACCAGTCAGCGGCACCGGACCGTCATTGACAACGATACGGATTTGGGGTCCAGGGACAGAGGTGCATTCCAAAACTATGCGATTCTATGAGAAATGGCCAAGACACGACGAAACACGTACGCTGGAAGTGAACGTTGGTCGCAAATGGCGCAAGCTTGGACGATCTGAAGGTGCGATCTTTGGGAATGTGATCAGCCGGGAGCGGACCCTGCGCCGCCAGCGTCGAGAGGTTGAGCGCAGTTAGTACTAACGAACATATTCAGCGGAGGACTCGCCGCCGGAGAAGAAAACAAACCTTGCAAAACGACCACTTCATGTGTCGCATCCACATACAGACTCTGTCCGAGCGGGAATGTGATCGGGTTATCATCCAACGTCGCATTGGTCGAAAAGTTGTGCGTCGGAATTGGAGTATGTGTCAGTCGCGCAACAAGTTCTTGCACATAGCCGATACCAAGCGAACGACCAAGAGCATACCCAAAGGACGATGTGTACCAGAAGTACAGATCCATGCTGTTCGAATACGTCAGCAAAACGAATAAAATAAACTGTTGAGACTCACGAGTAGTCAAAGCCTTCCCATTCGTCCTCCGTGAACAGTTCGCAAAACTTGGAATAACCGAGAGCAACAGTCTCATATGCACACAGCTGCTGCATGATGTACACGTCCTCGATCGCCAGCTCGAATCCATTCAGCTGAGGCTGAAGCCGCTGACGAGCCTTGTCGAGATATATCGACGCCCACTTGGCGACGTATGAGCGACCACGGTCAGAGATGGACTTGACGTTGGCATTCGGGCAACTAAAAAGGCGGTTAAAGGAAGAAAAGTAGCGACGGTCATAGCAGACGTACGTCTTGTATGGCGCGAGAGTGTTGTTGAACTACAAACATTAGCTGATTTACCAATAGCACAGATTCACGGATGTACACCGCCCTCCTCGATAGTGATGCTTTGCTGATATTGGCCTTCGAACGGATACCCAAAAAAGCCGATAGCGAAGTTCATCGCAGACGCAAGCATGCGGTCTCTGCCGTATAGTTTTAGTGGGAATGCAGAAAACTAAAGATAGCGCGTACTGGGACTCGGTGCGGAACACTGGAATGGTGTTTGATTCGGTGAAGTTCTGCAAGCGGGTGAATCGACCAGTCAAGCCGCGACCTGTGGAGGCTTACCTTGAGGAGAAAGCCGTATTTCAAACGCGTCGAGATCCCGAGATCGACTAAAGCACGTTGGGCAGGTAAACTAGAAGTCGAAAGAGTCACGTACAGAGTTGCTGACGTCCAAACGGCGTTAGAACTGGCAAACGTTAGCTTGCGAGGCGAACGTGCTTCATGCACGGACCCTCTTCTCCAAGTTTGTACGTCCTGACAAGGTTGTGAGACGTGGCAGGCCAGAACACGCAGGTGGAACGAACCAATCATTCAAGAACTCTAGGTCCCCAGAGCCGGTCCACTTCCCAGCAACGGGATTGAGCCGGCTGGCCAATTTCGCTGGGCCACCGTACGTTGCTATACACCGGTCGTAAGTCAACGAGATGAGTACAATTGGAAAACGCACCATAAGCTGTCGGATATCTCGCTCCATGTCGGTGCAAGAGGTGTAAGCCAGTTACGCGACACGTCTCGGGAATTTCGGGACCCGAGTTGAGACCGAACGCCCCCCGCTCGACGCTGTACCACGGCGAAAGGTTGCCCCAGTTTCTGAGGATGTTGAACGAGCCGTTGGACGACTCTGGCGTGACGAGGACGGGAGAGGTGGTATGGAGCGGGTATGACGGTGCTGTCGCAATAACCGCGGCCTCTGCGCCAGTAGGGGTCCCACCTGGATAACCAACGTTGGTCGGGAACATGGATGGGAACGCATTGGTGGGCGATGCGGGAGGAAAGTTGTGTCGCTCAGTGGATCCAGCGGCTGGATTAGCCAGGGCAGCCACGTTTGTCGAGGTTGCAGCGCTATCGTCTCTGTAGTAGGTGAAGCACGCAGAGCCACATATCGCGTATTGGGCGAGGAAGCAGGCGAGTGTGCCCGCAACGAAGGCCGTTAAAAGGTGATTGAAGTTGAAACGGGGTCGAGAGTAGGACGAATGTGGTGCCAGGTATTTGTCCGACTGCTGGCCTTTGGTGCCGGTGGGGGACGGCAGTAGCGACTCGCGCTCGAAGGACTCCCTCGCGCCGCTCATCATGGTAGGGACGCAGGCTCGCGGTAACGTATTGTCACTAGTAGGCTAATCTACAGCTTGACGCCTTTTGCGATGAACGTGTCCTCCGGGTGCATGTCACCTTTCGGCCTCTTGAATAGCGTCCACTCAAACTCCCCTAGCCCGGCCTTCTCATATGCGTCTCTGATGAGCGTCTCGGACACTCCATGGGTGTGTGGGATCATAGCTTGCGCCTCGACGGGAAACTGCGAGATGTCCATTGCAGGAAAATCAACGACGAGGAGGACGCCTCCGGGTTTGAGATAGAAGGAAAGCAGTCGCGTGGTTCCCAGAACGTCTGCAATGTGGTGGAACGCGAGCGAACACTACAACAATGGTCAGAAACTGAGAAACAGCGTCGAGCCGCAACGCACCATGACGACGTCGAACTTTGCGCCGTCGAGTTCGCTGTCCTGGCCCTTCAGCTCTACGCGTACCGCGTGCATCTTCTCTGGAGAGATACCTGCAAGCCATGAGCCAAGTATTGGACCACATCAGCGGGCAGACAAACCCTGTTCAGCAGCGCTCTTGTTGAATCGGTCCACCATGCCCTGGCTAATGTCCACGCCAACGAGGGTCTTGCAGTGCGCAGCCAAGCCATGCGAGACGATCCCGGTTCCACAAGCGAAATCAAGCACTGTCGTCGAATCGGCGTCAAATGAGTACGCCCGGAGGATGGCGTCTCGGACACTGTCAAGAAAAGGGTCGGTATGTATAAACCAACAACGCGGAAATAATACCTTTGCGCTACTTCTCCCGCCATTGGGCGGTGGTCTGCCTGCTGCGCATGCTCATCGAAGAATGCCTGGTTCGCAGACGCAAAGTCGTGACCATGGGGCTGATGAGGATGCTGGTGCTGGTGGGTGAAAGACATGGTAACTGAGCTGCTTGGTTCCCGGTATGCAGCATTTAAAGAGTAAAGCCACGACCGCGAGGGTAGCCCGTTGGTAGTCATCGATCAGGTTCGATCACCTACAATCTGTTCAAGGTATGATTCGGCGAGCGAGATGGGCACCCGCACGCCGTAATGAAGAGAATTCTGGGACTGGCAGACGGAACGGTGGGACAGGTTGGAGTGTACTGCTCAAATAACTAGATGCATTGAAAAGTATGGCTTCGCGACCGTTCAAAATCCACGAGATTCGGTTGTCCATGGGCGGAAAGTTGCATGGTGGCGGCGGGAGAGCGCGGGACGTGTAGAACTTTTTCAAGCGAAATCGCCGCTGCCAAAGGAATTCGCCCCAGTGGCGAGCCTCGGGTTGTTTGGGCAAGACTTTGGGCCAGATAGAAGGCGCGTCGGCATCGTAGATCCATGGGCGCTTCCAGGCAATTATTTCTCGGCGGATGGTTTTGTGATTTTTTTTTCGCATACTGCAAGAATGAGGATACGTTTCAAGAGCAGTAGAAACATACTTTTTCGTACGCGCGAACGATAGACCCCAGTTGCTCCAGCGCTCCATATGAGAGCTGGTAGCGCACAGGAGTGTATGGCTCTTTAAATTTCAAGAATGGTTTGAGATCGGCGAACCTGCGCACGACGGGCAGGGCAAGCAGGAAGCGAGAGGAAAGCTCAGGCTGTACTCCGGCGGCATCGCTTGGAAAAGGAACCGCCAGATGTCGAATGAGCGGCGAGAGCCGGTCGATGTCGCTGTATCTGGCCGACACGAGATAGCAGACGATGCAAGAGTCCTGCGAGTGGGGGGCCAGGACGACACAGGGCCGGTAGAAGGTATCTTTTTGACGGAGCATGGCGTCTTGAGCCTTACGCTCCACTGGGGACAGCTTCAAACCAATGTTCTGAAGATATTCGTAGAACACGTAGCTGATCTTGGCAGCTCGACGGCTCACGGCCAAGTTGCCTGGACTGAAGTGGAATCTCTGAGACGGGAGTCCGAGTACATGAGAGACATTCTCTTCCAGGATGTCCATGGATTCGTGGAGTCGATTCCAGTAGTTCATGGAAGATGATCCAGCGGCCTTGTGACCCCCGTGACATGGCTCATTCTGAACATCACATCGCCAATGCATTGCGGGGGGCTTATCCATTCAACGACGAATTCACTTCTGTTCTGGACTTTGCGTGCGGAAAGGGCCTGATCTCCCGCGGACTCGCCCCATACTGCAAGCGAATCGTCGCAGTCGACCACAACCCCGTCTCGGTACAACTTTTTGCGGAGAGAATCCGCAATCAAGGTAATGCTCCACGTTTTCCTAACCGTTCTGTTCACTAGACGTAGGCATACCTTCGGAGGAGATGCGTGTTGTGTGTACAGAGCTCAAAGGCAACGACACTGAACTTGACGGCGAAAAGTTCGACGTGGTTGTGGTTCGTGTCCATCCTGTTGCTGTTGGCGCATACTCATCTTTCTAGTGCTCAGCCGCGTACCACCATCTCGAATCCATAAACGACACCACCCGCACCCTCGCATACTTCCTCAAGCCCACCGGATGCTTGCTGGTGGTGGACTTCCTCACAACAGACGTTCCAATCACAGAAGACGTCCCTCATAAGTTTGGGTTCTCCGAAGAGCAAATACGCGCTGCGTTTGACGGAGCAAGACTTCAGGTCTTCGACTTCAAACGCCTCTCCACAGCCAAGTTTCATGGTCAAACCGTAGTCTTGTTTCTAGCCAAAGGGACCAAACATGACGAGTCCGCCGGTTGACCTTTCAATTGTACCGTGTACAAGTCAACCTATGACGCGCGCTTGGTAGTCCATTGGACTGTCCAACGTCGAGGTGGCGCGTGTTGCCTCAGGCAAATCCTGCCTTTGCCCGCGGACCCGGCCTTCTTTGAAGTCGTCCATTCCAGTCAGTCCCGTCTTCGTAAACTTCACTCTGTAATTCCGCTAACGACATGCCCAGCGACATGCCGACCTTCGAGCCGTTACCAAAAAAGTCGCAAAATTTCCTAGACTAGGTTTCGAAAATTCCGTCGGGAGCCCTCCAAACCTCCATGTCGTGTACTTCATGTGACCGTGTGAGGCATCTCCGCCTTCCACCGACTGTCTTCCCTAACGCATGAAATCTACTAGCAAACAACGTCGAGATTGCGCCATCCATTATCTTCAAGGCGGCCGACTCGTTAATCAGCGCAGGATTCTAGCTTCAATTTGAAGTTATTTATCAACTGCAGCTCATGGTCTTAGATTCCTTATTCGCGGTCAATAACGCCTATCCGGTCCTACGCCCTCCGAGCCTGAACTATGTTCGCTCGAAGATCGCAGATCCGCGCGTTGCGAAGATCACCTCCTGATCTTCCACTTCTTCCGCCCAATAATGCCCATCGCAACCATAGGCAACCATATGAGCGGCTTATCACATTTGATCCTCAAGAAGTCCTTTATGTATCTCGACGCAAACTATCGATGCTGTCCGCCCTTGCGTAGGTACCAGGACTCGCACAACAGGCCATGTCAGAAGCTGCACCATATTTCGATGTCGGACCGATGTACGTCGAGGACTAGTCTTTGCCATATCTGTACTCAATGGGCTTATAGGACGATACCTTTGGTACGATCTTAGCTCATGAGCTACCAACACCTCATCCCCGCCTCAGTTCGTCGGGACAATATTAAACTGGTGCCTCCTTGGCTCACTTGTGGTCCAAGTCAGTAAGTGAAGCGTCTCCATACCCATTTTACCGCAACTAAAGGTTTTCAAGTCATCTACTTCACGGCTTTTCCGAGGGACCCCAAGTTGTCGAAACTTCTGGTCGGCCTTGTCTGTATAGTGGAAACTTTACAGACGTTGTCCGACACTCGCGACACAAGCCGCACATTTGGCGCAAGATGGGGTGACTTCACCGTCCTCGATGACGTTGGATGGTCTTGGTTCAGTGTCCCCATTATCGGGTCAACAAGTGAGTCGCGTCTACTTTCACGATCCTCGCTCAGACCATCCAGTTGCCTGTGCCGGGCAGTTGTTCTTTGCATGGCGGATATACATCATCGGGCGTTCGTTGGTAATGCCTGTTATCATTACAATCGTCGGTCGCCCTTCTTTCAACGTACACTGGCCTCACAATGTTCTCAGCTAACTGTCTTCCAATTTGGTGCCGGCATTTGGAGCGGCATCGACATCGCTCGTGCAGGACGTTATTCTCTGCTGCAGTTCTCGTCTTTTAAAGTTCCAGTGGTTCGTGTCTTGGTATATCCTCCGCTTCCTACTGATTGGTCCACAGGCATGGCTGTCGGCGACCGCACTTTGCGACCTTGTCATAGTCGCCTCGACTTGCTACTATCTACTTAAGAACCGCCGACCAGGATTCAATCCTTCGACCACCGCGTTGATCTCTCGTATTATCAAGGTTTGCCGCAATCTTTCCATGCGCACCTACTCTTACCAAATGACTTCAGATTACCGTGGAAACGGGTCTTGTCTGCGCAGTATACGCGCTTCTGGACCTCTCGCTGTTTGTTGCGTTCAAAGGGAACAGCTCACACTTGGCTGTTTGCATCGAGCTTTCGAAAGTGTACTCGAACAGCATTCTGGCGGTTGGTCCTTTTCTCGTGTGGAAAAGCCACGGACTGAATAAGGTTATGAAACAGATTTTGAACTCTCGAGTCAGCTTCGGTCACTCGGCCGCGACGACCAACGTTGTTCACAGCGGAATGTCGTCCGCGCCATCAGACGTCGTCTTTAAGGCGATTCAGAGAACCGCTGCGTCGGAGACGGTGCATGCTTCGAGCTTGACATACGGTGGAGGATATAGTGGCTCGAGATCCCTGGGAGACTTGGAGAAGGACGTAGGACTAGCAATATAGATTAAGGTCCTGCTTAAATTTTCAGTTCGGGTTGCATAATGAACACATTTTAACGTTCATACGCGCCCAGTGAGCACTTGCACAATGCGGAATGCCTAGAGCTTGCCGTAACTCAGCAGCGCACTCGCTACTTCCAGCAAGGTACATCACTCTCCTCAGCATGTTCTGAAATCTTGCATTGTTATCAGCGATATGAGCATCCACAAGCATGACATTCCTCTCGCCTTTTACTAGAGGAATCCGTGTCGGTGCTCAGCCCATTCGCATTCACCAATTTATCACTACTCTCAGTTTATTCTGAGCCTCTCTTCTTGTTCCTTTCTTTTTTTCTGGAGTCCTGTCCCCGCTTTGTGTTCCTCTTTTTCTTCTCCAGCTGAAACATGAACCTGTGCAGATAGCTGGTCATGTCAGCGACACATCAATTCACGGTCTCTTCCCCCTTCCATTCACCCAACACCTTTCCTTCATTTCGCAATGGCCGCAAGGCAGAAGTGACCTCCTTCTGCGTCAGGTGTCCGCGCATTCGACATCACAAGGTCCTGAAGAATTCGAAGCGCCAATACAGACACAGAAGCGGAGCCATGGTGGGGTTCGGCGGACATGTGCCGCCGAGTGAATAAAAGCCTGAGCATTGAAACTCATCGGAGCTTCGGAGTTGGATGTCTGCTCTTCAAGCTGCGAATGCTGCACGTCGTGCTGAGCTCGCTGGGCCAGCTGGTCTTCGGGGGATCGTGAAGAATCCTCGTTTGTTCCGGCTTGCGATTATAACAACGTACGTCCGCTCGCGCGATTCTGGTTTTAGTTTTCGGCTTGCTAAAGTTCAACGCCAGACTCGGAGCCCTTTGTTATGGTTACGAACAAGGAGCATACTCGCAGGTCCTCGTAATGGACGCGTTTGTGAACGACCCGAGATTCTCTCGCATTGCGAACGACTCTTCGTTCAAGGGATGGAGTGTTTCGTACGTTGCTTGAACGGATCTTTGTGTGTTTCGCTCATCCTGGTCAAGCACTCTCGGTCTCGGCGGTTGGGCTGGAGCACTCTCCAATGTAAGAGATCTCTAAACGTCTCCAGTGAATGGCTTATTCTGTCCAGGGCTATCTTTGCGACATCATCTCTCGCCGTTGGACGCTTTTTGTCGGGGCATTGATATGCCTTTTGGGTACGGCGCTCACAACGGGGGCCCAAACTGCAGCTTGGATGGTCGGTCATCCACATCCTCCCGTCCTGATTCTCACTGTGTGTAGTTTGCGGGGAGATTCTTCATTGGCTGGGCGGTTGGAAGTCTTTCTGCGGCCGTTCCGCTGTGAGCTGTTATCATTTATCGAGATCGAAGCTCGCATTGATATCCGTTGCAGGTACAACTCCGAAATCTCTCCACCGGAGTTGCGAGGAACCGTCGTCTCCATCCAACAACTTGCAATCGTCACCGGAATATGCATATCTTTCTGGTTAGTCGACGACCGATTGCCCATCTCAACTGACCTTGGAATAATTTAGGGTCGGATTCGGTACCAACTTCATCTCAGAGACAAACTCCGCCTCGTGGCGTGTTTGCCTAGCGGGTCAAGGAGTCCCTTCGTTGGCGCTGGCCCTTCTCTGCTTTACGCTACCATACACGCCGCGGTGGCTCATCCGTAAGGGGCGCAGTGAGGAGGCATTGCGAACGCTTGCGTGGTTGAGGAGGATGCCAGAGGACTCTGAGATTGTTCAGCTGGAATTTACGGAGATTCAAGCGGAAGCCCTGTTTGGTGTGTATCCATTGCGCTATTTTATTGCGACGCCGAGCTGTTGATATAGAGGCGGAGACGACAGCTGAGCGCTTCCCGAATCTCACGGCTAAAGACGCTTGGACGCAGTTCAAGCTGCAAATTGCGCAGTTCGGGGAGTTGTTCACGACGATTCATATGTTTAGAAGGACAGCAGGTGCGTCTGGCTAGTATGGTCGAATATCCAGCAATAACCCTTCCTCCCTAGTTGCATGCTTGACGCAATTCTTCCAACAAATGTCAGTACAGATTCCCTGAGATCCAACGAAACTAAAGTGAGAACCGTCTAGGTCTGGAATCGATGCTATCGTACGCACCAGAGATCACGCCCTGGACTATAACTGACAGTGACTGCTAGGTGTATTATGCGCCCACGATCTTCCAATCTCTGGGTCTACCGGGAAAATCGGTGTCTCTTTTGGCGGCTGGCGTTATTGGTGGTACGCATCGGGTTTGTACCCCCAAAACAAGTCTAATCCTCCGCTACTTAGTTGTGTTCATCATTTCAACGCTCCCCGCAATTGCGACTATCGACCGAATAGGACGCCGTCCGTTGCTTATCATGGGCGGTGGCGGCATGGCGCTTATGCTGATTCTCATTGCCGCGCTAACGGCAACGTACCAACCGGACTGGCACAACCCCGCTGCGGGCTGGACGACGGCGACCTTTATCTGGATCTATGTCGCTTTCTTCGGCATGTCGTGGGGTGCGTTTCAACGGTATCTGCTTTTGAAAAAGGCTAACCATTTGACGCAGGACCGGTTTCGTGGACGGTATTAATCCTGTCGCGCTTTTGTCGCTCATGCTCAAATCGGTTAGGTGATTTCTGAGGTGTTCCCTTTGTCGACGCGGGCACACGGTGTCGCTTTGGGTGCTTCTGCGAACTGGATGACGAATGTGTGTAGTTCAAGAAGCTTACGTTCTGTGCTAATAATTCGCAGTTCATTGTCGGCATCGTCGTACCAGACATGCTCAATGCAATCACTTATGGAACCTATCTGTACGTCGTCTCCATTTTTCACAGACGCTATCCGACCCCTGCAGGTTCTTCCTTATGTTCATGCTGATGGGGATTGCTTTCGCGTATTGGGTCCTTCCGGAAACTCTCGGAAAGTCGCTTGAAGAGATGGTATTATTCCCTCTGTCGTTTCACGGAGTCGCCGCTGAACTCGGGCACAGGATCTGGCGTTTGGCTCTGGAGAAGGCCAGGAGGATATGGCTCGCATGGAACGCATTTTAGTGTCCTTGAGCGGCAAGGAGAAGGAGCAGCCGCGGGAGTCTGACGTGGACACTGGCAGTTCCAAGGCCGAAGTGTAATCTCCGAACAGGATATTTCCGATTTCGGCTTTCCGCGTCCTCCGCCTGTCCTCCGCTGGGCTGAATACACTGACAACGGTCGCATTCAAATGTTTGTGGAGTCTTTGGCACGAGACCTAGCTGCCTGCCTACCATCAGTATTTTCCCCGCATTCTTGGCGTACGCGTGGCTTTAGGCGATCCCGCGGAGGCAGGCCGGATTTGTAGCGACGGCGTTGAATCTTGAGTTAGAAGTAGAGCAGCCACGTCAGCTTCTTGTTGAGCAGGGGTTCGTGTCGGCACACAGGAACGAGTGCCTGCGAGCGTGGTACAGCGTCGAGGAGCATTGTTGTGTTCGGCTATTAGACCAACAGCCGGGATCACCTTCTCAAACAGTTGGAAAGTTTATTCCTCGTCGGAGCATGAACTCGACAGGTGTGGGTCCCGATAGCGAGTAAAATACCGGGTTGCGGGATTAATGGGGATTCGGGACCCAGGACAAGGCGAATGGAATTTCGGGTTTCAAGGCGTCACATGCACGATCGGAGCATTATTTATATCTTGGGCGCGGCCACGATCCTCATCTTCATCGCCTATGGGCGACTGCCTCCAATGGACCACATACGACGACCTTCCCGCTGGAACCCGTCTCACGCCTGACGACGGTCCCTGGCCTCGCGCTTACTATCTTCTGGAAGACGAGGAAATTTGGCAAGAGCTCGAGCGCGTCGCTGACCCCTCCACCGTCTTCTTCTCCAGCGACAACAGGTGGCGAGCCGACGCCGTCAACTTCCAGCCAGCCCCAGACGCGCTAACACAGGACCGATACGTTTTGCGGCAGCTCAACATCCATGGGCGACGGTGGACGCTGACGGGTGTTTTCGATGGTGGGTGGGAGACAGTAGGTCCTCCGTAACGCTGTTTTGAACTGCCTCTGCAGGTCATCTCGGCGACGAAACCGTCGAACATGTCGCGCACCACCTACCCATCATCGTCGAGGAGTTTCTCTCCCAACACCTCACCGGGTCCACACAGCAACTCACACCTGCATTCATTTCCAACCTCTTCTCCCGCTCAATCGTCGCGTTTGACGATGCTATTGCTGGCGACATCCTGGATCTGTTTGGTGGCTCCGACAAGCTCGAAGAGTACTCGGACCACGAGATCAGCGAAATTATCAACGATCAGGAGAAAGGCGGCGATAACTACAAGAAGGCTCGGCTGTGCATGTATGGAACCACCGCCCTCGTCGCATTGACAGACCCGGACCACGAAAACCTCTGGGTAGCTAACCTTGGCGATTGCCAGGCGGTTCTCGTGTCCCCGAAAGTAACCGAAGGCTGGGATGTCGAGTTTATCACGGCTGAGCATAATGGTGACAATGACGCCGAGATTGCCCGCGTTCATAGGGAGCATCCTGGCGAGCCGGAATGTGTGGTAAATCGGAGAGTACTCGGTGCCCTCGCACCCACTCGCGGTTAGCACGTCTTTTCATCGTGATATGTTGTGTTTCTAATCTCTGCAGGACTCGGCGACGTTCCCTTCAAACAACCTCCCTCCTTCACTCGACGTATTCTATACAACCTTGCCCCTGGTTTTAGCGACACGGCTCCCTGGGAGCGCTGTCTCGAGCGCAACATCACGCCTCCGTACATCTCCGCCGCCCCAGAGGTCACATACCGTCGTCTCCCCCGACGCAATTCCCGGTCATCCTCCCGCCCCCGCTACCTCATTCTCGCGACGGACGGATTTGCTGAACTGTGCCGCGGCCGGGCTGCGGGTGAGGAGAGTGTGCTGGTCGAATGGGCGACGCGGGAGGATGCTACCACCGCTGACCATCCTGTTCCTTCGAACGTCGGAGATGCGTCGGAGGACAACCTCGCATGTCGCCTCTTGCGTCAAGCACTCGGCGGGGAGGACCGTGCCGCGGTGTCTTGCATGCTCACTCTGGATGTGGAGGATTCTCAACGCGCATTACAGTGGGTGGATGATACAGCTGTGGTCGTGCAGACATTGTGAGCACAAGTTTTTTGGGGTATATAATCTTGGGTACAATAATCTGGGTAGCAAGCTTACTGTAATTGGTCCGCTAATGCAATTTCGATGTCTTTGGTGTTAATAAAAAACCGCGCTCACAAAGACGTGGCGATTAAAGCTACATATTGTAAATATTACATGCGTCTTACCTGCCTCGTATACGGGCTGTGTGTAGATCTGGGCCACTTTGTGCTCGCTCGTTGTTGAACCATCCCCTCGGAGCCACCAGATGAGGACCAGTGCTTCAATCCGCCAATCCGCCATTTCCAATTGGGAGGATCCGAGCGAGGGGAGGATACCTCGAGGCGATGCCTAGATTGCGCTGGGCGACCTGTTACAATCACGGCGAGAAATGCATGTGGGGACCTGAATAGACGGCTGGACGGGGAAGAGGTCGGGGACTGGGGAAGAAGGCTCTTGAGTGGCGCTATGCTGTCTTCGGTTTATATGGCAGATTTTCGATGTGGCCGGTTCTGACCACTTCGGCCAGCGCATCGCCCATCCATTCCTCTCCGTCTCGCCACACCTGATCCACACCCCACGACCGAACAAGGTGGACGGCATCGGATATCCTTCCGTCCACATCCAAGCGCTCCCAATCCTCGTCTTCAACGTAGCCGCCCGACAATCCCAACAAGTGATACCCAATGAGTTGGGAGAGCTGGGATCGAAGCTCGTACATCATAGGATCGAATTGGTTGTACTGAAGCATCAGCCTCAGGATAGATGCGTAGACGGCGGATGCAGTGGGGACAAGGATGGTCGAACAGCGGGGGGAAGTTGTGTGAATCGGCGGCCTTGTCTCCAACTCGCAGTCGGCCAGAGTGGAAAAGGATTGCGGGTAGAGGATGATGCGTTGCACCAGCGCGCTCGAGGTGGATTGGGTGATGCGATGAGAGTAGCCTCGAACAGCCAAGTCTCCGTACACGGACATTTCGAATTGTGTGGGAGTTAAGAAGGGCAGGCCGAGATCTGTTAGGACCTTCGAAGCCTGCGCTACAAGCGAGTCTGGGACCAGGTAGCAAAAATTCTGAACAGAATCAGTCCTGCTCAGAAATCGTAAAAGACAAGATACCGTGGTAATGGCGGGGACGTTCATCCTTCTGTAGACCAAGTCCTGCCACTCGATCAACTTGACGTCAACGGCTTGGAGCCGAGAGAGGGCAATATCCACGACTTCGACGGGGTCGTTGTCCAATATGCTCCGAGTTTTGGTCGGCGATAAATGGAGACGGAAAGGCTGCGGTGGAGAGGACGATAGAGTTGCAACAGACATGGTGGTTGACGGTGAGATCCGGTGGCAGAGTCACGGAGAGTCACGGTCATTCCGATGTCTCCATTTGGCGATGTCTCCTTTATTCTCTGATTCCTCTGCCTAGAGTCATGGTAAACCCGATATCCATAACCACCTCCAAAACTGCTCAGATGAAGGCTGCGGGCGTTCTCTCACAGGCGCTCAGCACTCTGGAAGCTCCACATGCTTACATTGGTGGATTCGCTTGGGGGCTTCTCGGTAGCAGCCGCGCGACTGAAATAAGTCCCTATATCGTTCGGGTTCATACCTTTCTGACTTGGTCACTGTACGATATAGATGTGCTCATTGAAGTAAAAGATAACAAGGTCCTGGAGCTACGACAGAAGCTTTCCGAAGTCAGCAAGCAGTTCGCAGCTGCGGAATTTAAATTCTACTTCGTCCAGGTATTCATTACTTTCTCTATCATTCGACTGTCGTCTCACAATTTGTGGAGGAAATTCACGGCGACCTTTCTGGCGATGAGCTCGTTCGTGCCAGCAAGCACAATGTTTTGATAGAAACTTTGCAAGCTGGGACACTCGGTTTGCCCAGCGTAGCGGGACCTGTCTATGACTATCGACAAGAGTCTGGATCAGGTACGTACCAGTAGCTGCTCGCATAATTTTACAACCCTCATGTGCAGTTCTGAGACTCCTGCACCCTGGGGTGCTGATATTGACGAAAATGAACCGTTGGGCGCAGAACTGCGACTCGACACGGCCCCAGACGGTGAAAAAGAATCTATCTGATGCGCAAGACCTGCGTTGGCTCGTCCACTGGCTTGCAGACCGCGAAATGACGATCAACTTTGACGGTTATGCAGGCAAACCGAAGGAGGAGTTACTCCGCTTCGTCCGTTTGTTTCGAGCCAAATTTGCCGAAGATGCACACTTCTGCGACACGCTTAGCAGAGTGCTCACGCCAAACGATTGGGATTTATTGTAATTTACCGCATGTACCTGGTCGGAAACATCGATATTGCCGCAAAGACCTCATGCTAAGCAACATCCGAAAGGACTGAGGACCAAGAGGATTGCACACGTTAGCCAGCAGATTCAGAATTGCATGAGCGGTCCCAAACATCATCCGACCACAAACAAGTACACTCAATCGCAACGTTCACAAATCGTTCTGGGACCATTTCTGAGATTCATCCAGTATATAAAGGATACAATGAGTGTTACAGTAACTGCTAAGTATGCTACGAATGATTGCGTGTGTATAAACAATGCTTTGTCTTCGTCGAGTCCGTCTATTAGGTGTGAAAAGGTTCGTAAAATATGCTCATCGCCGAAATGGGTTGTTGGAGGACTTGGCGGTAGCCGTCGAAGCCCCGGTCATGGTCGGTCGTATCCAATAGGCTCCGTGAGTTTCCGCCAGCGAGGGACGCACTGCGTCCGCATATGCTTGTGCTTCGGTCACTCTGGGCCCAGTGTGCATCGGAACAACTACGGGCACGTCACCGTCGACATCGACGAGCCGGCCTTCCGGCAGGGATGTGGGTTTGGCGTACGCGCTCAATAAAGAGCTCGGGTAGCGTGTGAGACCGGACAACTCGTTCTTGCTAACCGGCTGGCGCGGCTCAGGCCCTGAGCGCGGGACACCCGTCGCGGAGGAGTACATCGACCCGCGAGATACGCGTTCCTGGGCATCCCGTTCAAGGTCCCGTCGGCCTTTAAGCTCAGGGAGTTTCGAAGGGGCGCGGTGGCTCGAGGCTTTACTAGACTCGGACGCGAAACTCGCTCGCGAATGCCGCGAGTACTCGTAAGCGCCGAACACCTGCAGCTTCTCCATTTCAAGATGATGACGTGCCTCCTCGGCGTTTCGTATCTTCATCAACTTGATCGCCTCGCTCTCGACTTCGGAGTTTTCGTCCAGATGAATTGCTGGGGTTGCCTGAGCACGTCGGCTCGCACGATGACCGAATAGCTTCTCGCCGAACCGGACTAATCGCCAGCGCCAGTTGGTCTTGGGATTGAGACGCTTCTTAGACGCCCAGGCAGCAGTCTGCTTCGCCCGCTGATTACGCGCGCGGCGACGCCAGCACAGCAATACCAGCACAAAGATGAACGCGCATCCGAGAGCCATCAGGAGGATCTCCCACCACGCAAGCGGACGTGCACCGGTAGTCAGGACCGGCGACGGAGTGGGTTTGGTTGGCTCCGAGATAGTCCCATTGTTCGTGGCGGTGGATGTAACATGGACAAGATCCGACAAACAGACACCGAGGCCGGGGATAACGCTCGTCGAGTTGTTGCAGGTTGCGGCGACACAGGTGCCGCCCCGCAACACTTGGCTGACGCTGGAGCATGCTAAGCAGCTACCAGGACCCGAACCAGAGCAACTGGAGCAGCTCGAGTCGCACGACTGGCAAGAGCTCGCAGTTGTGTCGAAAAACTGCGTTTTGCTGCATGTCGGGAGACACCGTCCGCCGCTTAGCACAGGCCGATTAGGTGGACAGCTTGCGCATTGCGAGAAAGAGCCGCCGGTGCATGTCGCACAATCCGGATGGCACGACAGGCATGCGCCAGAGGACGAGAAAGTGTTGGAGGGGCAAGTGGACACACATTTGCCGTCGGAAGCGAGCTGATTGTTAGGACATGTGAGGCAAGAGGTCGAGGAGCCGCTGCAGGTACTACAGGTCGGATCGCAAGCTGCCGAGATCCGGTCAGACAAGGAGAGCAGTAGGAGAGGAAGACGTACTAGTACAGGTCATATTATCCTTGGGTGAGAGGAAAGTTCCGGTTGGGCAGCTCTCGATACATTGCCCATTGGACAGGACAGTGCCCTTTATGCACCCGGTGCATTTGAGCTGATTCACCGTCGACCCGACGTTGAAACTTGCAATCGAACATGATGTGCATTTAGCGCCACACGCTGTAAAGAGATTAGGTATGGGCTTGAGCATATCTCAAGGGACGTACTATCGCATTTGCCTTTGTTGTTATCGGCAATGAGATTCGACCCATCACAGACGCCGGTACTGCTGGCGGACACGCAGCTCCCATTATTTGTTAGAAAGTGCGAGGTCGGGCACAACGTGCAGTCGTTTGAAGTGGGACCAGAGCAGGTGTTGCAGGAACCAGAGCACGGAGTACAATTGGTTCCATCGCTGAAGCTGCCATCGGGACAAGTCACACTACCGGCGGTCGTCGGCACACTGGTACACTTGGTAGCGTCGTTCTGGTCTTGCGTAAAGTGGGGACCGCAGGTTAGACAGTTGCCGGTGGTATCAGCACAGCTGGCGCATCCGAGCTGGCAAACTATGCGAATGATCAGCCGTCGTTCAAGAGGATTTCACAACGCTCACCTTTGCAGTCTCCCGTCGACGTTGAAAAAAACCCACTCGCGCATTTAGCACAGGAGGTACCGTTATCCGCCGTCGTCCATCCGGGATTGCAGGAACACGAGCCATCGGGGTTGCAATTGCCATTGAGACAGTTACAGGCGGTAAGAGGGTTGGGAACAGGCGGGGTAAGACAGCGACCAGTGCCTGAGATGCCCTCGTCACACGACGCGCAGCCTGCGGGACATGCTTGACACTTTGGCCCGAAGAATCCGGGGGCGCAGGTTTCGCATGAGGTGCCGTTGAAGCCCGGAGCGCAAATGCACGTCCCGGACGCTGAACACGTCCCGGAGCTGGCACACGGGGAAGAACACGTGGCAGACTGCATGTCCAACAAGGACATGGAGCCGGAGCTGCTGGATGGCAGTTGGGACGTGTCAGGAACCGAGTCCCAGAGCACAATACGCCCGTTTGACCCGACAGACATGGCTACCCAAACGTTGGAAGCAAGGGCCATGGACTCTGCGCTCAGCGGAGTAGACGTGTTGGCCACTGGAGCGGAAGGAAGGGCGCTGAACGCCACTTTGCCGGAGTAGAGTGATTGGGCGTAGATTGCGAGGCCGGGGGACACTGCAACGTTGAGAGGCAGCGACGAGGATGAGTTTGAGCCGAAGCCCGGGGTAGGATTGAGTGTGGCGTGGGGCGACGTGAGGAGGTCATGGACTAGTTGGGGGTTCGTAGTTGTGGTGTATTGGCCGGGAAGAAGGAGGACGCTGCTGGAGACATCCGACGCGGACAGCGACACTCCGACTGCATATGCGTAAGTAGCTGGTCAGAGGTAGAAGAGCATGATAACGCACGGGTTGTGTTGGAATCTCCCTGCAAACATTGGCCGGCAACACAGACGATGGCAGTTGAAGCGGAGGCGACTTGGGCGCCGAGAACCGCGACCTGGACGGCGGCGGAAAGGAATGAGAACATGACGGTGGAAAAAGAAGGTGGTGGACGAAGAAAAGAACAGACTTATGGCCTTGTTCCATCGCGCATTGTGGTCAGTCGGGGATGTGTCACGTCACCGTAACTCTTATTGTTCTTCCCATCAAAAATTGATTGAAATGTTTCTCTGCTCTATTATCGGTGTACAAATTTGACCAACAACGGCAGCTGGTGGCCTGCCGAAGGCTCGCTCTTTACCAGAGGCCGCTGTGTAACACTCGACTTCTTCCCAATGTCCTCGACGGGAACGGCCAGGTCAAACTCAAACGCCCGTATCAGACTAAACAGGAGACACTTTGTTCTGAACGGGATTATCAGAGTCAGCATCGCTCCGGAACCACAAGGAAATGCGCACTCGACAAGGGAGAAGCGGTAACCCTACGACCATCAGAATTGCAACCGGGCATGGAGGGAAAACTACTTCCGATACAAGCTCTCGGTCCGCCCAAAAAAGTTAGCATGTGGCCCCATACTCCTGGAATGGAGTTGGATATTGTTTCGCGCTCCCATCGCTCAGGGCTACGGTGAAATCAGTAAATGAAGCAACGCGCTACAGAGAACGGACACAAATTCCATGGCATCTGGACCCCATATTCTTGGGTCGCGGTTCATCGCGAGTATGGGTATCATGCTAGCAAGCTTAGCGAAAAAGACGAAATCGATAAATGCACAAACATCGTCTGGCCTTTCGTTACCCGGAGGGTATCATGCACAACGCCATTAAGATCCGTAAACGGCGTTGCGAGCGGCACTACATCATCCTGCGTCGCCTCCCGCACTACAAATCCGTTAGCGCGCGTCACTCGTCGAGCAAACATACACACCGGTCGACGGTACTGGTGCATAGATCCGCATCGTTTCTCGGACGACACAGTCGAGATAGGGCAACGCATTGATCTCGTCCATAGTGGGATTGTCCGTCGGGACGGCAAGCAGTTCCTCCCTCAGTCGCTTCTGCGCAGCCTTGTTTTGCGTCAGCGCGAACAAAGCCCATGTTGTGCCCGTGCTATTGCGAGGTTAGGTTTCGAGCCGCGGACAGCTAAACGATGTACCCGGTGGTCTCGTGCCCCGCAAAGAAGAATGTCGGAATCTCTGCTCTTCTGTGAGCGGTGTCCAGTGTACGTGGAAATAAGCACTCACGGGCCATTACATCGGCATCCGATAGCCGTTGACTGGGCGGAAGGTCCTTCGCCGTGTTCGCCCTCACAAGCAGCGATAACAAATCCCTCGACTGCGGACCAGATCCTTTCTCGAACGTCCCACTCTCCTCCATCTCCTTCTTGCTATCTTGAAGGAGCTTTCGCGCAATTCGCATCATCGTCTCCTGTGCAGCGTCCATCGATTTGTCCAGTGTCGTGCGCTAGATAATGGTTACTTTGGACGAGTTTCTCCGCAGATGGACGTACAATGAACCGCATTGCCGGGATCCATATTTTCACGATGGCCAGAATGCCAAACTGTTCCGCTCCCGAGAAGATGGTGTCGAAGGCTTTCCCGAGCTCACTCTCGCCTTCGGCGGAGAGTGAGTTGAAGTGATAGTTGAAGCCTATTTGGCAAGTTAGTCGGTCGATGAGTATATTGGGTCATGCCCATACCTGCAAGCCCAATGATATCGAGCGTCGCCTTTCCGAGCCATGGCAGGATGTTCACGCGCGCAACGTCGTCTTGGGATTTGCGGATTTCGGCGGCCCAAATATCCCGTAGCTGTGACCTTACGTTCGAGATTTTGTTTATATCCCAACAAGACACGGCTCACCTCTCCGGATTTCTCCAGGAATATTCCAGTTAATTCGCGCACTTGTGGATAGCCAAAGGCGGGATTCTATCCAGAAGCTCAGTTAGTCTAAGTTGCAGGTGTTTTTGCGACACAGACCATGATCTTTCGCTGCAATTCGAATGAGATTACTGGAAGCCAAAATCAAGACGTGGAGGTACCTGTTTCTTGTGGTCCTCTCCTTCCGCGACAAGAATGCCTATGGTATTTTAGCAGCGCGCAATTCAAGTTAAACGACCGAAAGACGCACCCGGTCCAAGAATACGCGTCAGAGCGATTCGCTGGGGTTCCGGCTTCTGGTATATGAAGCTGTTGGTCAGGAAGTGGTTCAGCGCCTTGGTGTCGACCGTATAAAGACGGGTCATCTGCGAGATGTCATTGCATGCACAGAACGGAGAATCTCAAAGCTCACGCCGAAAAATCCCTTGTACTTAATCGTATCTCCATGCTCTCGTACCCACTGTTCGTGCAGCACCGAGTTTTCCTATCGAGGGCGGTCTGAGGCAGTCAAACGCGGGTTTGAAACACACTTACAGCCTTCCAGATGTCGCGTATGTTTCCGAACAGCCAATGCGTCGATTTAGGCCCAGGGAGGTGCCGTAGCGGGGAGCGGTATTCACTATACAGTAGCCGAAGGACATGATAGAGGACGTAGGCACCAAGAGAGCCGCCGACAGAGACCGCGAGTTGACTTGTAGTGGGGGCGTTCATGGGTTTCTCCTCGTCGTTGTCGTCGTTGATAAAGGCTGCGGACGTGATGTCAGTCTCGGCTGATGCGAAATTACCGCCGGAAGCCGGAAATCCCGTCGGACAGCCCATTTAAATGGACGAAGACCACGCACGCCCTAGGAGCGTCCGAGCTTTCTCGATTCGAAGTTACTTGAGCGGAGCACAGTCAAATAAGTTTCCTCAAATGTCCATGGATGCGAGTGTAAACTGTGCCATTGCTCGTCTACACACAAGACTCCTTATCATTTATCCTGGGAGCCACGCGCGTCGTTCTGGAAACTTGAAAGTAACCAGAGGATTTTCCTATAAGCGGGCAAGAATTGGCCGCAATCACATTACATGTTGCCGGAGACGGTCGAAGCAAGAGTTGTATGAGGTGGCGGCTAGCAGAGTTGACAGAGTTAGTTGCAAGGGATATTCGGTGACGTTGAACCTAGTGCTGGGGATGGATCAATTTTTCGGCCGGTATGTATGGTACCAATGCGGCCGGCTTGACGGTATGTATCGTATCGGTGTATGGTACTGATGGTATTGTATTGATGGTATCAAATTGTATTGATCGTATTGGCTGTATCTATCGATTTTTTCGCTGCAGACACCCTCCATTTGACTGTTACAAGGTCTTAAACGCGACGGTTCGTCTCAAGTTCGTCTCTTCGGCCTAGAATTTGTTGCCAATGTCTTTATTGCATCAATCTGATCCCATCACCGCGCCAAGGACGTCATTATTTGTGGCAAATTTGTTACCTAATGGAGCCAAGGGAAAGACTGCAAACACTGTTCTGACCCCAATTGGACTATTTCGAGTAAGTTTAACCGTGAAAAATCCATTCATACAATCAATACGAGCAGGATGCCCGGTATGTATCGTACCAATCGCGTATCATACACGCCGTATCGATACCGCATTGATACATCCCCAGCACTAGTTGAACCTTAGGCTCGTGACCAACCGCTTCCGTGACCTCCGAACGTCCATCACAGAAGCGGCTGGTAAACTTGAGCCCGTTACAGGCAGGTAACACAAAGCGTGACGTGGACTTAGAAAATTTCGAGCCTCGTTCCACGGCAAACACCTCCCGTTCACTCCACGCGTTCGCCACACCCAACTGGCGCTCCCAAACGCCTTTCTCTTCATTCCCTCACTCTCTCCCGCAACATACGCGGCCTCACCCCGCTCTTTCTACTCCCGGGCCCGGGTCCCGACCTCGTCAGGGCCTATCCCGCCGACACCGTCGCCTCCACACCCTCCGGTCCCAGTTGTAACCCATACACCACTCCCAGCCCTCCCCAGCCCCGCCCAATCCTTCACTGTGTTCTTGCTGGATAGAAGTTCATGGATGCGGCCGCGGGTGACGACGATGGCTTGAATTTAGCAAGAATAGACATAGGCAGCATCTAGTAGACTACCAGTAGCCTTATTCCCCCTCCACTGAATGTACACCAAGCTGAAATCCGATGTTTGCTACCCTCGGTCCAAATTTCATCGAATTTTTTCTAAGTCCACGGCTTACGAATCACTGATCAACCAAAACCGGTCTCAAGTTTACCAGTCCCTTCCTTTCGCCGTTCTTCACATGATCCTCACGTGGCTGATGGCACCAAACCTCGCCAAACAAACCGTTGCGGTGAGGCGAAGGAAGGGACTGGTCGCGAGTCTAGTTGAACCTCGTTGAACGCTTGTGTATGAAAAGAAGGCACGCCGCATCAAACACCTCTGACATTTTCCGTCATGTCGTACCAAGCGCGTCCCTCCACCGATCCTTCAATAGAGCTCCTGGAAATCCTCCGTTCTGAGGAAAGCGCAGACCAACGAAGGCTCGCATCTGTCCTTCCAAAAGTGCCTGTTGCGCTGTTCTGTGGGGCAGACAACGGCATAGAATGGGACGAGCGTCGACCGTGCCGAATCCAAATCGTTCCAGATGAAGACACGCTGTCTCCGCCTCGCAAGCGGCAACGGCGTTCCAATGGTTGTGGGACCCGCATACACGGAGAGGCGTATCCCAACAAACGGTGGATTGGGTTGCCAGACGGAGTCAGCCGCGACGTTATCCATTTGGGAGACGAATACTTTTCCTCTTCGGCAAAGCGGGGATTGATGCTGGGCAAGGGGCGCTGCGAGTGCACACGGACGGGAATGGGTTGTGCCATTTGGTTTGTCGCAAGCATCCATTGGCTGCAAGTTCTCAAACAATCCACAGCGGCAACCCTCTCGGTGCGTTCTTCCGGCCCTGCGAACGACACTTTTCGCTCTTGTCTCATTCCTCCACGTTATCGCAACCACACTACGTCTTTCTGGGCTCAGCTGTGTCCCCACCGCTGCCGAGTCCTGCACAGCGGATATCCACTCGGTACGACGGAATCCAGTTTGATTTTGATGCTCCTCGCCGCCGTACTCGCGAGCGAGATGATATTCAACGTCTTCGGGCGAGTATCCGTGTGCAGCAGTTGGGCCAGGCCCAGACCCCTCTTACTGGCGGAGACGAGAGTGTGAGACGGCCTGAGGGCGAACTTAATGCAGTCCAGGTCCTCCCGCTCTCACGCTTCTTTACCTGGCGCAATAACCAAAACCGACATTCACCGCCGCCGCCTCCATCCACTATCCCTGTCGGCGGCCCAACTCTGGAGGGACGTGCGTTTGAGGTATGGGCGGACCAGCTCATCGAGGGTGCAAACGCTATTGCAGCCACCGATATCCCTATCGACTTGAACTCCGTCGGCGAAACCCCTACACAATCCTCGCGAACTGCTGATGCGCCCCTACGACTCGATACGCCTGAGTGGTGGAGGGAACTGCGAAACGGGATCCTTTCTCCGAGCCAACGACCAGCGGCCCATGACTGGCCGCCGGTTATTCGCAGCTTTGAGAGGTCGACCGCTGCGCTTTCCGATTCCCCGGCGTCGTCGTCGGCCGAAGTGACGCAGGAGCTGTCGGTCTAGAGGAACAAGAAAAAGAAGAGCCTATAGAGAGGAATCTATTTGAACGTTGACGACTGTGTCTAATCCAGTTCTCCCAGACCAACTTGGAGTTGACGAACGGAGATACCGATGACGGATTATCACGATTGTGAACACACAGAGGGCTCGACAGCGGCGGTTGTGACGATAACTTATTAGGAATGTAATGTTTCAGCGAGAAGAAAGTACTTAACCGATAACAATAATCTTATTGAACGGCTCCTTCCGCTTCCGAGGTATCCATAGACCGACTACTCAAATATCTAGGGAGGATTGCTTGTGCAGGAAATGCGGCCTGGCGGAGGAGCGTCCGGAACATGTATTTATGCAGTGTGCGGACCCGGAGACAGTCGCAGCGCGAGAGGAGTTGCGAACGGCGCTTTTGGAGCGTTTTGACTTCACTCTGCCTACTCCCAACTCGATTGAAGATGCAAAGCGTCTGTTCCAGAGCTTGATCTTTCATTGGGATCATGTTGTCCCAACGGCTCGATTCATACACACGGTTTGCAAGAATTGGCGGTGGTTTGGGAATGTACTACCCACAGATGTGTCGGAGGACCAGCCGGGTGTGGATGATGGCGCGATGGAGGGCGAAGACGACGCGGACAGCTTGCTCTGACTTTGTTTTTGTTTTTGTATTTTTTTAGGCATAGCCAGTTTTTTACAGGTTCATAAGCTCCTTCTCCTGGGTGACAGTAGAGGTAACTGTGCGTGGTTATAATTCGCTGTCATTTGGGGTTTGAGCTTTCGGCGGCTTCCCGCGCGCGACCACTATCGCCGATATAACATAACATAACATAATGAACAAGCGAGACTCACAAACGTTATTGCTATCTTTGAGCTGAGATCAAGAACGATCACTGGCATGTGCGAACACCGTCCGGCTGACGTGCTCATTGCGCAACTTGTCTTCTCTCTTCTACGTTCATGGCGACCAGCACGCTTGACCACATCGTGCATCTCACTCCGCCAGGCACTGTGAGCGAAACCGCAGAACAGTGGCGCAAACTTGGTTTCAAGTAAGGAAGACGCGTTCATTTGGATAGCAAACGAATGCAATTCAGTGTAATCGACGGAGGTATACACACGGACGGGTTCACAGCGAACGCCCTTGTTGTCAGTCCATTCATATGCCGCCACCACCGTTCCAACTTGCATATCCCAACAGATAATCGGCGACCACACCTACCTCGAACTCCTCTCCTTCACCCACCCTCCGGAAGACTATCCGCCCTCCTCGCCGCGACACAAACACAAATGGGCAGTGCGCGCGCCGGGGTGGATCGACTACGCGTTCTTGGGGAATGGGGTCCTCGAAGAAGGTCCGCAGCGGATCTCCGATGTGATCAACGCGCGCTGGAAAAGGGAGACCAAGTTGTACCAGGAGGAGGTCGAGGGAGGGAGAACCAGGGAAGACGGAGTGAGACTGGAGTGGGTTATCAGTGCGCCCGGGAGAAGCGATGGTGTGTTGCCCTTTTTTTGTGGGGATAAAACAGATAGACGCAAGAGGGTTTGTGTCTTGAAGTTTGAGGCGTCTCGTCTTGATACTTGCGCAGGTACCGACGAGTCCAGATTCGAACAGCACACATCCATCTGGTGCCCGCGGGGTCGCATACATCCGGATCCTCGTCTCCCGCAAAGAGTTCTCGCTCGTTGCTGATCAGTTGACCGCAGTCATCGACGCCCCGCCGTTCGAGCGAACTGCGAGTGAGGCAAAGTGGCATTTGTCGACGCTGAATGGCCTGCGTTCGCCGACGCTCGTTCTTGGTGCACCGGCCGATGAAGACGAGGAACGGTTCGTAAAGGAGACTCCCGAGCCGGGGATATACGAGGTTGCGTTTTGGGTTGGGGATGACGGGAAGGAGGGGAGTGTGTTGTCACCGTTTGGAAGGATCGTTTGGGTGAAGTAGGGGTGGAATAGGCGCTGCGTGGGTGAGCGGACGAATGGCTCTGGACCTCGAATTTTTGGGGACCAGAAGTTGGAAGGAAGGAATTTTTTTATATGTTGGGGTTGTCCGGCGGCGTTCTTGAGGTATTCGTGGGGTTAGGCCTATGCCAATCTTCCACCGTGGGCGACTGAGAATGCCCGGCGGAGGTTGGAAATGGCAAGAACGGTGCAGACATCGCTAGTTTTGGAATTTGAAACTCCGCTAAAAACCTTCCACCCACAACCACTGGCCAATGCATCCGGGTGGCAAGCCATGGACGCAGAGTAATGCGAACCACTCGAAGCCACTTCTTTAACTGCTGTCTGAAACACCATTAGTCGAGCATATGGCCTCAGGCTCCCTAAAATTGACTGGCCGCCCAGCACGCGGCCCGCTACCACCCGTCTGAGAACTCTGGTATGTGGTGAGTACAACTCGAACTGAACCAGGGCGAATATAGTTTTGCTCACTGTTCAGATGCATTTCTCGTCGGATTATTGGCCCATATTTCCATGCAAAGACTCAGGCAACCGTTCTCAACGTCTCAACGCAATTCCTTGGCTTCCAATACCCGAGACAGGAATGGATCCGAGTCTTGGTGTCAAGCCCTGTTGTAGTTTCAATACGCCCAGGAGCCCTCGCCGGCATCTTGTTCCCGATAACAAACAATCCAGCTTCTGCGACTCTCCTGGCAACGCGTCAATAACAAAGTCTCCTTTTATGTATCTCCTACCGTCCTCCCGATGCGGATTCGTCTCGGTCCGGATATCTTTCGAAGTGACTGACTGCCTTGACGCTATCACCCCTTCAAAACCACGTTCGTCCATAACACGCCATAGAAACCAATCGGTCCCTTCCGGGCAAGGCGAATCTGCTCATAAATTTTCAAAGTTCATGCGGGGATGCGTTTAAGATGCAGAATAGTAAGATCTTCTTCGCAATGGACCTTCCGCGGTCGCAGGGTAGCTACCGTTTATGGAGGTAAGAGCGATCTCAAATCGGTGCCCCGCGCTAACGCACCTTTTCAGTGTTTTGAGGATACCGCCGCCGCATTGCCACTCTAAGCTTTCGACTAGATGAAGCCAATCTTGAGTTTTTCCGGACTAAGACTCTAGTGCAGCGCGTCGTCGTATCGGCGTGGACCTTGTACGATCGAAGACATGAGTGGATGGATTGTGGACTGCTTTTGACTGTTTTTTTCAGAGATAGGATGCCTCGCAGGGTAAAAGCGGCTCACATAGCTGCGTGCAGCCATCCCCAAGCCACTGGTATGGAATGGACTCCCTTCACAAGCCGCCCTTGGTTTGGCCCGAGAACTGAGGGCAGAAACTCAAACGGGGCCCCTTGTCGCTCGAGACCAATGCGGGGACCACAGCTGCTACTTGTTTCTGAGTTACGGGCTGGCCTCGTCTGGCGTTCTTTGACCCCCCGTCCAGCGTTACTCCACGAGGCGGAGCTGGGTGAAGAAGCGAGCATTGTCATTGTCGCTCAGGTCTGTCGGTCAAGCTCGGCTCGGTCAACAAAATCATGAACTGCAAACGCCGCACCGCGCCTCCCGTGTCGAATATCTCCCCCGTTTAGATTCTGCGCTTATCGCTGGACCTTTGGTGCTTGGCTGTCGGTGAAGTACGTCCGACGACGAGCAGGTTGTGTAACTGATGATATCTCCAGGGCCACGGTTAACGCTGGTTTTCGTTTTAGCGCCGGACACACTCCTCCATCTTTGTTTATTCGCCCATCCACCCCCAAAAAGAAAAAAAGAAAAAAAAAACGCTGCGCAATGATAATAGCAATTCCCACTGGCTAACCTTTACGACCATCATGGAGTGCTGCACAGACCGCGCTTGGATTCCGGACGTTGGTACGTTGATATCGATACGCGTATGCCAGTGACCATGCACGCGACAGGGGCGACCATCCATCTGGGCGGAGGATGTCATTCTCTGCTCGGCGATGTTGCTTTTGGATTGATGAATAACAGCGTCCGGCCAGCAGCGACCCCTCCGCGCAGATACATACACGCACATATGATGCCGTGAGTGCCGGTCGTCCGGTTTTCCTTCGCCGAGCTTAACTGTATCCGGATGGCGATTCAAAGAAGCTTCAAAGGTCAAAAGGTTACGTGCTTCCACGCACTTGAATCTTCCGTTGTTGACTCTCCTATTGCAGTTGGCGACAAAGGCCCTGGACAAGATCCTATCCTATCCGTCGTAGATCAAGGCGACCGCTTGAACGCATACGAATGGAACGGCCGATGGTCAAGAGCTAAATGTGTACGATCGATGGCCAAAGAGTTCACAATATGTACCGTACGTATATACAAAACGCGCTGTATTTGTTTTCCTCGAGCTAGAGCCATGAACTGTGGGACGCTCAATAATCGTGTGGGAGTCGGACCTCGTGTCTGTGGGAGCCGACGCGTCGAAGAATGACTCGGAGTCGGCTGAGAGCCATCACTTCGCAGGATTAACGCCGACTTTCCTGGGGCGCCGAAGATGCATTATCAGGTGCGCGTTGTCTCGCCTGTTCTTTCCGACGTATATCAACTGAGAATGAGAACAGAAAAAGAAATCTCGATGATTGGCTGAAGAATGACAGCAGAATGATACCAATTGAAGACGGCCATCAAGCAATCTGACCACGTTATCGTGACCTACAGAGAACGGCCATGATGGACTCCAAGCTAGCCAAAGCCGTCCCCAGCACCTGCTCCCGCTGTCGCGCGAAGAAGATCGCAAGTGCTTTTAGCCTCCTTATGTCCTCTGCTCACTTGTCGCCTCGTAGAAATGTGACGGACAGCAGCCGTGTACACCTTGCTGCAGAGCCCGGATCGATGTTGATTGCAGTTATACCGTCGTTCCCAATCTGTCCCATGGTCCGGAACTGCGCAAAGGTGCTGCCTGTACAGCCTGCAGGTCCGATATCCTAGTAAATCTCTTGTAATTCGCTCATGTTCCTCACGTAGACGGAAGAAGAAAGTGCGTGGAGACTTTCCTCAAAACTTGCCTCATATTTCCCCAGAAATGCAGCGGAGACTGGCCGTGCAGAACGTGCATCGCGTCGAAGAAGGAGGACGAGTGCAAGTTCAACGACAACAGCCAAATGAGCTACACGCGCGCCTTGATTGAACGCACTCTGGAGTTGGAGCAGCTTCTTTCGCAAGCGAAGCAGGCTCCGCAACCAGAACCAGGGTACCCATTGGGCGCGAACGTCACTGCGGAACTAGACCAGATGTTCGCTTCGCATTCCCTGGCCCCTCCGCCAATTCCGCGATTGCAGTATGATTCAAATGCAATGGCGTCCACCAGTGGTGTCGCCTTGTCGTCGACGTTTATACCAGATGATACCGATGTCGACTATCCATACGACGCTGAATCTCCGACACCTTCTCTCCCTCCAGCATCGGAAACTCACGAGGAAAGGATGCTGCGTTTGTGAGTGCTGATTGAATCTGTCGTGTCTCTGTTTTGATGTCTGGCGTTAGACGTAAAAAGTTCCTCGCAAAGAGGCTCCAGTTTGGATTCGTCCTCCCGGCTCACAAGCTCCACGCCATTATGCTTGGAGACATGTCTGCGAACGTGGTACATCCAGTCCTGGTGCACGTCTGTCATCTGTGGGGCGCTATGCTCGACTATTGCGAGACAAACCAGACGTGGACATATGCGACGGACAAACACGGCGACGAGGTCAGGCACATGCAGCTTGTCCTTGGGTGCATCGCTGGAATGCTCGGGCCCCCTCCAGACGCCCCGACCCTGCTAATGGCATACCTCAGTCTGTCGCTCTACTTTTTTCACAAGCAGGATTTCGGACGTGGCCAGGAGTTTCTTGGGGTCGCGTGCGATACTGCCTTGTGTAATGACATGGATCTGGCTGTCCTGGCGAGTACTCCGATCATCGATGCGGGTGCGGGCCAGGGTGGCATGTACTCGTTGCTTCCACTCACCGAGGCGGACGAGCTCAGATCAGTCTACTCGAAGCTCATTTGGGTCGCGTTGAGCTCGAAGATTGTACTGCAAACACCTTATGAGATTGACCAACGCCTGCTTGCGGCTTTCGAGCGTCTCGTGGTGCGTACTTGTACTTTGTACCTTCTTCCAGTAGGCTGAATGGTTGCAAGCCAACGAGACTCCAAAATAACGCCGATATTAACTTCCAGCGGGCGAAGAGCAACCTGCTGTTGAGGAAGACACGGCAGTTAACGACCAGCTTGAACAACGGTGCGTTGATTTTGTGCAAAGTTGCCAACTCTAACGTCTCAGAAGGTCAAACGGCTTCAGCGGCATGGTTCCAAGAATACTGGCAGCTCATCGAGCAGCTATATGGGTACCTCGGGTTCCTGAACCCAGTGCAGCTTCGTGTCTCCTTCGTGCCGGAATCTCACACGACGGAGATTGTGCTGAAGCTCTGCTCGACCATGGCGCTCACGAGTCTGGCGGACTTGCATGGTGTATTTGCGCCTTCCCATAACGAGTCGTCGAAGAGATATCGCGATGCGGTGCTGGAGATTGTAAGCATAAGCAGTACTTTCACCATCGAGGACTGCTACCACCTCGATCCAATCCTCCCGGTATACACCCTGTCCTTATTTATTGCGCCCTCTTCTGAACGATGGCTAGGTCTGCTGGGCGGTCGCGACGAAACGAATTCTAGATAACACGGTCGTATATGAGAACCAGGAATCCTTGATCGAGGCGATTCGGAGCTGCAACCAGAATCTGATTCGATATGTACCTTTGGTTGCTGACTTTGAGGCTAATCTGAATGCTTAAATATGTGGACTTGCTATTACGCTCTGCAGCGCTTTTGACATAGACTCGGACTCTTATCCTCCCGGTTCAACGTATGTATCTGCCCATCCCGCAGTCAAGATGCGAACCGCCTTGGAATCGACGTCCTTCTCGGTCCGCGATGAGCCGTCCTAACGTCGACAGCGGGTCCGTACGGACAGAGTGCGGCCTTACTTCGAACAGCGGCTACTAGCGATCTTCGGACTCATCGCTCGACATTGCGAGCATATCCCGACCTTTACTGTCTCGCATGCTTGGAGGATACATACTGGGCGAACAAACCGCGTACGACCGGAAGGTGTGACTGCGGGCACTAAGTACGTTGTCGGGCCCGGGTATATCTGTCGGGCCCGGGTATATCTGACGGCCTCGTTGCGAAAATGCACTCGGCAATCGAGAATGAGGAAGACGCGCGGGCACTGAGGCGAGGAAGGATAATCGCAACGGGGCTGACGGACGACTGCTGTTAATATGCAGACATTGCACTCGAGGTCCGATCTGCGGGGAGATAGGATGGGATACACGGCATCCAGGGAGCAGTAGTGACATGACGGTCGGATGGAAACATTCTCCGCGATGTTCGCTTGAAGGCGGTGTGGTCAGAGTGCGGGGTGTTCGGATCCCATGAAGATAGCCTAGGGAGACGCCGTCGGGAATCGCACATTGCCATTAGGAAGTCAACGTTTCTTATCTTCAAACGCCCCGCACAGCGACAGCGACAGATTTTGTGGGGTCAATCAGCGTTCCCCGCACGACGCCTGATGTAAAGCGACCCTGAGCTACTGGTAGCAGTGGCGAGGCGATCTAATTTGCCTGCATTTCCGTTGTGGTAACAAGAAAACTTTGAGAAAACTGGAGCTTGAACATGAGGCTGGCGGCTGAGGACGATGAGAGGGAGCTCGAGCTGGGATTTGCCCCTTGGGCGCAATAGATGGATTGCATAGGCGAGATAAGAGCGGCATCGGCACGGCGTTGTGGGGCTGTGTGATCACCGTGACCGTGACGAAAATTGCCTAATATACTAGTCAGCTTAGCGCTGTCTCTTTCTTCCCTTCCACTTTCACCCCCCGTAGAGGTCCGTCGTCCGCCCCCCTGCTGCTCCCTGCTGACACCCTGCAGGCCTTTGAGCCACCTAGATATTGCCTATAGAGCGTTCTCTGTCCTTGTTAGCCTCATAGACTTGACTCGTAGAGTTTCACCAATATATCTCCTCTAAAGGTCCGTTATCTCTCTTTTCAGCCGCATACAGCGACTCACAGCGCCCGCCAGACTCCCGAAATGCCCGCTGCTACCCCCGCCCCCGTTTCCCTCAAGGAATTCGACGTCTCCAGCCTTTTCGTCGCCGACAAAGCCACTCGCGATGCCACGGCAGCTACTCTCGCGGCCCTCGCCAAGGACAAAGGGCCTTCTGCGCTGAACGGCGTTTCTGACGCATTGCTCAAGGCTCTCGCCGACAAAAAGTCACCTGCTGCCCGCGAGGGTGCTGCTGACGCCATCACGACGCTCGCCAAGCAAGGCGGCGTTAAAGCCCTAGAGCCGACGTTCATCAGCTCTGGCACATATGCCGCTCTCCTCGAGGGCTTTGCGGACAAAATGCCCGGTGCTCGCACTGCCGCTGTCGCTGCGGTGCGCGAGTACGTTGCAGCCATGAACCCCTGGGCCACCGCCCTCATCCTCCCGTCCCTTCTTCACCAAATCAAAACTGCCGGAAAGTGGCAGATCAAGACCGGCGCGCTGGAGATCCTCAACCAGCTCGTCGTTAGCGCACCAACGCAGACGGCCCGTCTCATGCCCGACATCGTCCCCGTTCTCTCCGAGGTCATTTGGGACACCAAGGCCGACGTGAAGAAGGCGGCTCGTGATTCGCTTACGAAGGCCACCGCTCTCGTCTCCAACAAGGACATCGAACGCTTTATTCCGGCTCTTATCAAAGCCTTAATTAATCCCGTAGAAGAGGTCCCGAACACCATCGCCCTCCTCTCGGCCACCACATTCGTTTCCGAAGTAGACTCCCCGACCCTCTCCCTCATGGTCCCTCTCCTCGCCCGTGGTCTCAATGAGAAGCTTACCGCAACTAAGCGCAAGGTCGCGGTGTACGTTCTTTCCTTTTCCTGGTCTTTTCCTCGTTTTAACACCCCTCAGTATCGTCGACAACATGGCCAAGCTCGTCGACTCGCCCGTCACTGTCCGCCCCTTCCTGCCCAAGCTTCTTCCTGGTCTCCTCAAGGTCGAGACGACCATCGGTGACCCGGAGGCACGTGGCGTCATCGGAAAGGCCATCGCCACGCTCCGCCAAGTTGGAGAGGTTCCCACCGGCGACGCTTCCGACCTCCCCCCGCTCAAGGTCGCCGAAGCTAACGGCCTCGTCCAGTCCCTCTCTGCCATTTACAAGAAATTAGGTGGCGAGGGCGAGGTTGTCGCCTCCGACCCCACCACTCTCTATGTCGCCTCTCTCGCGGCTAACCTCGTCAACCTCAAGAACTTTGACGTTCCCGAGTGGGACGGGCTCGCCCCGTACCTCGCATTTGTCGCTGCTTCTCCAGAGCCCGTCTCCGTCGCTCGCGAGTGGGTCGTTCGCTCTGCCGTCGAGGACGACGATACCGCAGAAGTTCCGGAAGACGAGGAGGAGGGCGAGGACCTGTGCAACTGCCAGTTCTCGCTCGCCTACGGTGCCAAGATCCTGCTCAACACCGCCACCCTCCGTCTCAAGCGAGGCCACCGCTACGGTCTCTGCGGCAAGAACGGTACCGGAAAGTCCACCCTCATGCGCGCCATTTGCAATGGGTTCGTTTTTCCCTCTTATCGCGTCTTCCCATCCTGACTGGTTTGCAGGCAAGTCGAGGGCTTCCCGTCTCCCGATGAAGTTCGCACCTTCTACGTTGAGCACGATATCGATGGCAGCGAGGAGGACACCACCGTTCTCGAGTTCATCCTCAGCGACGACCGCATCCTCGCCAACAAGGAGGAGGTCATCACCACTCTTGCGTCTGTCGGCTTCAACGACGAGCGTCAGGCCGACTCGATTGGCAGCCTGTCTGGAGGTTGGAAGATGAAGCTCGCCTTGGCCCGTGCGATGCTCTTCCGCGCCGACATTCTGCTTTTGGATGAGCCCACTAACCATCTCGACGTCGTCAACATCGCCTGGCTCGAGAACTACCTCACTGGTCTCAAGACTTGCACTTCGAGTAAGCCTTGGGTCATATGAACGTTGAACAATGTTGATTCGGTCTATAGTCATTGTGTCGCACGACTCCAGTTTCCTCAACAACACCATCACCGACGTCCTGCATCTTAACCGCTTCAAGCTTCGCCGCTACCGCGGCAACCTCGAGAAGTTCGTTCAGGCGGTGCCCGAGGCCAAGTCGTACTACACGCTCGAGGCCGCCGAGGACTACAAGTTCAAGCTCCCCGACCCCCCACTTCTCGAGGGTGTCAAGACCAAGGAGAAGGCCCTCCTCAAGATGCGCAAAGTCGGCTTCCAGTACCCCAGCCAGACCAAGCAGCAGCTCTTCGACATCACGCTGCAGGTCTCGCTCAAGTCCCGTGTCGCCGTTCTCGGACCCAATGGTTCGGGTAAGAGTACCCTCGTCAAGCTGCTCATTGGTGACATGGAGGCCAACAAGGGTGGTGAGATCTGGAAGCACCCCAACTTGGTCATCGGCTACGTTGCGCAGCACGCTTTCCATCACATCGATAACCACCTCGACAAGACGCCCCTCGAGTACATGCTGTGGCGTTACCAGACCGGCGAGGATTTGGAGGAGATGTCCAAGGCGAATCGCATCATCAGCGAGGAAGAGCTCAAGAAGATGAAGGACGGCTCCGTCGTTGTCATCGAGGGCCAAAAGCGTCTCATTGATGAGATCCTCGCCCGCAAGAAGCTCAAGCAGTCGTACGAGTACGAGGTCTCGTTCAAGGGTCTCAGCTCGTCGGAGAACATCTGGCTGCCCCGTGACGACCTTATCAAGCGTGGCTTCGAGAAGGTGCGCCGTGTCCATTTCCGCTGTATTTCTTTTTCTGACGTTCCTCCTAGAAAGTCCTCGAGGTCGACACCCGTGAGGCTCAACGCCTGGGCCTCCTGCGCCCGCTTGTTCGTCGCGAGATCGAGAAGCACTTTGCCGACTTTGGTCTCGAGCCCGAGTTCGTCAGCCACAACACCATGCGTGGTCTTTCCGGTGGACAGAAGGTCAAGATTGTGCTTGGTGCTGCGACCTGGCGCCGGCCGCACGTCGTCTGCCTTGATGAGCCGACCAGTTGGTTTCCGCCGTCTGTATGAATCGTATCTGATGCTTTTCCGTTTAGACTACCTCGATCGTGAGTCGCTCGCTGCGCTCATCGAGGCGCTCAAGGTCTTTGAGGGTGGTGTCCTCGTAATTACCCACAACCGCGACTTCTCCGAGTCCCTTTGCGAGGAGTGCGTATCCTGTCTGCACTCGAGTCTATTGGCTGACATCGTATTTCAGAGTCTGGGCCATGCGGGACGGTCGCCTCGAGGCGTCCGGTCACAACTGGGTTGAGGGCCAAGGTTCGGGTCCCCGCATTGACAAGAAGGACGGGGAGGAGGACGACCAGTATGACGCGATGGGCAACAAGATCGACGTCTCGAAGACGAAGAAACTAACCGCTGCTGAGGCTCGCAAGGTTCGTTGGCACTTTTTGTTAGTTCGCCGACATTTGAGACTGACTGTCCTTTTACAGGCCAAGAAGGAGCGCATGGCACGGAAGAAGCGGGGTGAGGAGGTCACAGACGACGAGCTGTAGACCTGCTTGTTGCATCGGTGTACTCTTTTTCTCCGCCTGTCCCTCTCTGTTGTCATGTTTCTTTAATCTCGCGCACGCATATGCCTATCGTATCATTTTCTTATTTACCCTGGCTGTATCCTCTACCCATTCCGCACATACATACCTCGGCGGAAATTCCACTTGTTTTTGCTCTCGTCCTGGGTCGATGGGTGGCTGTTCTTGCGTGACTGACACGAACCACGCTCTGTGGTGACCGGAGGGGTGGATTTTTAACCTAGAATTCAACCAGTAGTAGGATAAATACCAGCAGGTTTTAGGTTGAGAATCCACTGGTCGCAACCTAAGATAGGTAGAAACATCTACCTACGGTCTTAGGTAAAGAATCTACCTATTTTGTTCAATATTAACCTAACGTCTGCCCGAGCTTTTCGAGTGGATTATTAACCAGAGGCAGGTTAAAAACACAGCAAGTTTTCAACCTATAGACGGGGCAGTATCAACCAGTCGATAGCATGAAATCTGGTAATATTGTGATACACTACTGTACATGGAATCCAGTTCTGTGGTTTGCTCGCCGACGTCCGCCCAGCGCCAAGATGTGACGCTTACACCGGTCCCATCCATCTCCGCTTCAGTCAGATGCCGGAAGAACTAGAGAAGGTATATCAGCGGGGAACGCTCGAAGATGAGAACGCGTACGTATGCATACGCCAAGCTCTAGGTGACAGGACTGACGATGGGTAAGAATACTGCAAATGAGTTAGCAGTGCTTGTGAAGAAGGATATCGATGACGGCGGACGAACGAGCATGTCGATGACGTGTCTGTCGTTGTTGCGCTCGCGGCGGGCATTGGGCTATAGTATATTCAACTCTTGCTGAATCGAAGAGAGAGGACGGTGGCTTACCGAAGACGTACAATGCCAATGGAGTTAGTCTGCCATGGAGTTAGTAATGCTCGCGGCAATGAATGGCGACGTACGCGTGCGAGCCCCAATCATGATAGTGACGCCTATTGCCGAGTCAAATTCAGCGGACAGGGAATATGTAGGGGTGATAACGCACCAAGAACTCTGGCAGTGGGAGAGCAGCGCTGGAGCGAGAGAGCCCACATCGCATCCAGAGATGAGGATGAGCCGGTGGCGTCGACTACGCTGGCGCCCAACATGCTGTAGTGTTATGGTGGAGTGTCTGAATGAATGGAGAGGGCTGTGTCGGGTGCCCTAGAGCGAAGGAGGTCGGCGTTGGTACGGATGAGGCTTCTGGGGTCGGGGAGTAAGAGCGAGGTGGAAGGTGCAAGTATGCATACGCACCCGAATGAGCGCGTTCACCCCAGCTTCTGGGCTTGGACTTGGAGAGCAGGGACACCGGAATACTGGAGCGTTGCAGCGATGCCGAAGAGACACGATGAATGGAGCGCCATCGAGGAGCTGGGATTGCCGCAATGAGCATCTTCCATCCGACAGCAGAAGCGACGTACACGGGGACCGCCATAGTCTCGATAGGAATCGGGCGTGCAGGTGTGGCTGCGCTTGTCGTTGAGGACGGTTGAGGACGGGGCAGAAGAGGGCGAGATGGTGGGGAAAGACAAGAGACGACGAATCATCAACCACCTGTCATCACACGTGTTCCCGTGTCACGTCAACAAACCTCGACGAACCCTCGACAGACCTCTCGATACACCGGAATTCCTGAAGATACATAGTGAATATAAGAAGCCATATTTCTGCAAATGACTGGTGGAACTTGAAGCGAGGCCTGGCCTGTCCCTAAGCGTCACTATCCGAGCTTTCGTCCTCCGCACCACTACTCTTCGCGGACTCTTCATCGCTGTCGACCACCTGCGACTTCTTCTTCTTCATGGCCTTCCCCTTCCCCTTCGCCGTCGCCTTCTTCGGCTTGACAACCATCGCAGCCCGTCCACGCGGCTTGGTCTTGTCACGTTTCGCGGAATTGGCCTTGAGATGGCCGTACTTCGGGTCGGCCGCCAGAATACCCTGCTTCCTGGCCTGGGTGCGGAGGCTCTTGATGTACTGGCGGATCAGCTGCTCCGTGGGCCAGTCATTCTCGAAGCGCTCGAGGTAGGGATGACGAGAACGGGCCTAGATTAATCGGGAAAAGTGAGTATCTCGTTTACATGACCAGCGTCGCACTCACAATGATAAAAGCGTCGGTCTTGAAGGATGAGGGGATGTTAGCCCAGGTCTTGTGCCAGGGCATCTGCTTCTGGTGGACGATTTCGTGGATCGTGCGCTGCATCGGTGAGTCCGTCGTCAAAAACAAGAAGTACCACTGACCTGAATGGCCAGATATTTCGCCCAGTCCACGGCATTGTTCGCTTGAAAGCGCATGCGCACGTAAAGGCTGGTGCCGTCCTTGGGGTCCTCGATGAGCGTCTTCGCGCTGTCGTCACTGTCGGTGCCTTGGGCCTGTTTGAGACGAGTGTTTTCGTCTCGGAGACGTACTATGTGAAAGGTGAGCAGTCTATAACATGAGCGAGAGGGTTGTATTCACCAAGCTCATCTTTTTCCTCGGCAGACATACCTGTATTCTCGTTCTCGTTCCCTTCATCATCGGACACGGACACGCCGTCATCTACGCCCGAGCTGGTCCTCCCGCGACCTCCCTTCGAACCGTTCGACGCACTCCCCGCCTTCAGACGCTCGATTTCCGCTTTCGCCTCCGCCAGTTCCTCTGCAACGCGTCCTCGTCAGCGGAGAAGTCAGGAACAGACCAAGACTCACTGTTCTGCGCGTCAATCTCACGCTGCGCATTCACTATCGCCAATGTGTTGCCCTCCTCAATCTCGTAATGGGCGAGAAGCCGCTCGCGGAAGCGCTCGAAGTTGTTCTCGATTTCGGGGTCAATGGGACGTGTCTTGGTTGTGGTCTGGCCCAGCGCGCGCTCCTTCGCGCTTCTCTTGACTGGTTTCGGAGCGGGAGCGTCCTGGGGCTCGTTCTTGACCTTCTGATTCTCCTTCTGGAGCTTGCGCGCGGCTTTCGCGTCTTCGAGCGGATCACCATTGACTGCTTTCCGCGCCGCGGCGGCTTTGGGATCTTTGGGCATGGTGGTGTGTTGGTAGGGCTTTGGAAGCGTTGGGTGGTAGGAGTTGAGAGAGAGTGATATTGTCTCAGATGATAAGGCGATGACGAGGCACATGACCCCCGCCCCTTTCCTCGCCTGCGACCAAAATGCCCACCAGCGACAAAGTCTGGTGCGAGCACTGTCAAGCTCGAGTTTCCCGCCGCAAGGAGCGCGAACATCGAGCCCTCCTCATCACACCTCAAGCTGCTCCGCTCGAGTACGATGCACCTCCGCAGTTCCGTGTCGATGGCCCCAGCTCTGAGCCCGACTACGATACATCTGTTGGCGAGTTGGCGGGGGACGTGGATGCCGATGTCGAGATGGGAGAGCCAGGCTTTTTCCAGGAGGATCCCGGTGAGGGTACTGTATTCAATGCGTGGCTTCGTTAGCGACTAACGACCAACTAGATATGGTTGACGCTGATGACGGCGGAGACCTCGACGATCTTGCGCCCGAGATGCTTGAACACTGGCGGCTATTTGGGAAACGAGTCGAGGACAAGGGCAAGCCCCGTTCGGACGAGGATGGCGATGGGGATGAAGATGAAGACGACGATGTTCTTGGGGATGGACTCGACGAGGAGCCCGTTCGCGCAGAGGATAGCGACGATGCCGACTCGGATGCAGAAGATGAAGAGCCCGACATCTTTGACTGGGATTCATTCAATCCTGGAGACCTCTCAGCCGAGGATAGGGCTAAGGAAGGAATAGAACGGGAACTAGCCGAGATTGGTGAGCGTTCTAACTTGCGATATCTTCAGAACCATCTTCTTATCTATTTTTTTCTTCAGCCCACAAACTCAGCGCGTACGATAAAGCGATTTGCCGTGCCTTCGCCTTCAAATACGAGACACACGCGACCGACACAGCATTCAAGAAGGCGCAACTGGCGTTTCCTCAGACCCCTCCTCTCCCGAACCTCCATGCCATTCGCAAACGGGTCGAGCTATTATCAGGTTTCCAGCCACAGATCTACGACTGCTGCGTGAACTCGTGTGTATGCTACGTCGGTCCGCACAAAGACCTGGATCAATGTCCCTATTGTTCAGAGCGTCGGTGGCGGGCAAACGGGAAGCCTCGCAAGAAGTTCACGTACATTCCCATTATCCCGCGGCTGGTCGCTCTCGCCAAAAACCCCGAAATGGCGGAGAAGCTGCAATATCGAGCCAACCACGAGCACACGCCGGGGAAAATGGACGACGTCTTCGATGGAAAGCACTACCGGAATCTGCGCAAGCGGCAGGTACACATCCACGGCAAACCACTCGAGCACAAGTACTTCAGCGACCATCGCGATATTGCCCTTGGCGCGTCCATGGATGGATTTGCGCCGTTCAAACGGAGGAAGAAGACAGCGTGGCCCATCATTCTCTTCAACTACAACCTCCCGCCCGAGCTTCGGTTCCTCCTGCCATTCATCCTGGCCCTCGGCGTCATCCCTGGCCCATTTAAGCCGAAAGATTCCGACTCTTTCCAGTGGCCGATGGTGGAGGAGCTTCTCCGCCTCGCCGCTGGTGTTTCCGCCTTTGATGTTGCGTCCGGGCAGATGTTCATGCTTCACGCCTTCCTCATCCTCGTGTTCGGCGACATCCCAGCTGTCGCAATGTTCATGCGAATGAAGGGACACAACGGCTTCTCGCCCTGCCGTATGTGCGAGATCACTGGCTTGCGTGTGCCCAACTCGAAAGCGACGACTCACTATGTTCCGCTGGATCGTTCGCAACATCCCCAGGTCAAAGCCGATCCCAACGCCATCAAAGTCTACGATGCAGCGAATCTTCCTCTCCGCACCCACGACGATATCATCCGGCAGGGCCGCGAAGTCGAAAATGCGCCAACGAACGCCGCGGCAGAGCGTTTGGCCAAACGCTACGGCGTCAAGGGCGTTCCACTGCTGTCCTTCCTCGATTCCCTCCGCTTTCCACGATGCTTCCCGTACGACTTTATGCATCTCATCTGGGAGAACTTAATCAAGAATCTCGTTCTCTTGTGGACTGGCGAATTCAAAGGCCTCGACGAGGGCACCGGCCAGTATCAGTTTGCGAAAGCTGTCTGGGAAGCCATCGCATCCCTCGGCGCGTCAGCGGGAGATACCATCCCCTCCGCATATGGCAGTCGTGTCCCAAACCTCTCGAAGGATCGCCCCAACGTTTCCGCCGAGATGTGGGGCTTCTGGACACAATACCTCGGTCCCGCCCTTCTCCACCGTCGATTCCGCAATAAGAAATACTTCGAACACTTCGTGGAGCTGGTTCGGCTTCTCAACATCTGCCTCCAGTTTGAGATCGACAACGACGAGATCAAGGAGGTTCGTGCCGGCTTCATTGACTGGGTGAAGATCTACGAGAAGTATGTGTTCTTCATACGCAATGTCTTTGACCGTTAACCCATCTGCAGGTTATATTATCAGTACCAGCCGAGTCGTCTTCCAATCTGCCCATTGACAATCCACGCTCTCCTCCATATCGCCGACTCGATCGAATTCTGCGGGCCTGTGTGGGCATACTGGGCGTTTCCGATGGAGCGCTTCTGCGGTACGCTTACCGTTGGGATACGAAGCCGTCGGCATCCGTGGGCTTCGCTGGATCGTCATGTCGTCGAGGGCGCTCGCTTGACTCAAATCAAAATGCTCTACAATGCAGTGGAAGACCTGTCGCTCGAGGAACCTCGGAATCCAAACGTCCGCGGCTCGTTCTCGCATCCCGACTGTATGTCCTGTTTCCTCCCCGCATATTACTGCTGATTCAAATCGTTCAGACCCGACCTGCATTCTGCTCCCTCCGAAGGCTCATTCTCGGCCGCCAGTCGATCCGATTGTAACAGCACTTGCAACCCGACTCGATTGCATGGTAGGGGATGCCCGCCGAGCGCTGGCGTCTGCCGTAGTGGAGGAGTATGGGAAGGTCAAACGCATCGACACTGAGGCCGGCGACACCATGGTTTCGTGCAGCCTCGGGACCACAGCCGAGGACGCTCGAGATGCATCGTATGTCCGCGTAAGTTGTTTAGTCCGACTTTGATTATGAATGTGGTTCTCACAAGACGTCCAGTACGAAGCCCTGGTGGACCAGAACGCGAGACACCGCAACGCCGCAATCGACTTTGCCAAGAAGACGTTTTACGGTCAGCTCACGCACATCTACCACGTTTCCTTTCCTACTGGCTTCCCCGATCTCAATCTCCAACCTCAAACGACGTTCATCCTTGCTGCAATTCGTGCTTGTACCCTGGATGCGATACATAAACAACCGGTCGCCCATCTCAATGTTCACTTTTACAAGGGCCATGGCGCGTTAGAGGTCGTAGATATCACCACGGTCCAAGGGCTGGTTGGACGTGTGCCACTGAAGGATCAGCGATGGGCAATCGCTGACCGGAACGGCCCGTTGACGCTCGCGGAATGGGAGGAGAATAAGTAGTACTATTTTGATCGTCTGTAATTCGTACAACATCCAATTTGACGGCTTGTTTAAAATCAACCTATGCTAGGTTATTCTCGTAGGTTAGCGGATGGCCAAATATCAGTTGCGGACTTTCAACCTGGGATAGGTAAGTTCCTTCAGGTTGAACTTTAACCTGAGCACAATAGGTTGAAACACCAATAACCTATTCCCAACCTACGCTAGGATAAAGGTGTACTCTCTACCTACCCTAGGTAACAAATCCACCTAACCTGTCTCCATAGTGACGTTGGTCGCTCGCACTCCACTTTGAATTCCAAAAGCTTCGACTTCTGTTCCACTTGTCTTGTTGTGGAGCGACGGAGGTTATTGGACGCCCCCCAGTAGTGGGCCATGGGTGTTCGCCGTCGGACGCGTCCAAAAATTACGCGGGCCAGCAGTCAATGCTGCAGCTCTTAACCTGGTCCCGATATCCTCTCGACCACGCAGACTGGACTACTTATGGTTTCGATCCTGGTCTGCCCGCTCGTCGTAATGCTTGGTGCCCACTCCGCTGAGCTGTCGCCAGCCCAATTCGAAAGGTCTCTGGCAGGCCCTCCATGACGCACATATACGTACCGCGGGTCCAAGTTGCCCTGCCGCTCACGACTGGGAACCGGATATATTTAAGCACTGGTCGAGTCCTGTTTGCTCACAGCTACTCAAATGCTCGCTGTTAGCGCAAGCGCTCTCTTCGTTTTGCTGATATCTTTCGTGCATGCGGCTGCCGTGCTCCAGGCATGTCCAGACCTCTCTCAGACTCCAGTTCAGGATGTGTTCGATTTTGTTGTTGTCGGGGCCGGGGCGGGTGGTGGACCGCTCGCTGCGCGGTTGGCGGAGAGTGGGTATTCAGGTGCGTGTTGTTCGACCGTCGCGTTTTATTTTGTTCCGCCGACCGAGGTTTCTGCAGTTTTTCTTGTCGATGCAGGAAGTAATGTAACGGGGTTTAACTCAACCCTCCCCGCGTATTGGCCTCGGGCGACTGAGGGTAAGTTCTTTGCTTTTTCATACCGATTTGTAATAAAGGCTTTAGATCTGGCAACGTCTTTGGGATATAATGTCACAGAATTTAGCACTCCTGACTCGAGGGTCGCCTGGTGTGTCCCATGAGCGACGTGGTCAAAAGTCAGCGCTCACCAATGAACTATTAGGTATCCGCGCGCTGGGGCTTTGGGTGGCTCTACGGCAAGTGGATTTCGCCGCCGAGCTTGGAGCCGACTTGAACTCACGCAGATTCACAATGCCATGATCAATACAATCGCTGGGACGCGTCGGGATTTCGATACGCTGGCCAGTACCTTCAACGACTCGTCCTGGTCGCGAAACAACATGCAAAACTATTTTAAGACGATCGAGAGGAATGAGTACCTTTTGCCTATCCTGAACGGGGCAGACCATGGCTTCAACGGATGGCTCGCTACCACATTGCTCCCCTATTTGAATTTGCTACACAACCTTGGTGGGTGTTATGTTTTTTTTCTCGATTACTTTTTCCGACGTTGGGCAGATATCCTGGACCCACAACTGCTATCCATCGTCTCATCTCTGGAACTCTTGTCCGGACAACCACCCATCCTCGCAGATCTCAACGACCTCGCTTCAGACGGTGCTGCTGGGATTACCTCCCCAAGCTTCACCATCGATACAAACCACATTCGCTCTTCCGTCTACAACCGATTGAACGCCGTCAAAGCGGCAAGGGATAACTTGAATATCACGCTCAACACGTTGACCACGAAAGTCCTCATGTGCAATGGTTCCGACGGTTTCCCTACTGCGTATGGCATCGAAATCGCTCCGGGGGCGGCACTCCCGGTTTCGGCTCAGTTTCACGGAAAGCAGACGCTTGCTGTGCGTCGTGTGATGGCGCGGCAGGAAGTGATACTGTCGGCGGGTGTATTCCAGAGTCCCCAACTTGTACGTGCTCGCAATTCCCGCGGACTTGTCGCTGAGAAATATTGCTAGCTTATGGTATGTATGTTGCCAATGGTGCTTGTGGACACCCATCACTCTTCGCTTAGTTGTCTGGTATAGGCAATTCTACACAGCTCAGTGAATTTGGGATCGAGACTCTTGTAGATTTGCCCGGTGTCGGGTCCAATCTTCAAGGTAAGATCCTTGTGCTTGCTTTAGCCCACTGTTGACGCAACATTACTTTAGACCACGACGAGATCGCCATCGCCTGGAAGATGAAAAACGATTTCAAAATCCTCCAGGGCTGCAAATTCTTGTCGGATCCTGCTCTCGATCCGTGTCTACAAGACTGGATTACCTCGAATCACAACAACGTCTACTCTTTCAACCCCGTTTTGAATTCTATCCTCGCCAAGTCGAACGACTCTTTACCAGTGCCCGACACCTTCACGTACATCGCACCAGCCTACTTTGAAGGAATCGTTCATGGCATGAGCCAAAAAGTCGTCGACAACCCGAACGGGTTTTCCGGTATCGTCCTCCTCACACACCCGTCTTCGCGCGGGTACGTTCATCTCACGGGATCTCACCCACAGGATCCACTCGAGATTGGCAAGCGGCGCTTTGAGGAAGCTGGCGGAGCGCGCGATATGCAGGCGCTCGTTCTAGGTCTCGAGCGCATGCGCGCGCTGGTGAACGACTCCCCGGGCATTGCATCATTTGTCGAGGAGCAGGCATTCCCCACAACAGACGTACCTCTGACAGAGCATATCATCGAGCATGTCTTTGGTCATCACGCGTGTTGCACGAATGCCATGGGGCCGGATACTGGTGGGCTTCGTCTCGATGAGCTGTTTAGGATTGGCTGAAATCATGTTCGTCAGACCCGAACGCCGTGCTAGACGGTGACCTGCGCGTTTACAAAACGCGTCGGCTGCGAGTTGTGGATCTGAGTTCGTGGATGAACGTACCGGGGTATTTCGTGACTACGCCGATGTACATGGTGGGCTTCTGTCCTTTCCAAGTTATCGTCTTGCTACCGGCTGATTTGAGCTTGGTACAGATGTCGGAGAAGGCTGCAGATAGTCTCATAACAGATGCGAAAGCTCGCGGCTCGTAGGCATCACATTGTCTGACATAACACCGTTCTCCTTCGACATAAAACCACTGATGCTTCTATTTACACCGGAGGATGCCGCAATAAGCTGTGTGGTATTCAAAATCGTTTCAGAAACAGAGCCTAGCACATACCGCTTCACAGTCGCTGAATGGATTGGAGTGCCGGTGATAGTAAAGGCTCTACTGCTTTCTTTGTGGCTCGAACAACGACTCTGAACAACCGCTTGACCACACGGGCCCCCGGTTTGAATCCACTCTGCGTCGGTTTTGAGGTCATGTTTGGGCATGGGACCAAGATTTGGCTTCCCGGAAATCCGTATTGGGATTGAAGGGCCCCGAAGGCAGCCAGGTAGTCTTTTCCTGCTGTGCGATCGGCCTTGGGCTCGTCTGCGGAAATATAACTGAGCAAAGAGCACTGGGAGGAGTTGACGGAGCTCATGGCGGAGATTTATGGACCGCCAAAGTTCGACGTCTGTGGCAGATACACTGGCAGGGCTATCGGCTTCTTAAGGGTTCGGCGACCTCAAGAAAGGCGAACGCTAACTCCGTAGCAAATTGAGAATGGAGCGACTTTAAAAGCCCTTCTGATACTTAAGAACTCGGGCCTTACGATGAGTAGACGTAACGACGTCTTTGCTTTCCATATACTGTGGGTTGAACTCAATCGAAACCGTGGGAAGAACAACTCGACTTTGCTGTATGCTGCGGTGATGCAGCCCAAGCTGCTCACTTCCATAGGCCATCCCAGTCGCACATATACGGGTGAGGGCGGGGAGTCAGGCTTCCATTAGGCGCCTGCGCCACTGACCTGCATACTTCTCGGCAAGTGGGCGACTCATCGATGCGCAAAAGTTTATCGTGCACCGCTGATTCATGTCAGTGTTCAGGGTTGACGGCACCTTTCTCTCTCCTTCCACAAACAATGGAATCCCTGCATTTACAGCGCGCCAAAAAATGGGGAACAAGCCCCTTCCTCGCGGAGTGGCTCGCCAATATCTTCAACTACTGTTGGTGCTCCTTGGAAGGAAAGAAGGCGTTCCAGGCTTGGTGCGTAACTGCTCTGAACTCTTTGTGGCTCCTTCTGAATGTCTAATAGGCTTGCTCAGGAATACGGGCCGGAGAAAGCTCGAGAAAAGCTCGTCGAATGTTCAAAACCACCTCCAAAGCGATCTCAAGCCGTCGCAGGCAAAGACAGACCTTTTCACTTTGCCGCGGTGGGCTTATCTGATCACCCTCAAACATCACGACTGAATGCGAGCCTCGTCTTCTAGATCGAATTCGGTCCGTCGCAATTTTTATCCCTCGACGACTCGAAGGCTGACGCATGGGCAGGCATTTCAGAGCAAGCGATGCACGAGTGCCACAATTTCGCTGCCATTTCGGACCTATGTGCCCCCCCGCGAGTTAAGCCTGCTCCCAAGCGCCGTCGAGGGGAACCTGCAGCAGAGTGGACGACGGTATGTGCCACTCGAGTCCGACTCCAAGTCACAGTTATCGATTACGACGTAGCGGTACCATGAAGCTATCCTCAATGGGAGTAAGATCCCTGATATCGACTGGGCCATTGTTCATGCTATTACCTTCTCAGAATTGGTTCGCACAAGCACTCGCTTTTTGCATCGCTCATCTTATATAGGACAAGACGATCGAGGCTGGACACATTTGGTACACCGACCTGGATGCCTTCATGGCTGTAGTCACTGCGTATGCCCCGTCCATGCTTCTTGATCCTGTCGTCCTGCAGAACGGAAAGGAAGAGCTGCATCTCCACCAGATGGAGCTGGCCTTCAGATCGTGTCTCTTCACTCAGGCGGTAGGTCGATGTTCGTATTATATATTACTACTTAACGCGCACGTAGTTATCGCAGATGGCGTGGGCCAGTCTCGGGGAACTTTTCTTCATCTTCAAGCATTGCAATTTAACGAGCACCTCCGCCATCGAGAAAGCGTACAGAGAAGACTCTTCACTCTTGTGGAGCCTCGTCGCAGGCCTGTGCTACGTGTCCCTCCTCTCCGGCCACCGTTGGCAGAGGTTCTCCGAATCGCTCAGCTGGAGCGAGTACTTCCGCCCGTACTTCAAGCGGTATCGGGTGCGTCTCCGCCTGCGTTCACGTTTCGAGTCTGACGCGTCTGGAAATAGACGACGACGGGAGAGACGCGCATCACGGTCGACCGTAAATACCTTCAAGAGCGCGGAGGATATCCAAGTGAGCTGGACAAAATCGTCGTAGAGTTCATGGAGAGCGACTTCTCGCGAGAGGGGTTATTCTTCGATAGCCTGACGAAATACTTGGTGAGGAGTTCCTCTTCCACAGGCAGTTGTATCTGCTGACAACCGCTAGAAAGCAAATCCCTCCGAGGCGAACAAGTTTAGCAAAGACGTATACGATGAGCTCAGCGAGCTTGAGACGGGTGCGGCCACTGATCAAGAGTTCTTCCAGCTTGTTAACGCGTCAAACTAGTGTTTCAATGCAAACTCCAACTATTCCATACGGACTTTGGTGGGCGGCTCAGGGAATACGCGGCGTCAAAGGACAAGCAATGCCTCCAAGATCCGAATTTCCTGAAATACATCTCGTTCTTGGACCCGGAGAAGATGAAATGGACGTCGCGTTCCGCGACGGAATGGTCGTATGCATTGAACGTCGTGCGATCCGTCGCATACACCTGGCGTCAAACCGCAATAAATAAAGCTTCGAATTCGATGGCGCGTTTCTTCATCTTGCTCGATACCCTCGAGAAGGATGCTGTGTCGCCGAAGCTCGAGGCGCTGAAGAAGCAGATTGGGAAACTCACGACAGAGTATGCGGAGGCAGGGACCGTGCTGAACGAGGAGGAGCTTGCGCGAGTCGTTCTGTTTGAAGATGCGTGGCTGCTGGTTGATACCGTGATGTGGATGGTTTGCACAAGACTGGGCCGGGCAAATGATCAGCGCCTGGTTGCGGCACGGCTTGGGCTACGCGACCCGGAGGATCCCCACAGGATGGGGGCGTTGAAAGTGATGTTGGCTCCGCACGTAAAGAGGGTTCAAGCCGTGGTTGCAAGTAAAGCTTTCAGGAATCCGCCGCCGCTGTGGACTCAACCTGGTCCGCACTCGACAACTAATTCAGATGGCGCCGAGACGACTCAAGATGCGCATGAAATCGCGCGGATGGAAGTTGAGGTGCGAGACCTCCAGCTGAAGGACACGGAGGAGGTCGACGCTAGCGCGGAAGAGAAGATCACCGACGGGGAAGACAAAAACACCTTCGATGACCATTACTGCTTGCCGCCAGATGGGGGCGAAGACCTCCCGGACCAGTTGCCCACGGAATTCAAGATCGGAAAGAAATCTTTGAAGGTGGGTTTGCTATTGGCTCTGTAGGCGAAAAGCTGACAATGGAAATACTCCAGATCTTCCATCGTATTTTAACGCAGCCTGAGGTTGATACCACCCTCCAAAACGACGAAGCCTCGAAGGCAAGCCAAATCCGGTGGGCTGACTTTGAAAAGGTTTGTTGCATTGTCAATAAAGTGCCTTTTGTCAACTCAGAACTCTGCTTGTATAGGCGATGAAGCGTATCGGATTTGGTGTGGCTCCCTCTGTGGTAGGGACATCTGTCAGGTTTGACCCACCTGCGAAGATGGCGCGTTCCGTCGCATTCCATCGGGTAGCTTCATTTTCTTCCTGTGAATTTCTGGCTGATTTCGAAACGCTCGTTTAAGCCACACCCGGATTCGTCGTTGGAAGGAGTGGATCTGCGGCGGTGCGTGTTCTTTCTCATCAACAGCATATTGTGTTTTGCTAAACACATCCGATATTTATAGGATCGGCGCTCGTTTAAGAAAATGCTACGATTGGAAGGCGAATATGTTCCAGCGGGGTGTCGCGGAAGATTGAGGATTGAGGATAAATGTACATAGTGTTGAATTCACAGTCGTGACTTGAAAACCGTGGAAAGACGGCACGCGTGATCAGCGTTTCTTGTTCTCAGCCAAGCAATTTTCTAACAGGCCTCCTAATGCTCACGACACAATTTCTTAGCCCTTTCCTCATCAGTCCTGCGCTTGTTATATCCAGCTCGGCTCAACTTGAAGCTGGAAAATTCGACCTCTGGAACTGAATAATTGTGGTCCGACGGAGGCAACAGCAAGCGTAGGCATCGTGCGGGTGCACCAGCGCCCGATTCCGCAAGCCTGAACCCTTATCGATCATGATAGGGAAACCGTACTGGCCCTGCACATTCCGTCGAATGCCGGGGTCTGTTTATGGAGTGGTATATCTTCGAAAGTCGACGCTTCGGAGCTCGGTATCCCCTCACTGCATCCACCCAATGTCAATGTACTAGTACCGCCGCCACGCTTCACGCACTCTACTCTCCTTAACACCACACACACACCGTCACGAAATTCACCGCTCTTTTCGTTCCGTTCCTTTACCTTTACCTCACGGCGTCGGCATCGCACGTCCAATCTGGAATCCACCATCACACTCCGCGGGCACAGTGCAGCAAAGGACGTACTGCCAAGAACGGACAATGCTTTGTCTGGTTACGACGTCCTAGATGACCTCCAGGCAAACCTGTAGGCTCCCTGCATTTCGTTATTCGTCGAATTCTGACCAGTTTCATTTCAAATAGTTTCGAAAAGGGCCAGTGTGGTATGTTTAATCGATCTTTTCAACCTCTGGTCAAGAGCTCATCGTGCAACAGGCGAGGATGCCCATGATGCCCTTCGCGTTCGTGACCCTCGCGTTGAATAGCATTCAATTCGTCGCGGTTGTTTCGGTTCGTAATTGTCCAGGTGGACCACGCATTCCCTTCCTTGCGGGTCGTCCAAACGCTACCCAGTGGGCACCAGATGGCTTGATACCCGAGGCGTTCGATTCTGTAAATGTTCCTCCACAATTTCTTCTTAAACTCATTGTGTTCTCGACAGGTAACCAAGATGATTAACGGCGTAACCGACGCCGGCCTTTCTTCCGATGAGCTCGTCGATCTATTGGCGAGCCATAGCATCGGGAAGCAGGAGGATGTTGACCCTGTGAGTGCTCTTTTCTTCCTCTTTGATAGAAAATACTCATGGATTTCGCATTTAGAGCATCCCTGGCACACCTTTCGACACCACCCCTTCCGTTCTCGACACCAACTTTTTCCTCGAGACACTCCTTCGCGGTGTCCTTTGGCCTGGAAACGGCCCGCACAAGGGCGAGGCCCTCGCTCCTTTCAAGGGAGAATTTCGCCTCCAGTCCGACTGGGCGCTCGCCCGCGACTGGCGAACTTCGTGCAGATGGCAAGGCTACATTAGTATGACTTTGTACCCAAAACTCAGTGAAGCATCTAACCCTAACGCGTAGACGATCAACCAACGATGTCCTCCCGCTTCGGTGACACAATGGCGAAGATGGCTCTTTTGGGCCAGAATCCCGACGTGCTCACAGACTGCTCGGATGTTATTCCCGCACCGACACTTGGCGCACCAAAGTCTGTGAAGCTGCCTCTGGGCCAGACAGTCTTCGACTTGGAATTGCCTTGGTGTCCATTTCGATTTTCGAAGTGTTTTTCTCTCTCAGAACTGACGCTGTGATACTGCCGCAGCGGCAAGTTCGCCCTCCCTACCATTAATAGTATTGGCGATCTGGGTAATCTCCCTGGTATGCTACCTTCTATCTGGCTTCTTCCCTCGACTAAATTTTATCAAGCCTTCATCACCTCTGATACCTCTTTTTTTTTCGTTTTGGGTTTAGCATTGGTTGCGGACTTGCAGTACAGTATCTGTCGTTTTACTCATAATCGTGGTCTTGATATATGCCCAAATGAACATATGATGATGCAACTTCAACTAAAAAACGACGCGCACCACGGCACGTGTCCGCGAAACGATCAGTTACATCAGCAATCAACTTGAACTCAGTTTTCAACTTCACATGTCGGCGGCGTCCAGTCCAGCGGCTCGTGCCAAGAAATGGGGAACAAACGCGTTCTGTGCAGAGTTGTTAGGAAACGCTGCTGCTTATTGTCAAACTGCCAATGGAAAGAAGGAGTTCGAGGCTTGGTGCGCGGTGCAAATATCTCATTGAAAGTTGATTGAACAGCCTAATTTATCCAGGCTAGTGAAGGAATATGGACGGGAGGAAGCAAACGAAAAGCTTATTGAGTGCAAGGAGCCCCCGGCCTATTGTAGCGGGCCATTCGCAAACCCATACGACAAAATTTTCGTAGAAGCAGCTGTAAGTGCCTGCTACTCTCTATCCGACCCAGCTCAGGTAAATTTTAATGTAGTGGGATCTTGGTACAGCCTGCGCTTTGTATCAAGGATTGCTCCCTTATTTCTCCTTTCAGGAATCTCGACTTCGGCTTTGTTCGAATATCAACTATTCACTGGCGGATCCAATCTCTGCACGCCCCCGAGAACAAAACCAGCTCCGAAGCGGAGGCGAGGCGAGTCATCTATTGAATGGATATCTGTAGGTGTCCTCCGAGTCAACGCGACCACTCACTCAACCAACCACCAATAGCGCCGGGAGGATGCAGCTATGACTGGTTGCAAAATCCCAGATGTGGATTGGCGGATTGCGCGCGCTATCGCGATGTCTGAGTTTGTGAGATCTATCTTTGCAATCAAGTATACCAGTTTCTCAACGAACCACAGGACAAAGCGAGAGACACGATGGAGGCATGGCACACCAGCCCAGAGATATTCTTTGAAACAGTTCGGACGCGCGCATCATCGGTCCTCGTCGACTCGATTTACCTCAAGGTTCAAGAGGGGAAGAAGGGGGATGAAATCCTGGCCCTGGACTGTGCTTTCCGATCGTGTTTGCAAAAGATTACGGTGCGTGCTATTAGCACCAGCTGTCTCCCCATGTGTTAACGCCGCAGTCCAGTTATCGCACATGATATGGGGCCAAGCGCTGGAGCTTTTCGAGGAATTCGACCGTCGCGGATTGTTGACGACTTCCGCCATCGAAAGAGCGTATCGATCGGACTCTGCCTTCATGTGGCGGTTGGCTACATGTCTCTGCAACGTCAAGTTCCTTGCACGACAACTTTGGGAACAGTTCGCGGAAGTTATTAGCTGGTCTGAATATTATCGGCCATTTTTCATCCGTCGGAGGGTATGTATCTGACTGTCTGCGATTGAAAGACTAATATTTTGGGCTATAGCTGAATTCAATCACAACACGGATTGAAGTAAATCGGGCATATGTCAAAAGTCTCGGCGGATATCCCACGGGAATGGACTGTACGATTGTGGAGCGGTTAAATCAGAGTTTTGTGGGCCATGGGGGCTTTTTTGAGAACATTCTCATGCATATGGTATGTAGGTATGCCTTTCGTGAATTTTGCTGATCTACCGACAGAGTAAAGATCCTTCGGAAATGAAAAAGTTCAGCCCCGAGGCGTTCCGAGAAATGGGTGACTTGGCAATCGGTATGGAAGTCCACCTCCGGCTGGTGAACATGCAACTAACGAACCGCCATGGGCAGTGTATGAGTTCTCAGACCAAATGACCCAGACAGCCTTTGGACAGACGTTGATTGCATGCGTCCAGTCCCAGGACGCGAATTGCACCGCAGATCCGCGCTTTTTACGCAATACCACATTCATGGACCCCGCCAAACTCAACCTTGCGCCCCGCACCCATAATGACTTCGCATACGTGCGGACGATTAACCGCTCTGTCGGCGGAACTTGGCTGCACACTATCAACGACGTATCGATGGCCCAGCTGTTTCTGCACTATAAATTACCGGGGGCGAACGACTCGGATGAGGAGAAGGAGGCCGAGGCTCTCCTGTACGACATGTTCTGGGGGTCGTTGGACAAAGAACTTTGGCGGCTTGCGAGCCAGCTCGATTGGCCTGGGGAAGCTAGGGTCGGCAGGATGTTCGGGTTGTATGACCCCGAGGATCCCGAACGGCCGACTAGTCTGTTTCCTCTATTTCTCCGGAATCTAGAATCCCGCTATGCTGCTGTCCCCGAGCTGCATTCATCCAAACCAGCTTCGATCTTCACTCCGCCAGAAACTAGCTCAAGCACCGGTGCTGTTTCTGGCTACGCGTACGTCAATGACTTGCAACGACAGTCTCAAACGAAGGAAAAGATCAAAACGCGCAGAGCGGAGGCGTCCAACCAGGCCCAGGAGGACACGGAACTGGAAGAGGAAGAAAATCTTCCAGAGTCTCTCCCTGTTGACTTCAAAGTCGGCAAGAAGGTGTTGAAGGCAAGACTGGATTCATAAAAATGAGATTGTCTTGACTGGCTCGCAGGTATTTCATGGCATCCTCGCTGCGCCGGACTCGCCCAACTCAGAGCACGACGCTGGACGCCGCCTAGGCCAAATCCGATGGGAGGAGTTCGAGAAGGTGACTCTATTGACTCGGAAGACGGGTATCTCACCGCTGCACTACAGGCAATGAAGCGCATAGGATTCAGTCTGTTTCAGACAGCTGGGTCGTCTGTACGTTTTGATCCACCTGCGAAGGCCGCTCGTCCCATCACATTCCACCGCGTCAGTGTATCCTCTGGATTGGAATAAACGCGTCGTTAAATCGGTTTAGCCCCATCCCGACTCGATTTTGACCCCCATCATGCTACGATGGTGAGTAGTGGAATACGAGGGTTGCTTTTGGCTTAACGACATTGCTATCAGGGTTGGTGGGAGGCTGAAGAGATGCTATGGGTGGACGGTTGAGACATTTGGGCGTGGGGCGGATGACTGACACTTGTCGAACAAGATATATAGTAGTGGAACTATTGATTACAGCCGGCGCTTCGCTGCAAGATCATGAGTAGTTGCATTGTGGTGGCCAGCCATGCTACCTCTCTCTCTCCGTAATTGAGTCACTGCTCGATGGGTCGCGTTCTACTACTAGTCTTTTCGTCTGCTGGTCCATATTCGGCGATAGTTTTAAATTATTAGGTCGATGACGCCTGCGAGTGCGATGATGCTGACGATGGATCGCTGCGAGGGCGCCCTGGTTGCGGATAAATCTGGCTCAATTCGGTTCAGACAGGCACGGCAGTCAAACGCACGATGTACGTGTGCTGCTCGCAGTGGCCGAGCGAGTCGACTCAGTCGAGCTGGACGCGAGGGAGGTACATAGCGGAGATGCCTTGTGTTGGTAAGGGTTTCGACTGATCGTGGTGTTGCTAGTGAGCGTAGTCGTTGCGGTGTCCGTAGTGAGAGTGTTATGTGGTACCAGAAGTATGAGAGCTTGCAGAGTTGACTTCGGTGACTGGCTCGGTATCGTTGCCGAGAAACACGAAAGTACTGGAGTTGAAACCAAGGGTTAGCAGAGGCGACGACTCAGAGGCACAGAATGAATCTGGTTCAGAATCCGCAATTGAATGTTCGTAGGGTGGAAAGAACGCAGGGAATGATTACGGTCACAGCACCGTGACGTGGCTCGTGCCACGTCCTGCGGTTAACGTTGCTGAGCTGTTCAGAATCGCCTTGACGCGTACGACTCCCCGCCTCGTTCTCCGCAACTCCGCATGCAGCTCCGTGTTCTTCGTCCGTCTTGGACCTGAGTCCGAGACAGTCCTTGCAGCGCCACCCGCGACAACGGAAACTTTCGAAGACGATGGTCGATGTACGATGGACTTGGAAATCCACGATGTCAAGAAAAATGCAAGAACTTTCGCACATCGCCCTTCTGCCGATCTGGTTCCTGTCAGGCGCTGAATGGTCTCATCAGCCAATCCCACTCCATTGCAGCCCACTCGAACGATGCGGCCGTAATCTGTGGCGACAGGAAAGATTGATATCGCCACCAAGCACTTATAATCAGCGGCACTGATCTTTTGCTCTTCTTCCAACTGCGCTGCTGCAACTTGTGGCAGTTCTGCGTCTACTGGCAGAGCATCCGGGTATCATGGACGTTGGGAAACTGTGCGATTTGTGGTTTTCCTCGTCTACTCAAGCTAACCATTCTCAGAACAATACCTTTGGTGAGCTCGCTTCATGGATATATTCTTCATCTAACACGACCACACAGTTTGTTGGCACCATTCTCAACTGGGCTCTTCTGGGGTCGCTTTTTGTCCAAGTTTGTCTATACTTCCTGGCTTTCCCCAAAGACCAGCGTTTCAACAAATTCGTCGTCATCTTCGCAATCATCTTAGAAACGCTGCAAACATTCGGGGACACGCGAAATACTATCAGGTCTTTTGGCGCGGATTGGGGAAACTTGAACGCGCTTGACGAGGTTGGCTGGGCGTGGTTCAGCGTACCAGTTCTGGGATCCTTGAGTGCGTTGACGTTTACTCTCGATCAGACGATGCTAATGTGTGTAGTTGCATGTATTGGGCAGGTGTTCTTTGCGTGGAGGATCCACGTTATTGGGAACGGCACTTTCTTTATACCCCTTCTTATCGGCATCGTGAGTCGACAATGCCCGGGCCCCTTCTCTGCAACAACATTATATAGCTCGCACTCTTTGAACTCGGTGCTGGTATCTGGACGGGAATCCTAATCAGTCGCGCTGGCCGGTTCTCGCGACTGTCTTATGACGCGATGAAGCCGCCCGTCGTGAGTAACCCGGTATTGTCCTCCATTCCCGAGCTGAGCTGTCTTCAGGCCTGGCTCAGTGCAACCGCTGCCGTTGATATCATCATTGTGGCTGCAACGGTGTATTATCTGTTGAAGGCGCGGCAACCGGGTTTCCGTGGGGCTACCTATGCTGCAGTGAATCGAATCATCAAGGTCGGCTAGCTTCAAATCTTCACCTTGTTTCTGACGTGCCCAGGTCACCGTTGAAACCGGAATCCCATGTGCAATATTTGCCATCATCGACCTCGCGCTATTCGTCAAGTTCAACGGCAACAATTACCACCTAGGTACCTGCATCTGGCTGTCCAAGGTGTACTCGAACAGCATCTTGGCGGTGGGCTTCCGTGCATTTTTGCAAACATACGCTCAATATATAGAATAGATCCTCAACTCCAGGATGTCAATTGGACACAATTCGGGCTCGTTCGAAGCCTCAGTGAATATCTCTGATATGCACTTTGAGAGCCGACACTCTGCGGTGCAACCGCGAGTGACCCTCCGGCTTGAGGGCAGCACGAGCGTTTCTGACTCCTCTGACGGACACACGAAGTCATTGCATGGCGGTATGCGCCCTACGTGCGGCCATTCGGATCTACATAGCGATGGGTTTGACTGGGGGAAGGAATCGCACCAAGGAGGCTTCGCGGTATAGGTGATTGCTGGTCAACTCATCTTGGCCTTACACTTTATTTTGCTCGATTGATGTATCGTGAGCTCATGTTCCATGTAATACCAGATGTAGTTCTTTCCTTAATACACAGTTTGAACCAGCTTGAAACCCGCGCCATCCCCAGCAGACCACAACTTCCGAGCGACCTCCGTGTCGAGGAACTCAGTCACACTGCGTAGCTTTCCATCTTGGGTGCAGCGGACGACGAAGATGTAGTCGCAAACGAACGAATCGTGTGTCGCGGCCAGTTGGCCTTCGCCTATGACATGCAGTACGACCGAGTCGGCGGCTTCAATGGCGTCGAGCGGTTTCTGGGCGAATTATAATAAGCGAACGCGCCTACAATGAGGACAGAGAGATTTTACGCTGAACGTGATGGACTTGAACAGATTGCCGAGGTCGGCCAGCTGGAGGAGATAATCGCGTTTGTTGCGCGGAAGCGCTCCGAGGCATTCTGGGATGATCTTCCAAGTGAAGTCCTCTGAGAGGAGTGGTGCCAGCTCCGCGGGTCCACCGGTTTGGAGGATGTTAAGGTAAGCTTGGGCGAGGGAGATCGGGGTGAAAGTAGGCGAGCCGTACTCCAAGTCGCTCATGGTCGATTGGTGAGAACTCTTCCCACCGGCCTTTTATACGCGAGGCGGGCCCAAGGTGGACCAGTACATTCCCAACCCATTTGACCCCTACCGGGCGTTGCAATCCGCTCCTCGCTCTTCCCACAATCTAGTCAGCACTGGCACGCCGGCGCCGTTCACCACTTGCCGCCTGAGGAGATCAATCCTGGCGTTCCCACTGACTTGATAATTTGCTACAGTGTCCTAGGCTCGGACGCAACTCGGAAGCAATTTGTCGACTCGCCGGTGTCGAAGGTTGAGTCGATTTGCGCGAACGGAACACGATGAGTTTCGGGCGTGACTTTTGTCACGTCACGGTCTTGTTCACTGCCGAGGCCTCGCGCGCGTTGGCGATAGTTGTCCTCTTCCCCAGCCGTCTACGACCTGAGACATCTCTGTCCTCGACAGCGCTCCTCGGTGCTCTCGAGCTCCTGGTCCTCGCCTGGTTCTCGCCCGGTCTAGTCGCAACCTTGATTGACTTGCGCTTCGACCACAGAAGGCGTCCACGAATGCTACCAATACCGCAAGGACGATAAGAAAGCCTCTCATAAGCGCCAGTGGCACCAGAATCAATAACACGACGTCGACTTGGGTTCCCGAGTTTCGCCCTTTGCCGGTGTCGACTCGGAGCGCGCGTGGCTCAACCACCTGCATATGGACCTTTGTCGTTTTGTTACCCGCACCCGCACGTTTGTCAACGTTCCTACCGGCGCTAACAGAAATAGATATTTTGCATTGCCGACTGACATCATCTGCGCTTTTTTTGCCAGCGGACGACCAAGACAGGGCATCCGCCACTGACAGCAAAATGGTGTTTTCTCCTGGATCTGAATTGCACGTGCCATGCAAACGATTGGATGGCATAAAATCCGCACTCATATTCGCATCGGCCAACGGTGCAAACGGAGATCAAATACAAGAAAAGGCCTTCCGGAACGCCTGTCCTTCTTCCTCCCTGCTCCATGGACTCTGCGCCCGATATCGCGTCTGCGCCTACGGCAACCTCTTTGCCCAACGAGGACGACAACGTCGCCACTCGTGCAGTCGCCTTTCACGACGAACAGGAAATCGAGGAAAAGATTAGACCCAAAGGTGTGTGCTATCATTGTCTTGTATAACGTTCTCAATTTCGCCCAGGCGTCGAACTCGGGCACACGTTGACTCAGGAAGACAAAGAGCTCGCCGCTGCCGGATACGACCATCTTGACAAGAAGAAAAAGGCGGAGGACGACAAGGCCCACGTTGATATTATTGAGCATAACATCCCGCTCAGCGACCTTGGCGACAAACTCTCCACCTCCATCGACATCAAGGCCCCCGGTTCCTCTTATGGCCTTACCGCAGACGAAGCGGCCGCGCGACTCAAGCGAGATGGGCCCAACATCCTCACTCCGCCCAAAAAACGCTCGCCTCTACGCCAGGTCCGTCAACGTCGCATTTTGTGGCGTTTTGCATGTTGATCTACTGTGAACAGTACATTGATCGTCTATTGACCATGGTGCGTGCGCCGAATTGTCCGTCTTCAGCAGCAATTTGACGCATCCCTCAGTTCAACGTGCTCCTCATCGTCGCCGGCATCCTGGAATACGTCTTGCTCGGGATAGGTTTGGAATACGTCTTGCTCGGGATAGGTTTGGAATACGTCTTGCTTGGGGTATAGATTTTCACGCAAGGTCGGCAGATTTTCACGCAAACTTTGCCAACACGTACCTCGGAGGCATACTGATAGCGGTCGCTTTCCTCAATGCATTCATCGACTGTAGGTCCGCTCCTTGGCACCTTTGCCTCAAACTCACGCGTTATCTGGCAGGGTACCAAACGCAAAAGTCCGAGGCCATCTTGGCGTCATTCTTGGCGATGATTCCTCCTTCTTGCCACGTCGTGCGCGATGGCTCCATTACCTCCATCCCCGCGGCAGGACTGGTCAAGGGCGATGTCGTTCTTCTGCGCTCTGGGGACAAGACACCAGCGGATCTGGTCATCTTTGCTGCGACGGACTTGAAGGTCGACAACAGTAGTTTGACGGGAGAATCAGAACCCCAAGAACGTTTCCCGGTCGCGAATGGAACCGATGCGCGCCCGGTCGAAGCGCAGAATCTCGTATGAAGGTCTTGGCAGATATGAGGTCGGCATTAATTCTCCTCTAGGCGTTCAACTCGACGCTCGTCGTAAACGGCGAAGCATGGGGCAGTAAGTGCCGCTCTGTTGACTCTAGTGCCGTTGAATATTTTCTGCAGTTGTCGTTCGGACTGGTGACCAGACCTTCATTGGCCAAATCGCGTCTTTGACAGGCAGCGAGTCGGGGAACGAAAGCCCTCTTGCGGTGGAAATGTACGGTCTTCGACTTTTTTCTTCTTTTTCTGGCGCTCATTGCCTTTGCAGCGGACAGTTCGTCGTCAAAATATCCTCCATCGCAATCGTTTTTGCGATTGTCTTCTTCGTCGTCGGGATTACGACCGCGTACAAAGGCAAAGCGTCGCAGACCGTTACATTCGCCGTGTCCATTCTGGTGGCATTCGTGCCCGAAGGTGCGTCCCGCTCGTCTTGCCTTTTTGAAATCGCTGAGCAGTTTCTAGGTTTGCCCTCGGTTGTAACGCTGCTCCTCTCAATCGCCGCGAAACGCATGGCCGCACAGAACGTACTCGTAAAGGACCTCCAGGGTGTCGAGACGCTAGGATCTGTGCGCCATATGCCTCTCTGTCTCCATGCGATACTGAATGTATTCTCAAGTTGACCTTGCTGGCCACCGACAAGACGGGGACGTTGACGCGGAACCAAATGACGGTCACCAATCTCTGGAGCGGCGGCAAGATGTACTCGGCGTTCCAATCGAACAACGACGAGGAAACGACGGCGCCGTTCTCCCTGCAAGGGTCGGGCATGTCGGAGATGGTCGATATTGCTGCGCTAAACTCACGCGTCAAGTTTGACAAGAGCGATGTTCCGTTTGACCAGAGACAGATTCTCGGCGATGCGACGGAGACCGGGTTGACGCGTTTCGCGGCTCGGTATCTGAGCACGGGGTACGACGAACATCAGAAAAAGTTTACCAAGGTGTTCGAGGTTCCCTTCAATTCGACGAACAAATGGGCTCTTGTTATCGTGAGTCTGTGCAACTATGAGCACACGGCCAGGAACCTACCGCCCGTTATAGCTGAACAAACCACACACCGATGGTTCGCTCACCGCGTACATCAAAGGCGCGCCGGAACGAGTATTAGCCAAGTGCTCCACGTACTTGAAAGACGGTGCCTTGGCCACCATCACAGACGACTTCCGAACATCCTACGACGATGCCTATAACGTGTGTTGTCCTCCGTCGCAATTTTCCTTGTTGCTGATGTTGGGCTAGTATATGGCGTCTCGCGGCCACCGTGTCATCGCATGTGCTCAAATACTCCTTCCTGGCTCCAAGTTCCCCGCGGACTACGAGTTTACGCGCACGGAATTCCCGCAAGCGGACTATTGCTTCGTCGGGCTTGTGTCGCTCGAGGACCCTCCCAAGCATGGTGTGCGTGAGGCCATTGGGACACTGCGGTTGGCTGGCATCAAGGTTATGATGGTAACAGGTGCGTCTCCGAGTGCAGGTGCCTTTCCAGTCATTGATTTTTCTTCCTGCAGGAGACCACCCAAAGACGGCAGAGGCCATTGCTCGGAAGATCAACCTGATCATCGGGGACACGCGTGAAACGCTAGCTGCGCGCACAAATCGTTCGGTGGACGAGATCTACGAGGACGAGGTTAACGCGGTGGTCATTCATGGTGACGATATCGACAACCTCCAAGGCTGGCAATGGGACCAAAGTCCGTTTTCACATTAGACTGGGGAGCTGCTTGCTGACCCGTTGCTCTTGACAGTCTTCAGCAAACAGGAGATTGTGTTTGCCCGGACCTCACCAAAGCACAAGCTAGAGATTGGTGAGTGCTTGCGGGCTTGCGCCTTTTATGCTGCTGCTGACTGTTTTCGCCACGTCAGTCAAACGTGCCCAGGCTTTGGGACACATCGTCGGAGTGTGCGTCGTTTTCGATTTACGTTTCGAAGCCGCAGCAGCTGACTTGTTTCCAGGACTGGTGACGGTGTTAACGATTCGCCCGCACTCAAGAAGGCCGACCTCGGGATCGCGATGAATATTTCTGGTGTGTGCCATTCCGCTTTCGTTTGGCGGTGCTCCTGAGCTCATTTGCCTCAGGATCCGACGTTTCAAAGGAGGCTGCAAATATGATTCTTTTGGATGACAACTTTGCGTCGACCGTCAGTGAGTGCTTTTCATCTTCCTGCAACAAAATATTGTCTAATCTTCGTTCAGAGGGTGTCGCCGAGGGGCGTCAAATTTTCGTCAACCTCAAGCGATCTATTCAGTACGTTTTATTCACCATGTTAATCCTATGTTTTCATGTTTGGTGTAGGTATACCCTGTCGCACAGTACACCGGAAGTTATCCCGCAACTGCTCTGTATGTCCCTTCATGCCTGCCTGGAGAACGCTCAACATTCGTAGATGTTGTTGTCCCGATTCCTCTGCCGTTATCTGCCATTCTGATCTTGGTCATTGGTGCGTTCTTCCGATTTGGCGGGGCCGTCAGTTTGATATGTTCTTCAAGATCTTGGATTCGAGTTGTTTGTCGCGGTATGATGGTCGACGCATTATTGGTCGTACCGGTCTCTGATACTTCCGCAGCTCTCGTTTGCCTGGGACAAGCCGGAAACTATTGACGGACTCATGCGGATGGAACCTCGGAAGCCAGGTGCGTTTCGCGTCCGCGGCGAACGATATAATGCTCACACGCAACTCCGCAGTCAACGAAGGTTCGATCCTCTCTCTCAAGCGAAAAGCCCTCCGACGGACCAAGACCCTTCGTCGCGACCCCGAGACACAAGACATCATCCCGCCCAGCAAGCTCTCCATCCTGCTCAGTAAACTCCGAACGCCCTTCACACGCGAGTACTGGCAAGACGCGATGGAGAGCAATGACGGGGAGACGCTCGTCGATACCAAACTGCTCTCGTACGCCTATCTTGAGGCGGGGTTGATTGAGATGCTCGGCGCGCTGTTCGGATATTTCGTGGTGTTTTTCAAGGCTGGGTTCGCACCGAGTGATTTGAGGAAGGCACAGAAGGCTGGAAGTGAGCGTGTTTCCCGAATATTCGATCTGGCTTCCTGGCTCATGGATTGACAGCGTATTTCTCGTCGTCGAGTCCAGATTTCGTCAATTACAGGGGAGATGTGCTGTCAGCTTCGCAGCAGGTTGATGCATTTGCGCAAGCACAGTCGATCAGTATGACTTTTTTCGTTGAATGCTATACTTATCGACCTCCCCTCAGCATATCTCTCGGTGTTCATCATCCAATGCTTCAACGTATGCACCCGCCGCCTCTCCCCAGACAAACAGTCACGCTGACTCGCTTCCAGGTGTTTGCAGTCAAAGCCAAATTCACCTTTCCCTTCGGACGGAATGCAATCGGGAACAAATACAACTTTGCGGGCATCGTCGCGGGGGCGTGTCTGGGGATGTTCATCATCTACACCCCGCCACTGCACGTTGTCTTTGGTGGGACCAAGGGGCTGTCGCCGTTGTATTGGTTGATCCCTGTGGCGTTTGGGTGTTTGTTGCTTGGGTGGGCGTCGTTGAGGGTGTTGATGTTGAGGAAGAGTATTGAGGAGGGGCGGGTGAAGGATATCAAAGGACTGATGATGTGTGAGTGCTACCTTCCGTGCTTGTGCTTGCTCTGGCTAACTTGTCGTTGCAGTCCCGACAATGCGGACGATGAGTATGCGCTCGAGGCAACAGTGATGGGCGACGATGAACGACGATACACGATTCTTTGTTGGTTGATTTGATGACTATAGACCGGGACAATGGCTGCGGGAAGCTACACCCAAGGACAAGAAACTTTGTAGTTGTACAACATTGCATTGCTCCTTCAGACTTCATACATAGCATATCATACAGGGATTACTTGGTGGCGTGAGCAGGCGTAGCGGGCTGTGGAAGCAGTGATGAGCCCTTGAAAGAGGCGACAATAAGAAGACGCACGGCGTTGGCGATGCCGAGGACGCTAGCGAGGGAGTTGAACTCTGCGGTTGTGGGGCGTTGGCTACCGGTGCAGACTGTAACAAGCTAGGTTCAGCCCCAAGTCGACTCAGAGAGACGGCGTACGGTCGATAACGTGCTGCTCGGTCGTCCCGATCTTGCTGGCGATGGCGCCGTAGGACAGGCCTAGGGAATGGATATTGAGTCCGGGATGACAGTGGAGGACAGAGAACGCAAGCTGACCGGATCTGTCTTTGGCGGCGGCGAGAGCGGAGCATTGGGGATTGGGAGCCATTGGGTGTAAGTCGACAGATGAAGCCTATCGCCCGTCTTTAAGTAGATATCGGGAGCTGTAATCGATTGGAAGCGATTGGATGTGGACACGAGACCGTTACTGTGACCGACGAACTTGTTTGCTTCTTGCCGCCATGTCGACTGGCTGTTCGTCGGTAGAGAGCGCGGTGTCTCACGCGCGTTGTCCTGGCCGCACCCCCTCCGCGTTCTACCAGCTAGTTTCAAAGGCTTCATCAACATCCACACGTAGCTAAGAAAAGAAGAGAAAAGTACCACTGGCAGTCTTCTCGCAGATATATAGCCTCTGCGCTAATATCGGATCTGCACTCATCTATTCCGGATTCCGGGCCTGTTTCCCAGCGGTGATTTGGACCCACAGTGGTACGGATCTACGGTCCAGCAAGTCGGCGGCGTTCAATCCGTTGTTCTGGCTCGGGTTTCCCGCAACGGTGAGAGTTGTTTCGATTTGGATAGATGTAAGTAAGCTTTCAAGGTTGGTGCCCCTCTCTTCGAAGAGGATGGATGGGTCTTTGACTCTTTGAAGATTCGGCGACTCCCGCCCAAGGGAACGAGTTTATGACTCTGGATTGCCCGATATCGTGGTCAAGATAGCAAGTGCGAAGGTCTGCGAAGTCAGGTTTTCGAATTCACCAAATGCATTCTTATCTTTCCGTGGAATCGGATAGTTTTACCTCTGCGCGCGCCTCGAAACTTCGAAGATTGCTCATTTTCCGCAATGTATGGCGTTCCGAGGTTCAAAACCGGTTATCGCGAACGGGCTAGAAGGAGGAAGATGCCGTCGCCGGAGTGTTTGTCAGGTCAAGCCGACTGTTTGTTCAGGCTCTGGCTTCGAGGCCCAGAAGTAAAAGCCAATTTCACAAAGTGATGATGGGCTCGGCAATCGAAGACGCGATAATACTGATAACGGGGTTGACCGGGGATCACACTACACAAAACAAGAAGATAAGAGGACGCTCGAGCGTCGGTAGGGATGAGTAATGGTGGGGATGATTTCGCCGCAAGTGCGCGGAGATGGCAGTGGGTTTGATTGTAGATATTTATAACGGTACGTTGACAGTATGAGGAATCTATGACAAAGGTGGTTGCATCATGAGTGACGCGCTCAACACCCACCACTTTTTTCGTTTCCTGGAGACTAGCTTATTCGTGGAAAGAGAGTGGTGCTGGAAAGGTCTAGACGGTGCGAACTGGCCCTATAACGATTGGAAGCGCCAAGAGGCACTGCAATTTCAGCAATTGACGCGCGATCAATTTTCGGGATGCCAAATGCAGTCAGCATATAAAACACTTGTCTGGCTTTTCCCCCGACGCCTTGACCCCCGTTTCGCCCTCCCGCCCCGCCCTCCCTTCCCGCCGCTCCCCGCCACTTCCCGCACTCCGCGACTGGCTTAGTGGCCCTTGCTCGGCCGCCTCCTCACGTCGCGCTTGTTGCTCGCCCCTGTTGTTGCACCAGCACTAGGACACGATACCAAGTCCTCTGAACCTCTGCAATCAGCTTCGCGACCGCCATTCTACATTCGCTTCGGCCAGAAACCCAGCGAGTCCTTCTCACCACTTCTCGGACATTCCACTCCATCCTCTTCTTTCTTTGCTAGTCAAGGGAAGATATTCATCAAAGCCAGAGTATGCCTTCCCCCGCTCTTGTCGTCCTGCCCTAATCTCACCCCCAACAGCCAATATCTCTCATGATTGCGACTCTCGCCATGTCCTCCATCGACTCCAATTCAGCCGGCGCGCGTCTTCCCATTCTTCCTCGCCGCTCTGCCTCAGCAGGCCGCATATCCTTCCCAACTACAACCCCGCAAAAGGCCACACCGCCCATAAAACTAGTCGTCCAGCAGGCTACCCCACCCTCCGACGACGACTCCTCGTCTACCGCCCCGTCGGATAGCCCAGTAACTATACGCCCAAAACGTAGCCGCGGCGTTCGTCCTCCTGAACAGAGTACCCCTCTGCCGTTCGCCGCTCGCCGACCCCCATCACCTCTAGATGAAGACACTCCACGTCCCTCTGTACGACCCCTCGTCTATTCCCCTGGAGCAGGCGCCATCTCTGGCCTACGCGCCCTTTCTACGTCGCATATCCCCACATTCGCCCCTCCACCGTCTCCGTCGAACGATCCTCCTCGTATTGTCCGCAAAAAGTCTGGCGAGCCTCTCAAATCGTCGCTCAAATCGTCCACCCCTCGCGTCCGTGGTTCGTTGGCGGTTGTTATCAATGGCGCCGCTGGAAGTAGTAAAAGCGCGCCCAACACACCGACGACAGGAACGCGCGCCCGAGTACACTTCAACTCGCAGCTCGAGCAGGTTAAGCTATTCCTCGCTGAGCAAAAACCGCTCGCTGTGAGCCGCGATGGATCGCCAACGGACGACACGAGTGGGACGGAGGATTTCCCTGACTTTGTTTTTGGTCGAGACCAAGGGGTACTGGAGATGCTCGTGGTTGTTCCGCCACCAGAGGGTGAGGTCGACGTCAAGCTACAAACCCTTGTGTTGGCGGAGGACAAGACCAGTGTCGCGGGGACGGTTGCGGTGCGAAACTTGGCGTTCGACAAGTGGGTTGCGGTGCGCTTCTCGCTTGACGATTGGCAAACGACGAGCGAAGTCACCGCTCGATATTCGCATTCGCAGCCTGGTGGAATGGTCGACGTGTTTTTGTTCAATATCCGACTGAACGACATTCTTGCGCGCATTGACGGGAAGCAGATGGCGTTGGCGGTGCGGTATAACTCTGCGGGACGGGAGATGTGGGATAACAACGGCGGACGGAACTACCTTGCGACGTTCAAACGGGTACGCGGCGGCTCCGAGCCTGCAAAAGCCAAGGAGGGCGAAGTTGCTGCTGACTTGCGGAGTCGACTAGAGCGTGTCGTCAAGACGCAAGAGGAGCATGACCCGCAAGCTGCTATCGGCTTTCGCGCAGGCGGTTCGCTTGCAGCGCGCTATGATTTCAACTCGTCTTCGCGTGCTCCGTGGCGACCGCACCAGCGGGCACAATCGCATCCCAACTTTGACTTGCCATCGCCGCCAAATACCGTTCCGTGGCCTCGAGCGCCGTCAGTGCCCCAGAAACCACGCTCTAATCTCGGTTCACCACGAGACACGGCTGAAGATGCGAGTTTTCGACCCGGAGCCTACATCTCTTCTTCCGACAGTGAAAACCACCCGTTCGCTCTCCCCAAACCCGGCAGTCGCCAGCACCAGCGCGGTTACTTTGACGTGCCCTTACGAGACATTGGATTGGTACGTCGGACACCGCCAGGCACACCGAGGTTGGCTAAGCGGGATGATACGACGCCCCTTGCGAGCCCAGGGCGCTACAACTCGTATCCGCCTCTCGACCCTCGCGGCGTGGGTCTGGGTTTGGAGTTTGAGGTGCGGCCACTGTCGCGGGAAGAAAACGGGAGTGACGACAGCACGCCGAGTTTTGTCAGTAGCGATGGGACGACGTCGCCTATGAGCCCGCCGGACTTTGGTGCGATTGAAGGGAGGCTGGGGCTGGAGATGGGGTCAGCCGGAGCGGAACCCTCGACGTATCATAACTTCCTGGACAAGTGAGATTTTCCTATTCGGTCTTTGCTTGGTGCTTATTTTTTGTTTCTCGTAGATTCTGCTTCTACACTGGTCCGGGCAGCGCGGACATCATCAGCATTCCGCGTACGCAGTCTGCGTCCAGCGTCGAAGAGCTGCTTTCTGTCGTCTCTGCATCACCTCGACTGCGGGCTCTTGTATCGCCGCCTTCGAGTGGTTCGTCGACCCCCACAAGCAGCAGCAGCGTCTTCAACCCTATGCCGTCATATCCTTCAGAATCTCGTGCAGCCACACCGGTGGCTGCTGCTTGAAATTACTTTCGGTTTTTTTGGCATATTATCTTTATCGTTTCTCTCTCTCTTTCTTCGACACACGGATATAGAATTGTACCACTCTCTCTCTCTACCCCACATACGTCGACGGACAGCTCGATTCGGCGCGCATATCATCATCACCATCCCATCCCACACCCACACCACACCCACACTTTTTGCTTGCTTCACGCCACACTGCTGGATGTACTTGTACTTTCTACCTTGCCTCCCCACACCACCGTCACCAGCACCAGCACCATTTATTCGGCCAGCCGGGTTTCGACTTTCCCCCTGTACTTTTAGCAGCGGCAGTTCTTTTGTTTTCGTTTCTTTTACGTACGAACCAAACTACGTCTTTTTATTACTACGACTACGTACTACGTACTACATAACTAGCGAGGATAAACGAACACAGCCTATGAATGTTGTTGTGAAACGGCATTGTGGTCCCACGCGGGAACAGCCGGACCTGACACCCAATCGCAGGCGACCTGAACCCTCCTATGGGGAACCTCTACCTCACGACCAAGTGGCAGGCCATATACACTACATACAAAAGTAAACACCAACATCCAAACCCAACAAACCCTTGAGGAATGTACAATATTGAGCAAGACTCCGGAATTCGGCCGGCCCAAACGTGGCAGGATGCTGGATAAAACCCATAAATTAGGGCCCTGAATGTTGCAATGCGAAATCGGAATCGATAAGAAGAAAGGGATTTGAGTTGAGGCTGTTCGTGCTGGTCCTATAGTAAAGGAAGCGATAATGTAGACGCGATATCGAATGGGTGTGTCGAGGGTATTTGGTTGCGAGAGAAGTAAGCAGTGAGTGGTGTTGACTCGACATCTGGGGGTTACTAGGTGCCAGTGAGTTTTGAGAACTTGAACTGGAAGGTTGGAGATTTAGTTACGCATCTCGGGTTCCTGTGGGCTAAAGCGGCAAGCCATCGCAGCCAAGTGATGAACCTGAGGAGAATTCGAATATTGATAGTAGAGCTGGCTGTTTGCTGAGAGAGAGCCCAAGGATCGGAGCTCGAATTTGCTCAGCTTGATCCAAGCAGTTAATCCGCGACTCGGACTTGAACCGCATCCAGGACTCCAAATAATAACTTTCCTGCTCCTGGGACAGAGTATAGACCCTCCGGCGGGCTGCCAGTGACCACCAGGAGCTTGTCGACAAGCATTATTTGAATGTCGGCGTGGGGGGGGAAATCGGAATGTCATACCGGTTTAACAAAGAAAAATTGAGCGGGAGGGCGTTTATAAACCGCCTGGCCCGAGATGCCCGGACCGGACCGGAGAGCCAGAGTATTTTCAGTTAAAGAACGGTAATCTTGGGCCTTGGACACCAGAAGAACCTACTGTATGGATTCCATATACCAGCAACTCCGCTAAAATGGAAGTACCGGAGCGATGCACGACAACATGTACAGCGTCGATGTCAAAGACACATCCACGGGGCTCGATGCAGGGTGTTTGTCCGTCGAATGAAGCTGTTTAGACCAGCCGCGGCGTCGGCCAATAGCCTTAATTGTCGGGTGTGGCGGACTCGGTGAAAGTGGTCGGAGATGCATCTGCGGAGGTCTTTTAGTTTTAAACATATCCGAGTCAAACCTGGGGTTTCGCGAAGGGTGTTTATAAACCGATTCGTAAAGCCTGTTTATAAACCCGTTTACAAACCGGCCACATACTTAAACCAAGCCCTACTGTTACTGTACCAGCCTGAGCGGGCGGCGAATACAACGTCGATCCGCAAGGAGAACGGGAGATTTTTCAATCCGTTCCATGGAGATTTTTTATGTTTGATTCTTGGTTTACCGCAGGCAGCCTGAGGATAATTCTGGCTTGAACATGACGGCCGGGTTCAAGTCGGATACCGGTGACGGCGGATACCATCGTCACGTAAGTCGGTGGCACGTGATGGCTTGGCAACTTTAACTTGACGATCTTCAAGAATCTTCAAGTTTTGGCACTGGTGGCTGGTCAGCCGCGTCCGCAACAAGCTCGACGCGCTCTCTGTTACAACGGCGGTGAAACTACGCTTCTGCCGGCCTTCTGGAAGCAAACTTGAAAAGGGCTGCCCAATCGCGGTGCCTTACCGTACACTTCTCGAGATCTCGTCCCAAAGACCCAGGCTTCTGGTTCAATGGCATTCAAATTAAAACCGGTCGACATATGGTTTCTTTCCGTTCGGTCCTTCAACAAACTCCATCTTACGTCCTCAGTGGCGCAACGCAAGGTTATATTTGTCCGCTTTATCGGAGCATCCTAAAGAAGGGTATAAACTGGTCAAGGAATCATGCGCAGATTTTTTTTCCCCCTTTTTCAGCGATGAGCGTCTTGTGCTTGGTGATTTCCCGTGCTTTCGCCCATTGGGGCTATCAACATCAATGTTCTATTCTTGCACGTCCGTCATGATCAGATAGGCGCGCAAGATGCAGCTGAGTGCTCCTCAGGGGTGATCTTATTGGGTACTAATGGCTGTAGGTGCGCGTGGCGTCCTGCAGCCAAGTCATCAGCGGTCGAGGTTAAACGCACGCACGTTTCGGAACTTGTTCCCGCAATGGTTTCTTTTGTTCGCCGGTCTTCCATAATGTGAGTCCTGGAAGCAAATGGAGAAAGACACAAGACATCATAGGAACTGAGGTACCCTCTCCGGCAAAATTTCACACATCATAGTGGGAAATCTTGCGGCTTCATCTTGCGGCTTCATCAGATTTCCAGACGCCTGACAAAAAGCACTGATCTGCAGGCTCTCAGGCTCTCGCGGAACGAACAATGCCGTCCCAGCTCCGTCTCCGTTGTGCAGACGGAGTTTCCCGAGCTCCCCATCACCTCCACGCTACGCCCGCTTGTTCAGATCTCCGCCAACGCCTCAACCCCGTCCGCAGGCGTTCCACTGTAATGGAGCTGTTATGTATTACTTGGTTGGACTCTGCACGATCTATCATTTGCCTCGTCGCAACCTCGCTCGATATCAATCACTCTGTGCGAGCTGTGTATATATTCAAGCTGCCTGAACCATCTCATCTTCTATCGACAGCTGCATGCGTGCTATTTAACCTTTGCTTCGCTTGCAAGTTGGTTGTTGATCCCGACTTCGAATTCTTCAAGAACTCCGACAGCCGACGACGACAATTCTTCAAGCCTCAAAGAGCTGATGAGGATGTTCCGCTCTTATGTCCGAGTCTCTCACATCCCGCGATGCTCTTCCCATTGACTCGCACGGCTATATTTGCTGGCCTCGGACTTGCCAATGGGGCCCTTTTAAATAGCTCTTCTTCGTGGAACACGAGTGTTCGCCTGTTCATAGATCGCGGGGCCAACCAGCACGGCTGTGTGATCCAGGTCTACAAACGGATCCATTCGTATTAAATTCCTTCTCCAAGTTGTTCTCAGCATCCCGTTGGACTATCAATCTTACGTTTCATTGTATGTTTTTCCCAACTTGATTGCAGGCCGTCGTAAAACCGCCGTATTTCCGTTGGGAGACCAGTGCTCTGTTCTTCGGAATCGTTCATCAAAATACTTGAACGCATGACAGACAGCCAAGGAGAGCGGTAGCATGAGTACAGGTCCACGAGCATACTCATTTTTCGAGTGGCTTTTGTGCGCGCAGCGTTGAATATTATATCGGGAGACCCACTTACTCGTTTGGGTTACTTGCCAGGCTCTCAATTTATCTTCTTAGCTCCATTTGGCGAGGCTCCCTTGCCGTCACATCATCATCATGTTTCTCAGATCTCGGACGCAGATGCCAGATGAGCTGCTTACCTCCATTCTCTCGCAGCCACAGGGCCTCCCACCAGCTTGGTTTACCCTGTCATATAGCGCCAAACCCACACATTACGAATCTTTCTGATCCCCAGCCTCTCCTCCCTGCATCCACCTCAATCGACTCCGATGAGTACGTCCCAGCCTTCGCCGCGTACGGCGACGACAAGCAAGGTTAGCCATAACGCCACGAGTTTCACCCGTGCCAATCGTTGATGCAGGTCCAAATGTCGCCCGCTTTATCCCATCGCACACATTCGCCGCCTTCCGGGGAGCGTCTCCCGCCTGGGTGGATCAAGCAATTCGACCCAACCTCTCAGCGCCATTTCTACGTGCGTCCATCCAAGTCATCGGGCAATTGATCGCAGTTGTCTAATAGTAGGTCGTAGGTCGACACTACGGTGCCACGCTCAACGTGGTCGCATCCGTATCAAGACGAGCAGTACCTCCGAGAACATGGGCACCCACACGCGAAAAAACATGGTATCCGCCGCCACAGCTCTGCAAGCCAGGGAATCGCGTCGCCTGTCATTGTCGCTCAGCTGCACAAACAACCACAGTCCCGCGACTGTGCTCCCGACGAACACCAGGAGCCGGCTCGGAAGAAAGCCAGGCTCTCCGTCCACTCGCCCGAAATTCTTCATTCTTCCGCTCCACGAGACGATCTCAAGGTGCGTGGGTTTCTCTCTTAGTGCTTCTCAGCAGAAACTCAACGTTTTTTCTTTTTCTTTTTTTTGGTGGGATATAGCGCGATCTGGAAGCTCTATTACGCCGTGATTTTTCTTTTCCGGGCCAGTACTGCCATGCTGCCACGATGACATCTACCGCGAATCCGGGGCTCAGCATCAAAGGTCTCGGTATTGTAGGGCTTCCTTTGAGCGATCGCGATGCCGACTTGGTGCGGAGAATTGTGTCTTCATCCTCGACGAACGCGGAGCAGATGGGGAACGCTTGGGAACTCGAGGCTCAGTCGATCGAGTGTCTCAACCCTGCGTGGTCTGCATACCTTGAAGAGGTCATTCTAAAAGATATCCGGAAGAAACTTGCGCCTCACTGCCCTCGCGTGAAGCTGAGGTTGCAAGGCTTGATTCTCTGGGAACAGGCCCCGAGGTCAGTTGACGGTTTTCTGTATGCGATTTTGCTAACACGCTTTGTAGTCCTGTAGCATACGACTGGTAAGCTGATATGGGTGATACCGCAAAAGTCTCTCTGATTTGGACCAGTACCCAACTTCAGCAACCAGATGCCGACGATTTCGCTAGTATCCATGTTATCCTTCCCTCAAGTTACACCGGTGGACACGTCCAGCTGTCGTTTGCTAGCTCGTCCGAGCATTACGATCTGTCGCCAACATCGAGGTGCGTCAATTGTCTCCACTCGTTTGACATTTACTTAATGTTTCTAGTTTCTCCACGTCCTTCGTTGCATGGTACCATGGTGTCGACTGCCACATCAAGCCTATCGACTCCGGTCGTCGTTTGGCCCTCTCGTATCGTCTCATCGTTGCCGAAGGTCCTCGACCGACGCTTCCTATCATGTCCGAGAAACTGCAAGACCTGCGTCGGTTCCTCCGCAAATGGTCGAAACTCCAAGAATACGATCCTGACAACATCCCCAATCTCATCGCCTATCCGCTGACTCACGAGTACCACGACGACGACCTGCGCGCGGACACCCTCAAGTTGGAGGACCGGCACAAGGTCATCCATTTGAAGGTGCTCTGCGATGAGTTGGGCTTCCAGCTCGGGCTTGCGACGCTCGACGACCATCTTATCGGCACGGCGGACGAATCCGCCAGTCGGGACGCGCAAGGCCGGCCCAAGCGTATGCTTCGGGTCAACAACCATCGCCTTAATATCAAAGAAGTGTACGACTTTGACGGTGTGCCGATCCCTGGGATGACTAAACTCGAGCTGGAGGAGGACGATTTGGCCAAGACCGTGCCACCGCCCGAGTCCGCGCCCGATCTCGTTGTGTACGACGCGAAAAACCCGCATGTCATCGAATTTCGTGAGTGTTCTCCCTCTTTTCTATTGCATCATGTCGGGACTCATCGGTCGTAGATCATTCCCGTACGGTTCTGGTGTTATTCGAGAAGCGTCGAATCGTAGAGACGTTGTTGCACACCCGACGGACGCCATACGCGTTGGAACGGCTGTACAACGTTGACCGACGGGTATCATCGCCAATCGAGAAAAAGATCGTGGCATACGTGCTATCCTCCCTGTACCACCAACAGCCATACAACTTCGACGCGCAAGCTAAGCTTGCTGAGATTGCTCTCGGCTGGCACGACGCCAAGTTGTGGACCGACACCGCTGGCAGCACAGTGTCGCATGGGTCGCTGCTGTCGTCTTTGGATAATATTCGTTGGCTGGATGCGTGGAAGCAGTTTTCGTTTGTACGGATTCGCGAGAGTCTAGAGCGGATCTGGGACAAGAAGGGCGCTCACAAAGCTCTCGATTTTTTCCTGAATGCCGACCCGGAGATCTATGCCAGGGTAGAGAGTGGTGCTGCCCTTGAAGACGTGCGCCGCTGGTCGAACGACCGATTGCAGAGATCATTCGATGGGTTGCAGAATCTCGAGCGGGACCACGTTCCCCTGTTCATTAGCGCAATCCGCAGGAAGAGTGTGTTATTCTTTTGGGAGGCGTGCGTAACTCGTTTATAATGCGTGCTTTCCCACTGACTTTTTCACAGAATTATGACACCCATCATCCGCGTGCCAAACGCTTACGACTTCTGGCTGGAATTTCTCCGCTCTCTGTACGCACTGCGACTCGAAATCGGTCCGAATGAGCAGGACGCAAAGAAGTTTGACGAAATAACTGATGAAGGCCTCGATTCGATTCTCAGCGACTTTGGGATGGTCGTGCGTTCCGGAGATATCCCGTTGCGCGGTCGACGACTCTCCGAGATCATTGGCCTCTGTCTCTCCATTCGGCGCCTCGATATGTGCCGTCGTGTCCTCTTCATGACTGTGCCGCGCGATCAGAGCGCCGAGTGGATTCCCGATATCACAAGCGTGGGCTACGTACCTCAGCTCCGGCGCACACTCCACGACCACGGCATGGAAGTCTACCACAAACCATTCTGTGACTTCTTCAGTGCCGTCATCGGATGTTTCCTCCACTTTGTCACTGGGGCCTTCAGCAACTCGTTGCCCAAGATCTGCGGATCGTGCGCTGTTTGTTCAGCGCTGGACGACTTTTTAGTCTCGCCCAATCTCACGCAGGCGCATTTCGTTGGCAGCAAGTCACATGCGGAGCACCTCGAGTCGCATCTGTCAACGGCGACTGACATCCTCTCATTCCAGTCGTACGCGGACCAGGCTGCTGGGACTGTCACCGTTGTGAACAAACTCCGCGACCCCGCTTCGGACCCGCAGTGGACCAAGCGAAAGAACCATGCGATGGACTTTTTGGCGACGATCGGGGACATGAGGATCATCGACCGTATAATGGGGCGACGGTACAACGACGTGTTGCTTGCGATTGAGGGCAAAGCGCGCTTCGTACACCTCGAAGATGGCTCGCGGACGGGGACGGGGAGCCACAACTTGACCCGAGGCATCGCTATCCATCATCTGGTGCAGGGTCGATGGGCCGCTACGAGTGTTACGGATGAGCCCGGTTCCAACTAGTGTTGTTGGTGTATCTTTCGAATTCGTTGATTGCCCCATGCTTTTCTTTCGGCGGCTCTTTGTCTTGTACGTACAATATGCATTCGTTTTCACACTGTACTCTATGCACACTTACGTTCTTTCTTTCTTTCTTTGGGATGACAGTATACCACTTCGAATGTATTCTAGTCCTATGTAGCCATCGTGTAGCAACAACAAAACCAGTACGAATGTAATCTCATGCTGTGGGCGAACATAATGGTAGGTGACCTATGGAGCTATCTTTTCGCTTCTAACCTCTCGACGTCGCTTCAGAGCGGGTATCCCGATGGTTCCTCTAAGTTCCTCTATGCGTTGAATGGTTGCGTACGTGACAGAGTTCTAAGGCAAAGCACGGGCTTGATCGCCATGTGTACACGATGGAGCGGGGCAGCCAGTCTGAGCCAGAGCGTTGTGCGGTCAGTCCGAGTGGGTCAGGATCCTTGCAGGCAGTCGCTCGATTGGTGTTTTGCCGCGACAGAAAGCGCGTAAAGATGGCTTGCGCGCATCATTGTGCCCGTATAGATCGAAAGAAGAAGAAGTGGCCGGGGAATGATATGGGGAGATAATCATCCAGATATAGCAGCAGAGGTGATTGGGGACGCAGTGGTTGAACAGCGATGTTGTGGGTTGATGGATGCGACTTGGGTCGGACGCATTTTGGGCTGTTGAAACGCATACGAGATGGTCAGCGCTGTTCATCGAGTTGTGTGTCAGGATGCGACTCTATCCCTATGGTCAGGTTTGGAGCTGTTGGAAGATTTCCACCCGAGTCGGCGCAGCAGAAAAAGCTGTGGTCTCCGAAGGCGGAACAGGAGCCCGTACCGCGCTGCTTTACAGCCCCCGGGAAGAAAACTGCTCGACTGCGGACTGCCAAGCTTGCGACATCGGTGTTGGGCGGTGTACGGCGAAGTATCGGCCTCGTTGAGCCTAGAACTGAGCAATGGTCGTTTTTGGGCTTGTCCTGATGTTGGACAGGTGAAATAGACCGTAATGAGACCAAAGGGTCGCCATGAACTGCAATGAAGACCAACTTTGGGTGAATGACAGAAAGCTGTACGGTAACGCGTGACTGTGACACGGCTCTTTAAAACAACCAAGAAAATAGTGGACTGACGCAGTGGCCCCACCAACTCTGCCATGACCAACCCTTTCTTCATCTCCCTGCCTTCCTACCCGTCCTCTCCCAAAGGCGTCCAGGCCACCAACACCTTGGCAATCACCGCCCTTCCCAAAGACTTTTTCGAGCCCACCTTGCTCGCCGTTCTGCGCGCCCATTTCGCCACCTATGGAAACATAAATCGCTGGGTACCGCTCCCAAGCTTCTCCCGAATCATCGTTATATACTCCAACAACGACGACGCGGAGACGGCAAAAACACATTGCGATCCCATCGTACTGGCGAAGACCAACGACCGGTACGTTCTCGTTGGCTAGGTCATTCTGGCGCTAATACGTCCGCCTGTAGGTCAAGCATCACTCTCCGCGTATACAGAGCCGACCCCAACCCTCTTCTACCTCCTGGCGACATCGTTGACGTCCCAGCTGCCAACTACCTCCAGCCACCGAAAGTCGAGAAGAACTTCCTCATCTCACCACCAGGCTCGCCTCCCGTGGGCTGGGAACCCGTCAAGGAGGAACCGCCGAATGCCACTCCACTTGCAGATGACCTCATTGCTGCGCTGCGCAAACTCCAAATGCATGACCGGGAGAAGTCTGCCGGCTTGGAACTCCTCATCGACCCAAAAGACGGCGACGCCGGTGTTGGCATCTATGTCGAGGATTGTTCGAGCTCCGACGACGAGTATGACGCCGACGAGGAGTGGGTTTATGGCCAGCCTCCGCCGTTTAGAACGCGGTGGGTGTCTACCGCGATGCCTCCGATGGAGAGCAAAGCATGATTGTGAGTTTTCTCATCTGTTTTCTCTTTTCGGATGAGACACAATCAGACCTGTTCCGACCTTCCTTGGATTGAGGACAACACTTTATTGCCTTTTTTTCTGACTCTTCTTCGTTCCGCTGCTCAGTTCGCTGACGATGTTCTTACAGTGTATTCATATCGCATTCTCATGTATCAAAACGGTGAGCTTCGCTTCTCTTCTCCCTCCCTCCGCAGGACGAAAAAAATTCAGACCTGTTCTGACATTCCTGGAGACAACACAATATTGCCTTTTATTTCTGATTCCTTTCTTTCTTTCACACACTCTTCCTGCTCTCTGGACCGCGTGCTCATCGCCCCCTTTTCGCAGGCACAGTGTAAAATTCAACAGGCAAAGTCACGGACTTGACTATGGACCTTGTTAAATAATCTACGTATGTATTGATATACTATTGCTACTATTGTTTAGGAACTTTGTGGAATCAGGATGGAGGGTTCATTGCTTGTGGAATCTACGATGTTGTCTGCGAACGAAAAAGACGAAGTCTACTACGACGGGTGCGTGCTTGGTGGCGTTGCAAAGACGGCATGAGCGGACATGTACATCTACGAATTGCTCCATCAACGGACATCGGGATGCCTTGAGACAAGTAAGTATACTGGCGTCGTCACTGTTCTTCCGTTCATCCAATTAAATATCACAATCGAGCAGATTTCAGGCTATTGTGTCGCTTTACACCGTCTTTGGTTCGGCCCGGCCTCGTTGCCGGAAGTCTTGGTGGGTATACCGTACGCGGCTGCTGCATTGTGCTAGCATTACACAAGATCCTTCCAAGCTCTCCGCGACAAAACGTGTCATCCCCGGCCCAAAATCCTGGTGTCAGGTAGAAGGCGACGAATCCATCGCACCTAGCCTAGCGTCGTTCTCCATTACAACCGCGTTTCACCGGTTTCCAGTGAATGCGTGCCATCTAGTCGGTTTCGTTCGGGGCGGCCCAGGGCAGTACCTTCCTATTGTATTTTCATTCGCATTTGATGTCTTATTATTTAAGTCGCGGAGTCTCTCTCTCGCTGAGCGCAGGTATCTGGTGTGCTGAGGCTTTACCGGGCCCACGTGTAAGTGAAAAACCCGCTCAGCAGGGGAATTTCTCAGTCTTACATCCCGTAGTGTGGACGTTCGCTCTGCTGGTGCCAATCCAGGTTAATTTCGGTACGGATAATACGGCCGATCTGAGGGGCGAAACGGTACGGACGAACCCGCAGCTTAGTAGGTCCCTTAGAGCCTAGGCAGCGTTGAAGCAGCTTAGGCAGCGTTATCTGTTATCTGTTATCTGTGGCAGCGTTGAAACAGCTTAGGCCGTTGAACGGAACATGTAACGGAGTACAGTCGCTAAATGGGAAGTGGGACGCTTGCGGTTTCTGGGCCATAGAAAGATGAGATCTAGGTCTGATGAGACAATGACGACATATCCTGGAAGCCAGGCATCCTACCTTTAAGCACATATGCCAGGCTCGCGCTACGCTGCCTGGCATCGCGCACAATATGCGATTCCGTTGGGTGATCAAATTGTGATTTATTCTTAGAAGCGGGACACACCGTCATAACAGCACAGTTCTTCACACACGGAGACTGCGAGCAGGTTTCGCTGGCTCAGGGACCCATAGAGCATGTCCCCATCATATAACTGCAGATACCACAATAGAAACACAGCGCAACAACGAGTACTGACACATGTCTTTGCTTGGGTGCAGATATGTACTTGGCTGTCGTTCGCGTTATTCCTCGGCCACCACTGCTCTGTCTAGGTTGAAACTTGGTGAAAACCTGGGTCCACCTCATGGCTATATGTTCCCAAAAAAAACATCCCCATAATCGACGCGTCCCGCTACAGGATTCGCAACCCACGAGCTGAGTCGCTTTATTACCTTCAGATTGTGATACTCATCTGAACACAGCGAGAACACTATGTTCGGTACATCAAGACGCTTCCTGGGTGAGTTTCCTTCGTCTGTTCCCTGGACTTGACTGATTTTTCATTCGCAAATCGTTGCGCAATATTCCAGGCACAGAAACCATCGCTCTTTTGCACCGCTCCGCATGTTTGGTGCGTTCTATCTTGTACTTGGCGCTCGCTCTGAACAAAGCATCAAGATCAGCTCCGGCGCGCGACGTACTTGGCCCAATTCCCATTCAGCCACGGGTTTGCACATCTGCCGAATGACCCAATCTGACTTATACCCAGCGCCGAACGATTCCACAAGCCGACTCGCATCGCAAGCGCCGCCTCAAGATCACGATGTTTCGGGCTCACGGTAGGCAGTTCTACATAGTACAGTATCGTGTAGTAGCTAGACTGTAATATACACCCTAGACTGCAAATGCGTGTGGAATGCGAACCGGCAAACACGTGCGGACTACCAACCCGCAAACGCTTGCTAGTTACGAACCCGCAAAATTTTGCGGGTTAGCAACCCGCACGCGTTTGCGGATTGCGAACCTGCAAGCGTTTGCTGATTGCTAACCCGCACCGGTGCGGGTTGGCAACCGGCATCTGTTATTACCGATTTGCAGGTTCGTAACCCGCACGTCTGCGGGTTGGTACTCCGCACCGGTGCGGGTTGCTAATCCGCACATGCTTCCCACAGTGTGTCAGGTACATAACCTGAGGCCAACCCCGAGTGTGACATTGTGACTTCTCTTGAACCTACTCTGGCACATATCATCATGCCGAACGAACTTTGTAACCTAACCTGCGCTGGCACATATCAACATACCGAGCAACTATAAAAGGGCCTCCTCAAGCTGCCAGCTGGACAACCAACCACTCTCCAGTCTCTAAACACCAACAACAGAACAGCGAAATGTCTATCGAAGCCACCGTCTTCAAGGGCTCCGCCAACGACGGCATCGTAGAGAGCAAAACGACCTTCCAGGCTCCTTCAGGCATCCAAGTGCTCGTGCGCATCACGCATTCAGGTATCTGCGGGACCGATGAGCACTAGTGAGGGTTTTTTTAACTACCTGTGGGACTAATCTAACGACTCTACGCTAGTAAACATGTTGATATGGTCCTCGGCCACGAGGGCGTTGGCGTAGTCGAGCAGATCGGCGACGGCGTCGTGGAACTCGCTGTTGGCGACATTGTCGGGTGGGGATACATACACAAGACATGCGGACGCTGCGAGCAGTGTTTGAAAGGTACAAAGTTCCTACATTTGCTTTCAGTCCCTACTAATCCACATCGCCTTGACCACAGGACGAGACAACTACTGTCGTGGTGGAGTGGAGATGTACGGGATGTCCAACTTCCACCAAGGCTCTTTCGGGACATACGCCGTCTGGAATGAGGACTACCTCTTCAAGGTCAGTGTTGTGATGGATATGAGCATTGAGTATTGGACTGAATCCATTCAAGGTGCCTCACGGCCTCGCGCCTGAACTCGCCTGTTGTCTCAATTGTGGGGGAGCTACGGTTTTTGAGGTACGCATCCCCTGGTGCTCCCATTCCCGCGTTTAACTTAGAGATGTGCAGGTAATCGAAACTTTCAACATACGGCCGACCGACCGAGTTGGTGTTATCGGACTCGGTGGACTCGGCCATATGGCCGTTCAATTCCTTTCCAAGACTGGCGCGGATGTCGTGGTGTTTTCGAGCACAGATTCGAAGCGGCAGGAAGCGCTCGGTCTCGGTGCAAGCGAATTCCATGCGACCAAGGGTGTGCGGAAATTCGAAGGCGTCCAGCCCTTGGACCATCTTATAATCACAACAAGCTTCCTTGCGGACTGGAAACCGTGAGCATTATCTCCATCTACAGTCCTGTTGGCCTACTCACAACCTGTTTCGCAGATTCCTGGGCGTGATGAAGCCGAGAAGCACAATCTACCCGCTCACGGTCGAGTTTTCCGACCTCGTCGTCCCCATGATGCCGATTGTCCTATCCGGTATCAACATCCAGGGTACTGTCGTCGCTTCTCGCGCGGTTCACAAGAGAATGCTCGACTTCGCTGCACGAAATAGGATCGCACCGCTGATTGAAAAGTTCCCTCTCACGAAGAGTGGTGTAGAGGAGGGAATGCAGAAGTTGAGAGATGGGAAGATTCGCTACAGAGCTGTTCTCGCAGCGTAGTGTTCTGATTCCTTTCTTTCTTTCTTTCACGCACTCTTCCTACTCTCTGGACCGCGCGCTCATCGCCCCCTTTTCGCAGACACAGTGTGTAACATTTCACGACTTGACTACGGGCCTTGTTAAACAATCTACGTATGTATCGATATACTATTGCTACTATTGTTTAGGAACTTTGTGGAATTAGGATGGGGGGTTCATTGCTTGGAATCTATGACGTTGTCTGCGAACGAAGAAGTAGGTTGCAAAGACGACATGCGCGGACATGTACATCTACCAATTGCTCCATCAACGGACATCGGAATGCCTTGAGACAAGTAAAGTATACTGGCGTCGTCACTGTTCTTCCGTTCATCCAATTAAATATCACAATTGAGCAGATTTCAGGCTATTGTACATGTGTCGCTGTACACCGTCTTTGGATTCTTGGGCCCTTTCGAACTTTTGGAGGTGGGTATACCGTACGCGGCTGCTGTGTTGTGCTAGCATTACACAAGATCCTTCGAAGCTCTCCGCGACGAAACGTGTCATCCCCGGCCCAAAATCCTGGTGTCAGGTAGAAGGCGACGAATCCATCGCACCTAGCCTAGCGTCGTTCTCCATTACAACCGCGTTTCACCGGTTTCCAGTGAATGCGTGCCATCTAGTCAGTTTCGTTCGGGGCAGGGCAGTACCTTCCTATTGAACGACTTGAATATTCTGGAATGCTACTAGCTATAATAAGACATCGAATGCGAATGAAAATACACGCCGCGGAGGTGATCTAGGTCTCTCTCGGCTGAGCGCAAGGCATCTGGTGTGCTGAGGCTTTACCGCGCCCACGAGTAAGTGAAAAAACCCGCTCGGCAGCGGAATTTCTCCATCCCGTAGGGTGGACGTTCGAATTCGTTCTGCTGGTCTGGGGCGAGCCAATCCAAGCTAATTTCGGTACGGGTAATACGGCCGGCCGATCCGAGGGGCGAGACGGTACGGACACCGTACCGTACGTACGAACCCGCAGCTTAGTAGGTCCCTTACAGCGTTGAACGGAACATCGGTGTCACCTTGCTTTGCTGAGTAGTCGATTACTTGGCTGGACTCGGATTTGCCGCTTGCGTCGGGGACGCGCGAGGATGCATTTCTGAGCTGCCAATCGCGCGAGGATCCATTTCTGAGCTGCCAGTCCCATGTCAGCGACAATCCGTGACCGAGGTCTCTGCCCGAAGCAGTCCGAGGCCAACCCGAGTGTGTGACATTGTGACTTCAGCTCTGTTTAGTACGTCGCCGACTTGCCGCCGACGGACCTTTGTAACCCAACTCTTCGAACCTACGCTGCCACATATCAACATGCCGAGCAACTATAAAAGGGCCTCCTCGAGTTGCCAGCTGAACAACCAACCACTCTAAACATCAAGCAACTTGAACACAGAACAGCGAAATGTCTATCGAAGCGACCGTCTTCAAGGGCTCCGCCAACGACGGCATCGTAGAGAGCAAAACGACCTTCCAGGCTCCTTCAGGCATCCAAGTACTCGTGCGCATCACGCATTCAGGTATCTGCGGGACCGATGAGCACTAGTGAGGCTTTTTAAACTCCCTTGATCTACCTGTGGGACTAATGGACGCTAGTAAACATGTTGATATGGTCCTCGGGCACGAGGGCGTTGGCGTAGTCGAGCAGATTGGCGACGGCGTCGTGGAACTCGCTGTTGGCGACATTGTCGGGTGGGGATACATACACAAGACATGCGGACGCTGCGAGCAGTGTTTGAAAGGTACATTTGCTTTCAGTTCCCCAGGCCTTCCAACTAATCCAACCACAGGACGAGACAACTACTGTCGTGCTGGAGTGGAGATGTACGGGATGTCCAACTTCCACCAAGGCTCCTTTGGGACATACGCCGTCTGGAATGAGGACTACCTCTTCAAGGTCAGTGTTGTGATGAATATCAGCATTGAGTATTGGACTGAAGCCATTCAAGGTGCCTCACGGCCTCGCGCCTGAACTCGCAAGCGTCCTCATGTGCGGGGGAGCCACGGTTTTTGAGGTACGCATCCCCTGCTCCCATTCCTGGACCCGCGTTTAGAGATGTGCAGGCAATCGAAACTTTCAACATACGGTCGACCGACCGAGTTGGTGTTATTGGACTCGGTGGACTCGGCCATATGGCCGTTCAATTCCTTTCCAAGACTGGCGCGGATGTCGTGGTGTTTTCGAGCACAGATTCGAAGCGGCAGGAAGCGCTCAGCCTCGGTGCAAGCGAATTCCATGCGACCAAGGGTGTGGAGAAATTCGAAGGCGTCCAGCCCTTGGACCATCTTATAATCACAACAAGCTTCCTTGCGGACTGGAAACCGTGAGTATTATCTCTATCTACAGTCCTGTTGGCCTACTCACAACCTGTTTCGCAGATTCCTGGGCGTGATGAAGCCGAGAAGCACAATCTACCCGCTCACGATCGAGTTTTCCGACCTCGTCGTCCCCATGATGCCGATTGTCCTATCCGGTATCAACATCCAGGGTACCGTGGTCGCTTCTCGTGCAGTTCACAAGAGAATGCTCGATTTCGCTGCACGAAATGGGATCGCACCGCTGATTGAAAAGTTCCCTCTCACGAAGAGTGGTGTAGAGGAGGGAATGCAGAAGTTGAGAGATGGCAAGATTCGCTACAGAGCTGTTCTCGTAGCGGCGTAGTTTTCTGAATCCTAGAGCCAACGTTTCCCCCCTCGTGGACTGAGATAAGGGCTACGTATATGGAATGGCCAGAGACGGTTTTAAGACGTGTATTACAGCGTGCAGAGCTTACATGTAATTTCCGAGCTAGATAGTGAAAACACGCATTGACCACACGGCGTGACTCTGCGTGTGGTTTTCTCTTTGATCTTTCACGACCAAGTTACGATTGTGAGTCGATCCATCGCGCAGTTGCCCACGGTCGCTGAAAATGACTCCAGCGCGTCTGACGCGTCCCCACGGAGAATAAAATGGCGACTCCGAATATAACGCCGTTTATACCCCCGCTGAACACGCCTTCCCCTGGACCCAACGCCCATCTGCAGCCTCCGGTTGTCCCTCCCGCCCCTGCTGGCGCGAATCCTGCCTATCCGCAGTGGGCTGCCAACCCACAGACCGCAGGCGGCTACCCCGTATACCCTGGACATCATCCTACGATATACCCAAACACGCCATATTCGGCCGCACCTGGAACACCGTTCCTCCCTGCTACAACACCCGCTACACATCACCAATACTTTCCTGCGACTGGTCCACCCGGAGCTGCACGTCCTTTACCGCCGTTTGAGCCGTACCCGCCATTTGTTCCGCCGATGCACTCGCCTTGGGGACCTGCGGCTGCCGTCCCTCCTCCCATGACGCCGTGGGGTCAGCCAGGAACGCCTTGGGCACAACAGGGTTATCCGTCGCCGTATCCCCCTGCAGGCGGCCCTCCTCCGATGGCTCCAATGATGCCGCCAATGGGCTTTGCGCGTCCGATGGCTTATGGTGGAATGGGGGCAGGTGGGCCATTTACACCCGCTGCACAACCACATAATATGGGCGACCCTTGGGGTGCTGGTGCTGGTCCGGCTCCGCCGCCTTGGGCCCAACAGCAAATGATGAATAACATGGGCATGGGTATGGCAGGTGGAATGGGACTTGGCTTCGGGCCGTTTGGGCCAGGTCCGTATGGAATACCAGAACAACCACCGATGGCACGCGCAATGGGTCAAGGCGGAGATCGCGTCGGTCAGTTTGCAGAAGGCCCTCACTACGGTCCCGTCCTCGAACCGTTCCTCGTTCGCGCCGTACACGCCCACGTGAGCCTCAACCCACTCCTCGCTCCCGCCGACACCTCTTCTGCAACCGCACCATACCTCAAATGGAACATGCTCTTCCATTCCAACCAGTGTACCCGTTCAGACGACCCTCCCCATATCTCGTGGTCTAAAGGCCGGGCGGAACCTGCCACGTTCCCGCGCGTCACATTCCTGCGTCTCGTCTCGAGCACCATTCCCTGGCCCATCAACGTCTCGGCGCGTAACCGCGAGCTGGGTGTCTCCTGCGGCGACGTTATAGACGCCATCAGCATGAGCATGTACGGCCTGGCCGCAGAAGACGAGTTCCGCATGCTCCCCAGTGCCCAAAAGAGCCTCGTGTCCGAAGCCTACCGACACAATCGCTCCCGTGCGAATGGCGTGCCCGGCGGAGGGCTCAGCCAGGGCATGCTCCGTCTCGACTGGCTCGCACAGGACACGATGTTCGGTGGCGTGCGCGAGAACGAGCGTCTGGCCCGCCTGCGGTGTGGTGGGGAGATGCTCCCGTGTACGTTTGAGCTCGTCTGCGTAAAGCGGTATGTGATGAGCCAGGAGGAGCTTAGGGCCCAGGAGGCTCTCCAGCGCAATGTGGAGGCCGCTCGAGAGAGGGAACGCGCCGCTCGCAGGAGGGAACGCTCGACGGTGGAGACCGTTACCGACGAGGACGAACGGGGCACGACTGTTAGCGAAAGTAGTAGTGAGGAGGACCGGCGCGGCAGGTCCAGAGCAAGAAGTCGGAGGTCTAGAGGTTAATATCGAGAGTTCAGTTGTATTCAAACATCTTGTTGTACATCCTATCCATAAAATATGTAGCGACTCGGATTCTATGTCTTTTATCTTCACAGCACAGTGTCCCGCTCTGCACTCATGGATCCGGCGGCTCCTCATGCCCCCATCTCGCGAGGCGAGGCGAGCAAGGCTGCTTGCATCGACAGAGTCCACAGCGGCAACCGCCTTTTCCACGAGGTCCTCAAGCGACGAGAGGATCGTAGTATAGTCAGAGCTGTCGACTGTCTTGTGGTCGATAGGAAGAGGGAGGGAAAACAGTGAGCGGAGGAACTGGGCTGCAGCCGGACGTCCGGACGAGCGGAAAAGGTCCAAAGTGTCACGAATCGTCGTCCCGCGAGAGAAATGGGAATGCTTGCCCCAGAACATCCTGCGAAGTTCCCGGAGGTCGCCTGGTCGCACACGAGGGTCATCCCAGTGGTACTGGTGGAGAGTTGACATCCATTCGCCCTCTAGGTCCTCGCTGGTGGGCTTGAATGTCTGCGTGATTATCTTGAGAAGCACATAGATGGCAGACTCGATCTCGTCATGCGGGAGCGGAGCCTTCCTCATAAAAATTCGCCACTGACATGGTGTCCCAACGTTCCGGTGAGCGTGTTTTGCCGAACAACAAACGGGTCCACGAAGGGTCGACCAAGCTCCCAGTCGACAATGAGAAGCTGATAGTCAGCCTGAGCATAGAGGATGTTGTTCATTGAAATGTTTCCGTGGATGAAGCCACGGCGAAAGGCGTCGAGAATGGCTAGGAAAACCTGCTTCGCAGCATCGAGGAGTTTTGCTTGCCGGAACGTCCACGAGTTTGTACCGTGGCGAGTCAAAGACGTTGAGCTCGAGGTGGCGACGGACAGTCGTGAGATCAACAGGAGGCGAGATGGTTGAAGACATGGTCGTTGCGGAAGGAACGTGATCGTGACCGTGACTCAGACGACTTGAGCAAAACCACCACGACGAGCTCATCACAGCCATTATGGCGGGCCTCGCACCAACTCCCGTCATTTCTCGACCGCGCTCAAGCGCTCAGATACTCCCGTACCAGCCCATCCAGACCAATTTTTGCTTCTCCGATCCAGACCTCAACTACGACGCACGACGCCCACCCGACGCGTTTTCAGATTCCCCACCCACGTCCGAATACTCCTCATTTCGATCTCCAACCGCTGAAGATGTCACTGACCTCGACGTACCTGGATATATGCGCGTTTCTGCGCCGTCTCCCGAAGAAAAACGCAATGCCAACTCCTCGTCCTTCTCCTCCCCACCCTCCTTCGCCCGGTGGTCCGCTACGTCGCGCACCGCATCCCTCGAAGTCATCGAAGAAGACGAACTCGAAGACTATCCACCCATTAGCAGCTCCCCAAGCCGCTCCTCCGACTCGTTCTTCCCGCCCGACGCCTCAAACTCCTCACCGCAGACTTCCGAGCCAGATGACAGCTCTCCCATCACTCCCACGAACGTTGACGACGCATTAACGTTCAAGACGATGCCCGAAACCACCGACGACTTTGCATCGCAATTACATGGTCGCCTGATTTATTTGACGAACCAAAAACCCTCCCGTACTCTCGATGAGCACCGCAGCTACTCGGTCACGCCAGACTACCCTCGCGTAGGATCGCCTAACCCGAACTCCTTCGGACCTCTTCCTCAGTCGACGTCGTCTTTCTCCGCCAACTTGAACTTGTGCCAATGCCGTGAATGTGCAGGCTCCGCATACTCACCGCCCTCCTCAACTGCAGGATACGAAGCAGATTCGGAAACCCCTTCGAACCTTCCTTCAAACCTTTTCTCGACTCGTAACCTTCGGTAAATTGAGTCAACCACTACTCTAGCGCACTGACGGCGCCGTAGCTCATCGAACTGTGCAACTCCCTCTCAATCCTCTCCTCATCCCATTCCTCAACCTGCTTCCGCAAAACGAACTTACTCATCCTTCAACAAACATTCAAATGCTTCGCCCGTTGTGAAGAAACTAAAACTATCTTCCTCGCGTTCCTTTTCTCGATCAACCGGCTCTGAGAACCGAGCTGCCCTCTCCGAATTGCCTGCGAGTTTGCGAAAGTCTCTATCGCTGCGGTCCGATACCGCTGCGGCTCCTACAAAGGTAGTCATCGATCTTTCCACCACAAGCCTGCTCTGAACTGTCTTAGGTTCTTAGCCCAACGTCCCCCGGCGAACTTGTTCCGACTGAACCCAACACGCCCCGCCCGATCCAGCGCAAAACCACCACCCGACATGTCCCCATCATCGCTCCGCCTCCAGAACACGTCGCGCGACTGCCAGTTACGGAGGAGGTAGCAGCCAAAATTAGGATTGGCAATTTCTTGTCGAGAGAAGGGAGGTCCAGAGCCGCAGACAAGTTGGAGGGGATCAACGTCCTGGATGCTATTCGACGATTGAATGCCGAGCCTGAGAAGACGGAATGGGAGGCCAAGTTGGGGATAGGCTCATCTCGTCGGCAGGTTTCAAAATGGTTCCTCGAGGTGCGTTGTGGATGCTGTTGTCGATTGCCGTCTGAGGCTCAAGCAGGTTATGCCCTCCAAATCGACATATACAGCTTCGATCACAACAGCTTCTGGGCATCCCGTCATCTCTCGCGCAAGCTCGTTCGCGTCTGTTTCTAGTCGAACCAGCGACGACGACATGATCCCCGACCTCATGGACCAGCTGCAGACATCACCCGAGACCCGCTTTCATGCAGCATATCTGTTCTTGCGGTACTTTTATATCCTCATGGGCGACCAAAAGGAGCGGGAGCGCATTGAAGCATTGCAAGCGGCTGCCATACGCGAAGACAGCGAAGAAGACCTCCCAGAAGTGCCGTCCGAGAGTTGGCGACTTCTTTTGTGGGATATTGCTATTGCATGTCTTGCGATCAGTACGAAGGTCTGCTCTTTTTATCCACCCAGGTACTTACTGACGGCCTTTCAGTTTCATCGAGACTTTGTGCTATCTTGGGAATTCGTATACCTAGCGCCCCACGACATGCTTTTTGAAGATGTCGAGGTACAGTCTTGATGTATCGGTTCGAGCATATTACTGATTTGCTTCAAGACTGCACAGCGCGACGTTTTGTCCGGTATCAGCTATCGGGTGGGAGACTCACCGCAACTGCTTCTCGACGAGTTGTGGACAGCGCTTCCGTCGCTTCGGGAGCTCTTGCATTTCGATGGCGGGTGGAACTATGTGCAGAAGGAGACGTGGTCGAAGCTCTTTAACGCTATCTTGGGTGCGTGCAGCTAGTTCGACAACCCAGTGTCTAACAACAAAGCAGAACCGGATATCTTGAAGTTCCCGCCGTCTCATCTCACAGCGGCTGCTTTGATCGAGGGAATAATCTCCACGTTAATTCTGAAGAAGGAATACGACGCGCCGCTGCGTGGACCGAGACGCAACAAGGTGGAACTGGTGAAATTCGCTGACAAGGCTCGGGTCGAAGTAGTGGGTGTGGTGCAAGATATTCAGGCGATGCTCGGGATTTCTGATGTGCGTATCCTCCTCTTCAAACTCTTGTTCTGCTGCTTATATTTACCTCTGCAGGCGATGCTGCGCGTAGTTAGACGGTGGATTCTACAGTACTGTTAACACGTGACCGGCTGCTATTGATGACATCATTCGTTTCGCGCTTGTTTCCTCACCACTATGGCTGACCCACCGTTCCATATGCAAGAAGCGGGCTCGAGCTCGAGCTCTCAGGTTGACATTGGTACCATTCTAACAAACCCAAAGACGAGTACGTATCCGGTCGTATTCTGCCAGCCTTGGACTCAAGTATGCGCGTCGCAGCATTCGCGCAGTATACAGCGTCTGGTCTAGGCCTCGCGTCGGCTGCACGCGTGTTGCCCGACGGGCGCATCGTCATATCGCTTGATCTCAAGCGAAAGCTCCCGGACCTGCCCAAGGAATATGCGCAGGATGTGCAAGAGTTTGCTGTCGATAGAAGAGACTACACTCGGTGCCCGCCGTTGAACATCGTTGTGATGATTGTTGGCAGCCGAGGTTGCTACTTGTCCTCTCCTCTGACTTGTGTGCTTTAGACTGACGCGTGTAGGCGATGTACAGCCGTATGTGGCACTTGGGAAGCTCCTTCTAGCCCACGGCCATCGCGTCCGCATCGCTACTCATGAAACGTTTCGAGAGTTTGTGTCCGAGGCGGGGTTGGAGTTCTTCGGTATTGGAGGCGACCCTCAGGAGTTGATGAGCTATATGGTCAAGAGTGAGTAGTCAATCCCTCCGTCTCACTCAGGCTCAATCTTATCATCTAGATCCTGGATTAATACCGGGGATTGCTTCGTTGACGAATGGTGATATCGGGCGGAAGCGCAAGATGTTGAATGAAATGATATCCGGTTGCTGGCTTTCCTGCCATGCACCTTGTACCCAAACTGGACGTACTTTCGCAGCAGACGCGATAATTTCCAATCCACCGGCGTTCGCCCATGTTCATTGTGCAGAGGCTTTGGGAATACCGCTTTTGATGAGCTTTAGTATGTCCTTGATTATGCTTTGCTCGTCTAATGGATCTAGCGATGCCTTGGTGCCCTACCACGGACTTTCCTCATCCCCTCGTCAATATCAACTCGACAAACGCCGAGAAGGGGCTTACGAATTACCTTACCTATGCTCTAGCGGACATATTGACCTGGCAAGGGTCCGTATTCTTTTATTTTCCGGTGAATCACCAGTAATATAGTTGCAAGTGTCGGCGATCTCATCAATAACTTCCGCAAACAAACTCTCCGACTCGAGCCGCTCTCGCTACGTTCAGGACCTAGTCTCCTCGACCGGGTCAAAATTCCGTGGACGTATTGCATGAGCCCGGCGCTGGTTCCCAAGCCGGACGATTGGAAAAATCATATCGACGTCGTCGGATTTTACTTTCTTGATCTTGCGACGCGGTACAAGCCGCCGGACGACCTTGCTGCGTTCTTGGCTGCAGGAGAGGCGCCGGTTTATATCGGGTGAGTGAGTATCTGGGATAAAGGCGTACGCTAAAGAAAATGGCAGCTTTGGGTCGGTCGTTGTAGACGATCCTGAAGCCATGACGAGTTGAGCCCATTTCATCGTACAACATCCCGGCTGGGCTAAAATTTCAAAAGAAATGATTTTCGAAGCGACGAAGCAAGCAGGCGTCCGCGCCCTTGTCTCAGCGGGATGGGTACATTGCTGATCCCGTTATCTTATCTTATCTTAATTGGCACGATAGGGCGGATTAGGTGGTATGAACATCCCTCCGCATGTCTTCATCCTCGGGAACGTACCACATGACTGGCTATTCGACAACGAGCGTGTTTCCGCTGTCGTACACCACGGCGGTGCAGGAACCACCGCCATCGGGCTAGCGAAAGGAAGACCCACTGTCGTCGTACCGTTTTTTGGCGATCAGGCGTTCTGGGGTGTGTTTTCTAAACTCCTTGGGCGAAAAATTATGAACGGTTCATAGGCCAGATGATAAATAAATCAGGAGCCGGACCTGCCCCGATTCACCACAAGGAGCTCACGGTCATGAATCTGCGCGATGCGCTCCAGTTCGTGACGAGTCAGGAAGCCAAAACGGCTGCGAAAGGGTTGGCAGAGCAGATCAAGCGTGAGGTCGGTTCAAGGTGTTTTCTCTCTATTCGCCTACTCATCGACGGAAGGATGGAACGCGTCGAGGCGTCGACAGCTTCTATCGGCATCTTCCTTTGCTCAATATGCGATGTGACGTCGACCCAACGCGTCTAGCTGTTTGGTGGTCAACTGAATATGCGAGATTTTTTTCCACGGCGCTTGATGCCAGAGATTCTAACGTCAAGTAGTGCTTGAAGCTAAGCGGCTTCGCAGCCCAGGTCTTGGCAGATGCCAAAATGCTGGACCTTGAGACTCTGGATCTTCATCGTGAGCAACGCTTCTTTCACCGTCGGCAAACACACGATCTCAACACTTTGAGTTATCCAGGGCCAAAGGAATACGACACGCGCAAAGAGGTATCCGATCCAGTAACAGGCGGAGCCAGCGCGATCTTCTGGACCGTGACGCACTATTATGCAGGCATCGCGCAAATATTCTAGTGAGTGTCCGGAGACTCGCTGAATGGAAGCTGAACCACGGTAGCTCGCCAGTGAAGGGTGTCATCAAAACAACGACGGCGATACCTCGGGGTGCGTGAAAGACTCCTCTCTTCAGATTTCGAGTTGTATAAATCTCCTGGCAGGCGTTCTGACCATCGTCGCATCGGTGCATGAAGGCATATACAATATGCCTCGATTGTATGGCTCCAAAGTCCGCAAGGCAGGAAAGGTCACGGACTTTGCCAGCGGAATCAAGGAGGGCGGCAAGGTTCGTGGTTCACAATTTGCTTTAATGCAAGAATTCGTTTGAAATCCTGCGTAGGGCCTGTTCTATGGATACTACGATGGGATCACGGGGCTGGTGCGCGAACCTTATGAAGGAGGGAAGAAAGATGTAACTGCAAACACTCGTAACTGGTTGCAGTTTAGCTGACAGTTTTGTTAGGGCTTTGCGGGAGCTATCAAAGGGTCACTTCGGAGTTGTGCGTCGCACTCAAAACTTCCCTCTGCTCGATTACTGACCTCTAGTTTTAGTTGCGAACGCGACTGTCCGCCCAGCCGGTGGCATAGCAGGCGCCATCGCCCATCCGATTCGCGGCTTATGGAAAAGCGTGCAACCACCCCTCACAGCGAAACACGAAAACAAACTTCGAGAGGTGAGAATATCTGACGGCGTGGAGGCCGTTCGGACGAGCACGAAAGCGCAGAGATCGGATGTGATACAATCGTTTGACCGACTAAAGACGGCGACAGCAACAACAGAGCGACAGAATAAGTACAAAGAGATGGCGGAGGCTGCTATACTGGAAGAGAAGGATTCCGAACTGCAGCACCAACAGCAAGATGGTTCTGCATCTGGATCGGATCAGGCGCGGGATGATGAAGACGATGATCCCGAGTTTGCGCGAGACCTCGAAATGGCAAAACAGTTGTCGCTGGAGGAACAGAGAGGGTGGGCAGAGACAGAGACGAGACCCAAGTAATACCACTGCGAAATATATCAAGCATTTGGCATTGCTATATCTTCCGTCTTGGAATCGGAAGTGGGATTGGAATTCGCGATGACTGGTGGTACAGGTTCTGCGGCTGCTGCTGGCTGGACGTTGTCGAACTGTGCTGGATCAGGGGTGCCCTTTGCCTTTTCTCGACTGGCTGGAGCAGTCCCTCTGCCTCTACCACGACCCCGTCCTCGAGGTTTGCGACGGCGGACGACTGGCTCGTCGTCATCGTCGTCGTCGTCTTGATCGTCGTCGTCGTCGTCGAGATAGACGGGCCGCCCCCGCCCGCGACCGCGACCACGTGGCCTGCCGCCTCGGCCGCGACGCGTGCCTGTTGTCGCGCCTCGACCTCGCGACGACGGCGGCGTCGGCAGCACATCGTCCTGGTCATTATCGTCGTCGCCTTCATAGTAGCTGTTGCGTGCCGTGACGCGATCACTCCGCCGCTCACCCGCAAACGACGTGCTGATATCCTCCATCCGCTCCTCCATCGACCGTTCCTCGTCCTGCAAGAAACCCTGAATGTCTGGCGGGATATCCTGCATCTCGACACTCGGTGCGCCTTGCAGGTAACGCAACTTGTTCCGGATGCTGATCGTTATGCGCTGAAGCGACGCGGCAGTGTTTTGGTTGTCGACTTTCCCTGTGAGCGGAGGATGCAGTTTCCACTGCGAGTCTTTGAAGAAGGCGTCGTAGACTGTAGCGGGGAGTTCGTTGGGTATCGACGCGCCGACCAGCACAGCAGTCTCGTAGGTCCAACACCGGCTGACATTTTTGATGGTGTAGCCGCCGCCACCGACAACGAGCAGAGGCAAATTATACTTTCGGACAAAGTTGACGCATTCCCCGTGCGCTGCAATAGACAGATTAAACGCGCCGAGTCGATCACAGCCCAGAGAGTCAGCGCCGCATTGCAAAACAATAGCAGATGGTCGGAATGCCGCGACGGTGTCCTCGATGACGGTTTTGAAAACACTGAGGTACATATCATCGTCGATACCGTCTTGGAGCGGAACATTCAGAGAAAAGTATTTCCCCAAGCCAAAACCGTTATCGTCCAGTTTTCCAGTGCCAGGGAAGAATTCGCCAGTGTATTTGTGGAAAGAGACAGTCATGACGCGGTTGGACTGATAAAATGCCAGCTCGACTCCGTCCCCGTGGTGAATGTCGATGTCGATGTACAGCACGCGCGGGTGAAATCTTGCAAGTGTTCAGTTTTGATTTCGCCTGTTTGAACTGAGAAATCATACCGGAGCAGCTCAAGAATAGCTAGCACGATATCGTTGATGTAGCAGAATCCACTGGCTTCGCCGCGTTTTGCATGATGAAGCCCACCGGACCAGTTGATAGCGATGTCGGTCGTCCCGGCGCACAGCTTCCGCGCACCAGCAAGCGAACCACCGGCGTACATCCGACAAAAGTCATACAAGTCTGCAAAAATCGGACAGTCCTCTACGCAATTGAACTGGTCGATCATTTGGCGCATCTGGGATTGGTTTTGCGGAGTGACTCTGTGTGTAAAGTTGAATCAAATCATCATAGAAAATGTTCACGCGTACTTGGACAGGAAATCAATGTAGTCATGGTCATGGTACATCTCGAGTTCGGTTTGGGTTGCTGCACGGACGTCGTATATGTGGTGTATTTGCTTGTCGAGGCCATAGCCCATGACAAGCGCGTTGGTAAGAGTCAAGCGATGAGGTTTCATCGGATGTCGTTCCTAGACATTTTCAACGATTCACGCATTAGTTTTGAGGTGGTCTTACTCCGTAATGGTGCGCTCCGACGCCTTTGGGAAAGTAGTAAGAGACGATGGGACGCGAATGCGGCTGAGTAAAGATGAGAAGAGCTCGAGGATTAAGATAGTTGTGTACCGCCACGCGCTCTGTTATTGGCTGCGCTGTTCCATGAGGACCTCTGTCGAAGAAATACGGCGAAGAGGAGAATGTGGTGGCTTGGCTTGAGCGAACCATGGAAATTGAACCAAGGAGGTGGCAAATTCAACAAGGTTCGCGGCTTCAGTCAATTTATGTGGTGCAGTTATTTCGGAGGAAAGCAAGGTGAGGGAAATAAGGGCGATAACAAGATGGTCGGAGGAAGGGAGTTCGGCGATTGGCGGTGTGACACTCATGTGACACTGAACATGCAGCCACAGATCATCGTCTTGTTCCTTGCTGGCGCGGTCTGTGCATCCTCAGGCGACCGGTCGCACGAATTCCAAAACGATTTAACGCGGTGTCGAGAGTCTCGATGTAACGGCTCCAACGCCGTCGGGCTCTCGCTTCCTCTACGCGTCACCCGCTGGACCTGCGAAGACAACTGCAAGTACACTTGCATGCACCACATCACAACACGCGACAAACACCTCGGAGACCCCGTCCACCAGTACTACGGAAAGTGGCCCTTTTGGAGGCTCGCAGGAATGCAGGAACCCGCCTCGGTCGCGTTCTCGCTCCTCAACTTTTGGGCGCATTGGCGGGGGCTCTCAAGAGTCAGGAGGGAAATTCCCGACAGCCATCCTATGAAGAGATACTACATCATATGGTCCTTTACTGGCCTGAATGCGTGGATTTGGTCGGCCATCTTTCATACTCGAGGTGAGCGATTGCAACCACTCTCCATGACGTTCAGTTCATTTTGCACAGACTGGCCGGTGACGGAAAAGCTGGACTACTTCTCTGCCGCGTTGACCATACTCTACGCGCTCTACTACACCGTCGTTCGACTCTTCCACCTATACCCCGTGCCGCGACGCACTAGACTCTCGCTTTCGACGCCAGACGCTTCGCCAGAAGGCAGCCTGGCGCTCAGGACCTGGTCGCTGCTATGCCTTGTCGCATACATGGGGCATGTTGCTTACCTGGCCTCCCTCTCCCGCTTCGACTACCACTACAACATCGTGTTCAACACGGTCATCGGCCTCGCGCACAACGCGTTGTGGCTGCTCTACTCCCTCCCCGTATCCATCCCGGTCTTCAAGCGTTTTCCGGGTCGACCAAAATCATATAGACCTCAGTTCGTTACGACTGCTGGGGTGTTTGTGGCCTTGATGACCGCTGCGAGCGTTTTGGAACTGTTTGACTTTGCTCCACTGGCGAGGGTCATTGATGCGCATTCGCTTTGGCATCTTGCAACAGCGCCTATAGCATTGGGGTGGTACACCTTCCTGATACAGGATGCGCGGGACGATAGCTGGAGGTCGCATATCGCGTAGTATTTTTTTATTCTGTAGTTTTCTTGAATCCATGTGATATCATATACCTTGTCTTCTGCCTTGATGCTGGGCCAGAGTCTGCCAGAGTATTGGTTCATTCTCGTCTCAATATCTGGACTACGCCTCGTTGCTCCCGCCAGCATTGCCGTTCTTGCAGCCTCTGCGGCTGGACTCGTCGCACCGTCACCATGGCTCGTCGCATACGCGGCATGTGAAGCTGGACTCCTTTGTGTATACGCCTACCGACGATGGAGATTCAACCAGGTTCGTGTTCGTCGTCTCTTCAAGCTTGCCTTACGCTGTTTCAGCCCACAGCCCCAATCCCTCCACGACTCTCCCGTCCGCAGCGTCGGGAGCTATTCGAGAAATGCGCCTCTCAATTAACGAGCGACTACCCCTCGGGCTGGTTCCTCCCTCACAACGCTGCACTCAAACGCGATAACGTTCAAGACTGGATTCTTTGGGCGTTGTTCGCGTCGACGCCGGAACATGCATCCCCGGAATGGACGGTGGAAATAGACGAATATATATCCGTCGTAGAGGAAACCCTTGGACATAAACTGGAACCTGGGCGAGCCCCTGGAGTAGAGAGTCTTCGGCTGTCGTTTGACTCGGTCAAGATGGTCCATCGACCGCTAATTTGGTACACTGTGCGTATTCCTACATGCAGCCGCGCGGTCACTTTGCTCACTTTCGGATGCAGATAGTTGGTTTAGTTGATACGACTACATCTATTTTCCTAAGCGCTCTTGGGTTCAAGCATTATGCCCCTAGTGGCTTCCTTCACACCTTCCCTCCACGTTCATTCACGTCTTTAATCTCGAGGCGCGGTGCCAATCCGTACTTCCCATATTGGTATCGCCCGCCTCGGGGGGACACACAAAGCAAACCTCCGCTGCTCTTTCTGCATGGAATCGGGGTGCGTTATCCCGATTTTTTTTTTTACTTGATCGCTGATATACTCTAGATTGGACTCCATCCTTATGTTCCTCTCTTCCGCGAACTCCTACGCGCCGACTCTACGCAGTCCATCCTCTTGATTGAGTTTCTCCCGATTAGCATGCGGATGACCGATCCGATGCCCTCCTGCCAAGCAACGCTTGCAGCAATCAATACCGTTCTCGAGGACCTCAGCATCAACCAGGTCGTCCTGGCCGCACACTCCTACGGGACCTTTATCAGCGCGTATATCATCCGCGCGTCGTCGCCTTCCACTCTCCCGCAAGACGAACTTGAACCTGCGCTCGTCCTGAACCGCAAAGTCGCCCAGATGGTGCTCATCGACCCAATCCCGTTGCTGCTGCACCTTCCTTCCGTCGCGCACAACTTCCTCTACCGCACGCCAGGGGACCGTCGCGCCAACGAATGGCAGTTGTGGTATTTCGCCAGCCGGGATGCGGACGTCGCGCGCGTACTGAGCCGAGGATTTTTCTGGGAGGAGGGGTGTTTGTGGCGGGAGGATTTGCAGCGGTTCAGTGGCCAAGGGAAGCGCAAGGTGACGATTCTGCTCGCTGGGAAGGACCAGATTGTGCCGAGTGCCGAGGTCAGAGAGTATCTCACTTGCGAAGAGCCAGGGGAGTGGGTCACTCCGGCGGTCAAGGGCGTGTGTAAGCGGTGGGTGAGCCGATCGGGGCTCTTGGAGGTGCTGTGGTTTCCTGGGCTGGACCATGCCAGTGTGTTCGAGACGAGGGAGCGCAGGAAGATGATACTGCGGGCTGTTGATTCGACGACGCAGCCTTCATATGGAGCCACGCTGTGATATCCTACAAGCTTGCTAGTCTACGTGTACATGAAGGACTTTAGTATGTATTCCAATTTAACCTAAACGCGGTTCGTGTCGTGAATGGTCATGTGACATCGGCGTGACCCTGCCTTGAGCTTCCACACTTGTCTTCCGTAATCGCTGTTCACCTGCGAGTACAAATGTCCCGCGCCAAAGTCGAGTGCGATGTCTGTCTGGAGCGATTTGGACTTGACATGTTCAGAGTTCTGCCGACGTGCGGTGCGTGCTCGAGCTTTCCCATTGCCACTCTTATCCTTCAGCAGGCCATGGACTGTGTATCGCCTGCACAGCAAAGACCCATGCGAACCCGAACTGCGTAATCTGCCGCAAGCCAAAGAAGGGCAAGGAGCCGATCCAGATATACCTCACCATCGTGGACGCGAACCCGCTCGAGAGGGCCTTGTCGGTCACGGAGAACCTAGGCAAGATCGACGGCGATGCGGCCCCAGCAAGTCTGCAGAAAGCTGGGATCAAGATACGACAAGCAATTCGAACTTTACAGCCTAATGACACGGTCGCGGTGCGATTACCTTCCGTAACGCTGTAGCTGCACTAGTGGCTCAAGCTCGTTTTTTTTATAATTAGCGTGAACTGCTCGAGGCGGCGAAGAATCTGGATGAACGGATATCCCCCACGTTCACTGAACTCAAGGCAGTCAATGCCAATCTCATCGAAGAAGCCCAAAACCTCCGAGAACAACTCAAGATGGCTCAATCTCAAGCGGGCGAAATCAGACAGCTGAGGAAATCGCTGTCCGAAGCGGAGCAGAGGCATAAGAAGTCTGCAGCCTCGGCAGAACGACGCAAAGCCGCGGTGGAAACTGAGAAGGACGAGAATGCGCGCTTGAACAGAGTCATCGTCCAACAAGATTCGGTGGTGGCTGAGAAGGAGGCTGAGGTTGACAAACTCCGTGCCAAGATAGAGAGACGGGACAATCGAGTTGGTTTTATTCGATCTGCGCCACCTCTTCGATGCATTGAACTCGTCCCATAGGTCACTGTGCTCGAAAAGAAACTCAAGATTATGTCGAGACAAGCCGCGAAGCGGTCCAGACCTGACGAAAACGACGCTGACGAATCCTTGCAGATTGAGCACTCGGCCGAGGTTGGTTGAACAACCTTTCGTCTTTCACTCTGCTCATGAGTCTGAAGGGCATGCGTGGGTCTTCCAAGCGCCACCGTCCAGTGTGAGCCTGCCTGCCTGCCTCTTTGAATTCGGTGCATTCTGCCACACGAATGACGATCGCACAGAACTTACTGTTCGGGGGCGTTGGGTTTCGCACTGACTTTCAAGGCTGGAGAAGTGATTGCATCCACGGTCTCAGAAGTCGTCGTGCGAAGCGCAAAGCAGGGTCATAGAGGGGTCAAACGAAACTGATGAAGGCACTGCTCGCAATTACGGGCTCAATTGCGCGTTATTTTGGCGCCACCTTGATTGTCGCCCTCTTGGTTGTGCATGGCGGAAGTGCGTACTCAGTGGAACTCATGTAATCCTTTCATGTATGTTTTGCAATGTCATGGTTTGTGCGAAAGTGCCGGGACGCGTCTGTGATTTGAAGTTAGCTTCGGAGTGCCTGGCCGTGACAGTAGCACAGCCAACAAGGCTTCCTCCGGCCTAGACTTTCTTTCTTTCCTCCACCATGTACATCTCACCGCGCGCATTGGGAAGCGGCGACGGCAACCAATCGTCGGGCTTTTCTGCGTCTACATGGGTATGCAGCTCATTGAGACAGTCCCGAAAGTTGATTATCCGGCAGGTTCCCGTCGCGGTCGTTGTCGGTGTACTGCTCCTTCTGAGCATTGTCGTCTGCTCGCGGAGGTCTCTCCGTGCTCGGTTCACAGTCATGGGCAACGGCGTCGCTGTCGCCAACGGCATGCCAGCTACTCGCGAACTGACTGCTGAGCAGCTGGCCGGAAGCATAAACCGTAATCCAGCTGCCCCTGCGAGACCTTCCCGTCGACCCCGCAGAACTCCCTCACAAATCAGCACCGTCTCGCTGCCTGCGTACATGAAGGAGCCAGGAGAGATGGAACTGGTGGTTACTCGGGGGCCAGACGGGGAAGATGTCGCAATACCTGCTGCGACTGTTCCCGACTACGACGAAGAGGAATCTAGTGAAGGTCACCAGCCGGAGGACGAGCCGGCTAGGCGCCGCCAGTCGACCCTGGATAATGCACGATACACGCCAATGCCGGAATCTCCTCATGACAGTCCACTGCTCGCTCCGGATCCCAGAGGAGACGCCCCCGCTTACTTTGAGGTCGTCGACGAGTCCTATCCGCCGCCTGGCATCTCTACTACCCCTGCTCCGGAAATCCCCGAGCCTGCTGCAACGACACAACGCCGTTCTGGTTTCTTTTCCATGTTCCGCCCAGCGCCAGCGGTATCATCTATTCCTACCACGTCCCCGTCCACTCCCGGCACAAGTACGAGCAACCTTGCTCTTACGCACACAAGGACACGATCAACAACGGGCGGTGGCCATTCGCCGTCGCCGTCGCCCTCTCCGCTTCCTTCAGGCTCACGACATCGTTCTTCCACGTCAACCTCTACCTTATTCTCCCTTGGGCGCAAGAAATCCTCCCAGTCCCTCTCTGCTAACAACCTCACCTCTCCGTCCCTCATCTCCCTCTCGTCCATCTCAGCACCGCTCCCACACACGCTCTACAAGACCGAGTTCACATCTCTCCCCAAAGCGGGGCTGACGCCCGAACAGTTCAAACTGATCAGCGGGAGCAAGGATGGCGGACTTAACCGATTTGGGGTGCCCTTTGGAGACGTCGCTGTTGCGTATGCTCAGGCTAGCGCGAATGCGAGCCGTGTTGCGCTTGACGAGATGGAGAGTGCGGGCCCTCCTCCTGGATGGGAGGAGTCTGCTGCGGGACCTTCTGGAGAGAATCAACCTGAAGAGGACGACACTGAAACTGCTGCTGCCCAGCTAGAGGTCGTCTTAACGGCACCCTCGCGCTCTGAATCCCGTGCGAGCGGTGTTTCAATGCAAACTTTTGCGACTGCGGAGGACGGTGGCGTCTCGGACTCGGAGGACCTACATGGAGCTATCGACAACGAACCTGAAACCGCTCACACAGTGTCGCATACGCAAGAGGCAACGGACGCGACTATCCGGCCATGATTTGTCGCTTGCGTTGACGCTTTTTTTTCCGGTTCCCGGATGCGGTGCCGGTGTTCCCCGCACCGTTTATTCATTCCACCATCTACGAATATCTACATTGCGCCGCCCACATTACTCGGCGCGTAACGACCCATTTATCCCCCCTCATGCATCTCCGGACTCTCATGCATTACTGACGCACACTGACGCGCCTCCCATTTGCGTTACCCCTACCCCTTCATTCCGCACGCAGGCTCTGCCGCCGCGATGCCCACCAACACAACTTATCGAGCCTGTAGTGTAAAATGTACGACCACATAGACTAAGATTCAGAATGGCAAAGGTTGCTGCGACCTTTGACGTTTTCAAACTCAGATTGATCCCAGAAAAAGTACAAAAGAGAGTCGGGTTCGTATGTAATAGCCCACCTCCACAAAAGACAGTCTAATACCTGTACCGCGTCGAATAATCTGTTGACACGCCATGAGCAAGCATGAAAGACGAAAGAAACAAGATCGACGCACCCTTTGGAGAAACGACGAGACCGCGTCCCTTTGACGCTCCTCGGTATACAGTCTCGATAATGTCGATGAGCTGATAATACGCGTCAGAGTGCAAGATAGAAAAGAGAGCTGCATACTCACTTCCTGTTTGTTATCCATGGCCCAATTGCTTCACAATCTTGGTATAAGCAAGAGTCGCATGAAAGCCAGAGAAAGGCGAGAACGCACATCTTATTGTTGTTACCAGTCCCCAAATCGATCATAATGTGCTTGTTTCTGAGGTTGGAGGAAATGAGAGTCTGCGGGGTAGGACGGACGAAGGAAAGACAGACCGGTAAAAGAACATGACCGTGCACGGATCGTACAGTTCGTACATCTGTGCCAAATGTTGTTAGCCAGGTGTAGCAGAAGCGCAAGGGTCAACGCGCCTTGTTGAAGTCCGGAACTTCTGTGATATCGCACAAGTAGATGACGGCAAAGTTCTGCACCTTCTCCGAAACGGAATACAGCGACTCGTCCATGGTCATGCACTGGCTGTCCCAGTCGTGGCCGAAGCGGATGACGACGACGCGATCCTCCTCGGATTTGATAGCCTCGTCGACGTGCCAGCCAGAGGGCAAGTGCGGCAGGAAGTAGGACATGGTGGAGATGAAGAGGGCGTGTCACGGCGATTGTTACAACAACGAATCTCTCTTCCGCTCCTTCATCTACATGCACCCAACCGGACCCACGCTCTTTTCAATCGTATTCAACCTACTCGTCTGTCCTTTCAACCTCGCTCATTCTATCCCACTCCCCCATCCCGCCCTCGCAATTGCCGTTCGAGATGACAGTCTGCTGGTCGGCGTTGGCCAAATAATCGACATCGCCGAAAGCACTTCTCCTCCCGACTCTCCTACTCCGGACTCAAGCGCCCCGGCGACCGACAGCCCACTGGAAATTACCACAAATGCGGAGCTACTCTTCGGACCACCTATGACCGTTACCGTGCCCGCCCCGACAGTCACCGACATTATTACCGTCTTCGTATCGTCAAGTTCGTCCAGTCCAAGCACATCTTCAATCTCTCCGTCCTCGCAAATACCACCGGCCAACTCGCCAACCGGTACAACTTGGTCTGCCCCCGCCCGAATGTCCGACCTGTCCGCATTCAATGTCCTGAAATTCGCTGGCCAAACCACAAATTTACGTCTCGTCGATGGGATCCCAGCCACCGCAACCAGCACACCAACCAGTAGTCCTTCGCCCACTTCCGGTTCCAGCGGTGGCATCCTTGGCCTCGTCAATGTTCCCGGACTCGGAGCCCTACTTCAAGCCAACCCCGCGTCACCACCTCAACCTTCTCAGGCTAACAGCGCATACACCACCTGGGACAACAAGACTACTGTTATTCAGCTGTTCTATCCCGCTCGCTCAGTAAACCCCGGAGCAAAGGATTCTCCCAAAGGCGGCGCCGAATTTTACGCTTCTCCGCTGCCTATCAAAACCTCGCGGAGCGTCACGATGGAATACAGTGCATTCTTCCCGGACGGATTCAACTGGGTCCAAGGCGGGAAGCTTCCGGGGTTGTATGGCGGAAAGATGGGGTGCTCGGGCGGGGACGCGGCGCTGGACTGTTTCAGTACGAGGTTGATGTGGCGCAAAAACGGCCAAGGAGAACTCTATTTAGTGAGTTGGCTTGTCGTGGCTTGGCTACCCGCTCTCTGACATGACATAGTACGCGGACAAGGACAAGCAAACCTCTGCGCTATGCAGGGCTCCTGGATCCGAATGTAACGCAAAGTACGGTTTCTCGATTGGGCGCGGCTCGTTTTCGTGGGCGACTGGAATGTGGACACATGTTGCGCAAACGGTGACGCTGAACACGCCTGGCGAACAGGATGGCGTGTTCACACTGGTGGTGAATGGGAAGCAGGTCATTCATCGCGAGGACATATGCTACCGCGACCTTCCTCCTAATTCATCTCCAACTCAGTCGCCTCCCGCTCCTTCGCCCACGACTTCAAGTACCGACGGTGGTCTCGGAGGCATTTTAGGTCCAATCCTCGGTGGTGTCGGTGGTCTTATCGGAATCACTCGACGTTGGATGGCGCTTCCCGATGCGGTGCCTTTTTCAATCGCCCAACCCACCGCGGTGCCGCAGCGCCTTCTTCTCCTCGCAGGCCCAGAGGGTGTCATTCTTGTCCACGATGCGCTTCCGTCGCCTGGGTCACTGGAATTTTCTCCTGATCAAGACTCTGCCGACTCGAGCAACACTACGACTGTCTATCCGACGATGGCTCCGTCCAGCGAACAGGCAGCGCCGCGATCTGAGCCTGTCAGCTTTTCTGGTATCTTCTTTAGGTGAGCAAAGTTTCGCCAAGTTAGTTATCGTCCTCATCGAGTCCGCAGCACGTTTTTTGGAGGACAAGGACCCGAATGGGCAACGCCCGATGATCAGTATACGTGGTTCAAAGACTTTAGTCTGGTTTCCCATTCATAATACATCTAGGCAATACATCGGCGTACGTGGAGTATACATATGTACAAATCAAAAAAGATACACGGGAACTACAAGGACATTTTTTCAAGCCTCAAGCGGGATTAGCTCTTGGCCTTGCTGTAGAGTAATACGTAGGCCCTCGGCGCGGAATTCGCGCAACTGCTCAATCGTGTCTGGTTGGAGCGTCTCCCTGCGACCACAGAAGTGGAAATCCACAGAGGTCAGGCGGGACACGGGGATTCCATACAACTCGGTCGACCAGACTTCCCATCTTGAGCTGATGACGTCGAGCAGGACTTGGTCTTCAAAGTTGAGCGCAGTCCGTAGCGTGAGGTGCTCCAGCGTAGGTAACACGCCGTCCGAGTCGGGGTAGAGGATGAATCGGTTAAGCAACTTGTCGGTGATGACGCGATTCTGTATTTGTCTACTCGTGCCAATATCGGCGTCGAGAACAAGGCTCTGAAGCAGCGGGAGCGCTTCGAGAACCTGGATGATCTTCTCGTCTTTGATGTATCCGGTTGCAAGAGAGAGGTGTGCTAGTTTACAGTCGTTGCGCGTGAGGAAATCAACAAACTCGTCTGGCGACCATTGGCCGACGAGTTCCAGAGATGTGAGCTTGGGTACGGACAAGCGCGCGAAAAAAGGCGTCATTATGGTGTGGGCTTGTCTGACGACAGTCGCGGAGTCGACAGCCAAGCGAAGGGATTCGAGGTGGGGAAGGCGGATGGAGGCATCGATTTCCTTCGCGGACGCTTGTTGAAGCCCGCCCAGGGAACACTTGACGATATTCGAGCATTTGCGCAACAAGTCGATGCCATCCTGCACGAGAGTAGTGTCGTACTGGACGTCTGTGAGTTGTCGCCACGGCAGCTCCCAGAAGCGGAGTGGGTCCTTCAGAATTACCCGCCAAAGCTTCGGGGCCCGTGTCAGAGACACCGGAGACGGTATATTTTGCCGGTCCAGCGTGCTTTGGTGTAGGATCTCGAGCGCCTCAAGGCTGTTGAATGAAGGCGCGTGGAGAGCAAGAGACGAGTAGAAGCTAAACTGGACGCAAGACAGCCGAAGTGTCTTCCAACGCTCGGTATGTTGAGCGAGGAGCTCGATGAGCGTAGCGTTTGCAGGCTGGCGTAGCGTGATCAAAAGCGGCCGCTTGGCTGACCGCTCGAGGAAAAGCGACGCCAGACTATGATACTTGCGGTTGGTGACAAACCGCGTACGTCCGACAGAGATGTTGGACCACAGCTCTGGCGTATCGAGAGTGATATTTCTCCAGTGTTGGCAGATTTGGCCAACGACCGGAATTATATCTGGCTTGCCGCCCATGCAAGTGAGGAAGATGATTTGTAAAATTTCGGGAGGGAGTTTGCGGATGGGGGAGGTTACGCTGCCACAACATTCCTTGAACCGTTGTAGCTGCGCTTTCCGGTCCAAGAGAGCATCAAGGATCCCTTGAATTCGAGATATCTCTGGCTCGTAACTCTCCAAATGAGAGTCTATGAGCGACATGACTTGAAGGATTCGCGTGGCCTCGGAAGGCTCTGGGTAGTAGTTGGAGCGTAGCGCCAAGCTCATGGGCTCGAGTCGGAAGTTAGTATGTCGGAATTTGTGCTCACAACGCTGGCACAGCTCGGTCTCGGATTGGTGACACTGGATTTCCACTGGGAATACCGGCATGAGAATGGCGTCGAAGGGGCAGATCTAGTGCTGCGTACTGTGGTCAAACGCGTTGCTGTAGAGTCACTGCCAGTAGAAGCCGTGACGCGGTTGCACTGCACAACCACCACCTGCCGGTTCATTGCAGCTGATAACATGCCACAAGATACACTCTCAAAGCACCCTTCAAGCTTCAAGCTTGGAGCAAATCCATATTCCGTCCTCTGTCTAAATCAGTCCTGCATTCAACCGGACCTGGACACTGGACTGTCTACTAGTAGTGGACAGCCGAACAAATCCGTGGACGGCGGCCGTTTCTCCTACACCACTCCTTGAGACAACTGTTGGGGAGGCTAGGGGAGCGCGGGTTGCTTCTTCCAGTTCAGACACCTTGCCGATCATGCACCGCCGTCCTTGGTGGCGATTTCCCACATGGGATCCACTACTGTTCATCCGTCTCAGGATATAAACGAATCGTGAGGGCTTGCATGCCATGTGGAGCTCTTCTTTTTTTTTCGCGTCCTCTACGAAAAGATTCTAGCTTCGGCTTGTCGCCATGGCCGTTCAAATTGTTCAATTGTGAGGCCTCTTGCCATGTCGCGTATTGGTTTATGCTGAAACTAGACTCCTAGGACGTTACCTATGGTCAGAATAATGCCTACGATCTACGTTTATCTCAACAGCCCTCGCAGTTTCTCGGGTGCATAGTAAACTGGCTGCTCTTTGGAGTTCTCCTCGTGCAGATTTGTCCGCTCTCTCTCCCATAATCCACATTCCCAATCGGATTCATGTTTGCCAGACATTTATTACGCTGCCTTCCCACAAGACAACAGATGGTCCAAGATCGCTGTCGCCCTCGTCCTCTTTCTCGAAGTCGTCGAAACCATCTCTGATACGCGTGACACGGCCAAAGCCTTCGGCGCGGGCTGGGGAAACGTAGATGTTCTAGATGCTGTCGGTTGGGCGTGGTTCAGTGTTCCGGTTATGAGTCCATTGAGTACGTTCATCCTAGCCTTGGTTGAAGATATGCCTCACGATACGCAGTTGCATCTGTCGGCCAAGGATTCTTCGCATTCAGAATATATGTCATAGGACGCCGGAGCATCTGGCTTCCTATCATCATCTCCCTGGTATGCACGCTCGTCGTACTACCAGTAATACTGGATACTAACGTTACGCTCAGGTCTCACTATTACAGCTTGCTTCTGGAATATGGACCGGCGTAAATATCTGCATTGCAGGAAAATTTTCGCTGCTGCAAGAGCATAACGCTGTCGCCACTTCTGTGTGTTCTTCATTACCTCCTTATTGTGCTTTATCGATGAACGACGTCAGCTATGGCTTGCCTCGACATCCTTCTGCGACCTGCTTATCGTATTCGGGATGGTCTATCACCTCTGGGGATCTCACGAGCGCGAGTTCAGTCGAATAAGCTCCGCAGTGTCCAGAATACTACTTGTAAGTGCTCAGTCTCTCATCTTTGTATCCCTTGCTAACACGACTGCTTGTGCTTAGCTGACGGTCGAGACTGGTCTCCTTTGCGTGATCTTTGCGCTTGTTGACCTGTATCTCTTCCTCGGGTTCAAAGGCACCAATTACCACTTGGGAGTGTGCATAGAATTGTCAAAGATATACTCGAATAGCATCTTGCTGGTATGTGCGCGCTTCTCAAGGTGCAATTATCGTAACCTCCTCACAGATATTCAACTCCCGCGTACATATTTCATATCGAGACGCCCAGGACACCCAGCGATCGTTTAACTTATCGGTGCCTTCGTCGAGATCGAGGACGCGGAATAGTACGATTCAGTTCTCTTCCCAGGCGAGCACTTTCGCAGTGGATAAGCGTGTTGATGTGGAGAGCTCAGAGGATGATGTGGATGTAAAACGACTACCCTCTATGACTGTTTAATATATCCTACCACTTTACGCCTTCCAAAAACTCCAGTATCAACGTTGCGATCTCATCGTTCTCCGTCTCCCCCGCGAAATGCCCCGCATCCAGCAGCACAACCTTCGCGTCTGGCAAATCCTTCAAAAACGCCCGCGCTCCATCTGGCGGGAAGGACCGATCGTGCTCTCCCCACACTGCCAGCAAGGGGACCTGGCTACGGCGGAAGTACTCCTGGAACTGCGGGTAGAGCAATAAGTTGTTCTCGTAGTCCTTGAACAAGGGCAGCTGCACTTGGTCGATATTCCCCGGACGTGCCATCAGCGCCGAATCGAGGGTATACGACTCCGGCTCAATGGCATCGGGGAAGCGGGAGCCGTAGGTGTACTTATATTTCGTCGTCTCGGGCGTGAGAACCGTGGTCCTCACCACCTCGCGTTCCTCCTCGTCGTCTTTTCCCGCGGCCCAAAACGCTTTAATTGGCACCCAAGCAGGCCCCAACCCCTCCTCGTAGGCGTTCCCGTTCTGTGAGACGATCGCCTTAATCGCGGGTTCCCAGCGTCCGTCTTCGAGAAGTGCAAGCCGGAAGAGGATGGGGGCGCCATAGTCGAAGACGTAGACTGCGAAAGAAGATATACCGAGGGCGTCGAGAAAGGACGCGATGGTCTTGGTGAGATTAGCGAAGGTGTATTCGTAGGCGCGTTCAGTCGGGACGGAGGTGAACCCAAAGCCGGGCAGATCCGGAGCGATGACAGTATATTGTTCTGCGAGACGAGGGATGAGATGCCGGTATTGGTGCGAGGAGGAAGGGTAGCCGTGGAGGAGCAGGACAGTCCGTGCATTGTATAGATTGGGAGGTGAGCAAGTGCGATAGAAGACTGAGATACCGCCGTCGACGATGATGCGTTTGCAGAGGACGGCTGAGGACATGGTCGTTGCGGAGAAGATGACCAGTGGCTGATCGCATATACTCGGACCGGTATGATACTCATTGTGAGAAAAACAGGTGTGCCTCTGCGCAATTGAGAGATATCGAAACCGCACGTTCCAAGCTTGAATCCAATCCTGTGCCCGCTGTCTATGCTCTCTCGCTGACGGGCACCAGGCGGCTCTTCTCCATCTCGCGGGCAAGGCCGCTGGCATCGACAGAGTCCACAGCGGCAACCGCCTGTACCACGAGGTCCTCGAGCGACGAGAGGACCGTATTATAGTCAGAGCTGTCGATTGTGTCGTGGTCGATAGGAAGAGGGAGGGAAAACAGTGAGTGGAGGAACTGGGCAGTAGCCGGACGTCCGGACGAGCGGAAAAGGTCCAAAGTGTCACGAATCGTCGTCCCGCGAGAGAAATGGGAATACTTGCCCCAGAACATCCTGCGAAGTTGCTGGAGCGTGCCTGGTCGCACACGAGGGTCATCCCAGTGGTACTGGCGGAGAGTTGACATCCATTCGCCCTCCAGGTCCTCGGTGGGCTTAAATGTCTGGGTGATTATCTTGAGGAGGACGTAGATGGCAGACTCAATCTCGTCGTGCGGGAGTGGAGCCAACCTCATAAAGTTCGCCACTGACATGGTGTCTAACGTTCCGGTGAGTGTGTTCTGCCGAACAAACGGGTCCACGAAGCGTCGACCAAGCTCCCAGTCGATAATGAGAAGCTGATAGTCAGCCTGAGCATAGAGGATGTTGTTCATTGAAATGTTTCCATGGATGAAGCCACGGCGAAAGGCGTCGAGAACTGCTAGGAAAAGCTGCTTCGCAGCATCGAGGAGTTTGATTGCCGGAACGTCCACGAGCTTGCACCGTGGCGAGGCAAAGACGTTGAGCTCGAGGTGGCGACGAGGCGCGACGGTTGAAGACATGGTCGTTGCGGAGAAAACCAAAAGATCTCCGTGAGCTGATCGCATGAACACACCGGTAGAATTTTGGTAGAGAAAAAGGCATATCCGATACAACAAGATACAGTACAAATACAGCACGATAAAAGTGCGGCGAAAGCCAGCTGAGACCCTCATCCTTTCACTTGAACCCAGCACGCTCTGAATCTAATCTCGTGTCTCGCTCACCCGGCTCCTCCCGCACCTCATGCCCCCACCTCGCGAGCAAGGCTGCTTGCATCAACAGAGTCCACAGCGGCAATCGCCTTTTCCACAAGGTCCTCAAGCGACGACAGGACTGCACCGTAGTCAGAACTGTCGACTGCATTCCGCCCGATAGGAAGAGGAAGGGAAAAGAGTGAGTCGAGGAACTGGGCAGTAGCCAGACGTCCGCACGAGCGGAAAATGTTAAGAGTGGCACCGATTGTCGTGGCTTCAGGGACAGAACTCTTCATCCATAGTACCACGCGAAGTTGCCGGAGCGTGCCTGGTTGCACACGAGGGTCATCCCAGTGGTACTGGTCGAGAGTTTCGCTCCATTCGCCCTCCAGCTCCTTGGTGGGCTTGAATGTCTGCGTTATTATCTTGAGAAGCACATAGATGGCAGACTCGATGTCGTCATGCGGGAGCGGGGCCTCTTCCATGAGGGTTGCCACTGACATCGTGTCCAACGTCCCGGTGAGCCCGACAAACGACTCCCCGAAGCTTCGGCCGAGCTCTCAGTCAATCATGAGAAGCTCGTGGACAGCCTCAGCGTAGAGGACGTTGTTTACTGAGATGTCGCGATGGATGAAACCACGCCGGAAGGTGTCGAGGATCGCCAGGAAAAGCTGCTTTACAGCGTCGAGGAAGTCGATTGCTGAAATATCCCCTGTCGAGAGAACTTGCGGGCCCGCGGTAAGGCAAAGGCCATGAGTTCGAGGTGGCGATGGACCATCTCGGGTGTTTGCTTGTTGCCTGGGCCCAAGATTTCGACAGCAGGCGAGTTGGGCCCGGCGAACGCACCAAGGATCTTTGGCGCGTAAGCAGGTGCGGGACCGTCGGCGGCGTGCAGACTGTCGACGACGATCTTCTCCCGCAAGAGCCGTCTATCATCAATGAAGCTCAGCTTGACGACAACGGGTATCGGTTCCTTGCCGTCTTCATGGATGTCGCCCTCCAGCACGACTGTCGAGCGTTGGAAAGGTGTCGAACACAACGGCGACAAGCGCTTTCCATTGAGCCGGACTACTCCTTGCATCCCAGGGAGAACGACGGAAGCGGGTACAGCATCGCCGACGGAGAGGTCGGAGGGAGGGGAGGAGAGATTGTAGATGAAGAGCAGGTTGTAGCCGAGCTGGTACATAGAGGCCGTGCGGAAGAGGTGCAAGAGAGCCGAGACGGTGGGGAAGTTGTCCGATTTGAAGCAATCGTCCACGACGGCAAACTCCAGGCACTCGTGGTTGAGAATCGACACGAAGAGCTTTGTTTTCTCGCCTTTGCCGTGGAAAGACCGTGTCGGTACAAAGAGTCGCGTCGACTGGAACGTGAGGAGGTTGACCGCGTTGGTGATAGCCTGCTGGTATTTGCCTACCGCGGCGCTCGCACCGACGAGGGGGTTAGATGTGACAGGCGGTGGATCGGCTCTGGTAAACTCGACGTTCACGAAGATGTTGAATATGGTGGAAATCTCTGCTGCGCAAGGGCGAAGGGAGGCGTCGTACGTCCTGTTCTTCTTGTATCCGTGCTGCGGGGGCAGCTCGGCATCAGAGCCATGAAAGTAGTCGAGCCTGAGCGGCGGGTTGTCATCTGTAGCAGCCTGCACAAGTGCAGAATATACTTTCAGAGAAAACAAAACCTACATCTGCGAGCCGGGCAAGCCAGTAGCGACCATTTATAAAGCGGTCCTTGAGCCTGGACGATGGGATGAACTCTCTGCTGAACTTGCCGAGTATGTCGCGCTTGAGGCGGTTGTCAAGTGCATTGGATGCCACCTGCGTGAGCTGTATAAGCTTCTCAACGAGCAGCGGGGAACCCAGTCTGGCCAGCACGACGTTGAGTGGTGATAGAACGACATGCCCTGGAAAGTGTCTGGCGCAGTATCGGTCGTCATTTTCACGTTGCTCTTCGCGTTGTGGTGTACCGGTGACAGACACCGTTATCAGCGTCTTGTCTGGATATTCGATGGCTTCAGCATCAAGAGGAAGGAGTTGAGAATCGGACGCGACGGGCTGCGGAGTCTGTGTCGACAACTTGAAGCCAGCATTGGCGAAAGGGGGTTCCCGGCCCTGTAGGAACTTGAACATGCTTCGGAGTACTCGGCGGAGAATCCAACAGGAAGGAGGCGCTGTCGCATCGTCTCGCGTTCATTCGAGGCAGCCTCTTCGAACAGCTTCAGCGCGCTCAGATACATGGGTGCTGTCACGGTGATACCGCGACCGTGACACTCTTTCCTTCATGCCACCAGGTTGTCCGCTCATAGGCTTCATACTGGTCTCTCTTGGTTCTGCTCAACAAGTCGGTGCCACAGGCCGAGTTTAGCTCTCGTCAAACAGAAGCCCTGTCATCAACTGAATCCTCGTCATGAGGCTTTGACTGAGATTGCGACCGGAAGTTGATTTGGTCTCTCGGCGGCTTCAATCCAAGCTATTATGAACATCTGGATGACACACCTGCTGATATCCGAGCGTTTCTTGTCTCACAGTGGAGCGATTTATCAAGCATCACAAAACATTTAGCTGTCTTCTCTAAATACATTCGAGCGCCCGCGACGCCCGCGACGACCCAGCGCTATATATCTCTCAGTCCTCGCATCTTCACACTGAACCGATGCCCCAAGGTCAGTCCCTCCACTGTCCGCGCCGTTCCAATTGGTCTGATTGAACACAGGCAGTGTAATCGCCGTGAACCGCACCATTGACGACGAGTTTGGGGACCTAGCCACCGGCCTGCACCCGATCTACACTCCGGATGAGTTTTGGAGCCTCGTATGTCTGTTTCAAGAGCAGTCTAACGTGTTTACTCATCGGCAGGACTCGACATGCGAAACATGTGTCCTCCATCCCAACCCCGCACTCGCGTTCAACGGCACTTGGCATGATAGCTCGCAGTTTACCAACACCACGCCGGTTTCTGTTACTCTTCAGTTCTCGGGTGAGTTCTTCGTCGATCATGTAGCACTCAACTTATCATGGCAGGGACGGGCATTTACGTCTTTTGCATCGTCCCGCCTGTCTTGCCTGGTGTGGTCTCCCGATATCGACTCAACTACACGCTCGACTCCTCCGGGTCGTCTGGTACCCCGACGACAGGCAACTTCTCTCTCGACCCAATCAGCAGAACAGACTACACATACAACCTCCCCGTGGTGTCGATGTCTGGTCTGAGCAACGGAGCCCACACGTTGCTTGTCTCGACGAACGACGCCTCGGTGTTCCTCTTCGACTATGCCGTGTATACGTGCGTCAACATGGCCCGTTTTAACTGACTTGACTCTTTTTCTGCAGCACCCAACAACTTGAAAGCGCACCAACGACTTCGCACCACACGAGTACGGCCGTCATTGCTGCTGCTACAGTCTTTGGCGTACTCGCTCTCGTCGCCATTCCCTTGGTGTTGTTCTTGGTCCTCCGACTGCGTAGGCGGCAGGTCAAAACCCCAGTTGCTATGAATGTCGACGGGATTGCCCCTCTGGCATCAGAGGTGCGAGAACACCGCCGGCCTACTGCGGGTGTACGGGTTCCGTTGACGCCACAGAGGTTTCGTGGGCATGGAAATGGAAATGGGTATGGATGGCAGACTCCGCCGCCGGTTTATGTTTTTGCGGTGGAATAGGTTTTATCTGTCTTTCTACGGCCTGTATTTCTTAAGCTTCGGTGTTGTGTATCGGATAATCGCGACGCGTTCCAATCGAGTCACATGAACGCGCTTACGGCTTCCGACTCTTGCTCCGAACGAACACCTTCATGCCGCCCAAAGGCAACAACGCCAAGAAGGAGAGCGGACGCGCAAAGAAGGCGGAGAACGAGGCAAAGAAGAAGGACGCTGCCGAGGGAGAGAAGGTGCGTGTTGAGCGTCAGGCAGCCACTCGGGCATAATCAACCGCGACTTACACAGGAACGCAAAGAAGCAACCAACTGGGCAGACGGGGCCAAAGGGAAATCGGCCAAAGAGGACAAGGAAGCTAAACGCCAGGCGGAAATCGCAAGAAAGGCGGAGAATGCACGGCTGCTCGCAGAGGAGGAAACGAGCGCAAAGACTAAAGTCAAGGCTGCCACACCCAAAGCTGGTTCGGCAAAGAAAGCCCAGTCGAAGCCTGCTGGTCCTGGGGCGATCGCAGCTGGTGGTGTTCCCGTCCCTGACGAAGGGCAGGCAAAGGAAGGTGTGGAGGCTGATGTGCCAGGGCTGGTAGAGTCCTTCGCTGCGACGGGGATCGACAACGCGCTTGATCTACTCGATGTGGTGAATGCAAAGACGGATAAAGCGAGTGTGGGCCAGCAGGCCGCGGGAATTGAGCGGCATCCAGAGGTACGTTTGTGCGCTTGTGCTATCGGGGACGGCAATTAACGTGGAATTGTAGCGTCGATTCAAGGTATACATGCCGCCGTCGCGTGTTTTGTTTAGTAAATGACTACTGTTCCAGGCGGCCTTTGAGGCGTACCAGGAACGCGAGCTGCCCAACATTCGTGAGGAGGTGTGTCCTTATGCTCTGTCGCCGTCTTTTCATCTTACTTACATCGACATCCGCAGCATCCGGGATTAAGGCTACAGCAATACAAGGATCTGTTATTCAAAGCCTTTCAGAAATCGCCAGAGAATCCGTGTGTCGACCGCTGTTTTATTTTTCAATATATTTATGAGCTTTAGATTCAACCAAACTGTGGTTGCCTACGACGCGTCAAAGGAGGACAAGGTGGATGCGCTCAAGCAGAAGAAGGCGCAGGTCGAGCAGAGGCTGAGGGAGAAGACGGGTTAGATGTAGTGGCTGCGTTGTACAATCATATCTCTTGATCTAAAGCCTTTGCCTTGCAGCGCCAATCACCGCTTTGGCACGCGGCCTGCTGAGAACAACACCTGCTTCTTTCGACCTTCACGAATCCGTTACGCGTCCCTTCCCTCTCTCCTCCCTTTGCCTTGCCTTAGGGCTCTCCTGCGCGACGTTCCTCTCCCATCGATATCCGACTTGACTCTATGGCCGACCAGATAAACAAGTGGGCTGCTGGGGCTCATTGTGCGTGTTTGAGATCCACATCCATCCTAAGAAAACTGTGCTCCAGACGGACCTGTACTCTCGCAGACGGACCTCTACCTGCTCAACACGGAGCTGGAGCTGCACCCCATCATCGCCGGCAAGGACGGCGGCTTTCATCTCGTGTTCAGCCTTTTAACAGGTGCGGTCCCTTGTCCTTGTCCCTTGTGCCCAATCGATCAGACAGGCGGAACCGGCGGCTTCAACCCCGACGCACGCGACCGTGACTTGCAGTTCACTGCAAAGGACGAGCCAGCGACTCTCCCGCGTGTCGCAGAGCTCATAATCATCACAGAGGCCAGTCCATGGTGCACCGTTGTCCGCAACGAGCGCGGTGTCACCATGGGTGATATTTGCGACCGGGTCTACAAGGAGTGCGTGTTTTTTTATTATTATTAGCTCCACCCGCTCACGAAAGGCCTACATAGTTATTCAGAATACCATGTAAACGAGGCCGAGTTTGCCGCCCTTGCTCCACGACTGCAAGAGCAGGTCAAGCGTATGGCCGGACATAATGCTGCTACATTAGGAGCCGCTGGCGGTGCCGCCGGTTGGGGCGGATACTACGGTACACCGACTGCCGCACCCCCCAATCGGTACAAGAGAGTCGGTGAGTTGTACCTTCCAGTGTCTTTCAATCATTAATATACATTCACCCAGACTGGCTCCGTGAGCGGACATTCTTCGAGGGTCTGCGGAAGAGCGACAACTACGCGTTGAGCCGACTGGGCTTCAAGGCGCCGAACATTTTCGTTATGGATCTAGTTGCGTAATAATGTGGAAGGTGGAGGAGGAGGAATCTACTCATTGCTATCGTGTTGTATCTGTACTTATCGCAATTGCGCTGAAGAACAACTGCTTTTGTAACAAGGTCCCACTGGTCTTAACGGAGACCTTTTTCTTCAGCGACTAAAGCAGATACTCGACCCAATAATAGTGGACGCGGGCCAGGTTGGAAGATATTAGGATTGGGCATTCGCGAAACATGGACACCATGGAGCCTTCCTCAGAACCGTTCAACTGCAAGATAGTCTCCGGAATTAATATTATGAGTTCAATAAAAAAAGGAAAGGCATAAGTATACGAGATGAGTCCTCTACGACGATCCAGCCTCATCTTCTGGCGGCTTCGGTCTCTCAGCATCGTCCGAGTCTTCGCCGGCGTCGGTCTTCATCGAAACGGTGGAAGTTTCAGATACTTCGCCCTCGGAAATGTCAGAAAGACTCATACGCACATGGTCCATCTGGGAAGATGTCTCAAGCCGCTCGTCTTCCTCTCGGGGTACACCGTCTCGAGGTACCTCTTCGATGTCCGGCGCGGGAACCGCCTGGAGCGTGTCAGTGGACGTGTCTGAATGTGTCGACGCGACTTCGGGGTCACGGGGAGCAGCAGCAGGGGAGGAGGATGGTGCTGGCGCCGTAGGTGTAGTGGGCAGCGGAGGTGGAGATGGCGCGTGCTCATGTATGGGCGACGTCGGCGTCGAACGCGAAAACGTGTGCGTAAATCGGGAAAAAGGGCCGCTGCGTTTCGATGACGATGTTGCAGTCTGGACAAATCCAACCCAATGAGCATTTCTTGGAGGATTAGGACAGAATCCCGACGTACATCGTTGCTTTTCCGATTCGATATGGGTCCAAGCGCAGGATCGCGGCCGATAAAAGTATTGGCTGCCTCGTAGTCGGCTATCGACCCCGTCATGGTAATTTGTTGCCACTCTTCGTCAGAAATAGACGGTCGCGGCCCCTCGAGAACTGGCGGAGGCGGCTTGCGAGGAAATATAGATATTCGCCGCGACTTTGTGTTTTCGGGAGTCGTTGGCGCCACCGCCGTCGGTGTTTGCTTCATAGGCGAAGAAATTTCCGGCAGACCGTCGATTGCGCCTACAGCCTCTTTGCGCAGATTCGGCGAAGACCGCGTCTTCTTTGGTTTCTGTTTGGGCAAGGACGTAGCCACGTCTTTCTCCTTCTCCTTCTCCTTCTCCTTCTTCGGGCGCACCTGGGACTTCGAGCGCGATTTCGTTCGTATGCCGAAGAAGCGCGAGCCCAGCCTGGACTTTCTCGGCGTCTCCGGTTCAGGCTCGATCTCGTTGTCAAAGACCTCGGTCAGCTTCACGCGAGTTCTGCGCAGCTGTTTCTCTTCGTGGACCTCCGGGAACATCCATTCGACGATGCCGCTGTCTTCGTCGAAAGCACCGAGCTGCTCGAATACATCTAGCACAGAGGCGCGCAGGGGCTCGTACCGGAAGTTGTCGTCCGCTGTTGCTGGTGGGAGTGGCATAAGAAGAAGAAGAAAATCTTAATCGGTCTATAGCTATTTCAGTTTCCTTGACGATATTGATGACGCCGACGTTGGGCGCGTCCCACGACGGGTGCAATCGCCCGAGGACCAGCAGAAAAGTGCATTCGAGGTCGGAGTAGAGAGAGTTCAGATTGGAGACGGTTGGATTGGTCAAGCTGGGGATTGCGCGGCTATACTCTGTGACGTTACGCGTACATCACGGCCCGGTTTCAACTTGAACGATCGCCAAGTACGACCAGCTCAGTCTTCTCGTCGAACCATCGTGCACTGGATACACATCTCTCGAAGGACATCTGGGAGCTAGAATTAGACCTTTCTTTGTCCAACACACCGTCAGGCTGGTTTGCACCGAGGAGCCCCACATTACGGTCATTGCCTCCACGTAGACAGGCCACGTCTATGTCAACACAATCCCAGCTGCCTGCTCACTCCCAGTGCTCCCTAGTCCGCTTCTTTCACGCGGTCATGGTTTCCCGGGCCCGCTGGAATCTTCTCGTTGAAGATGGGAAAAAAATTGAATGAGCTCATGCTTCTCGATTATTCTGCTGGTGATATCGCAGTCCGGCTGCTGGTCGAGATACCGAGGCAGGTACTCCGGCTACTAGAATCCTGTCAATATTCTCATTGAAGATGGAAACATTGAGGGCTTCTCAAGTTCTGCTGTGATATCCGAGTATGGCTACTGGTCGAGATACCGAAGCAGCTGCTCCGGCTAATCGTCGGCGCACGACTACGAGCGTACACCAAGTATCATTACGGCGAGTCTTCCCCATCGTTGTGAGCTACCTATCTAACGCTGACCAGGTTGATACGGCTATACTTTTTTTTTTACGCAAACTGGATAGAGGGTCTGTTTATCAACCGATGCAACGTCGCCATTGCGCGCTGGATTATAAGTGTCCACGGGTTCTGTCTAATACTAGTACGAGGTGGGTTCGAGCATAAGCTTGAGTCTGCCAAGGACATTATTGTGTTCATGCAATGTTCGTGTTCATGTCAGTGGACAGTGCCTACTTACCAAAGGATGTTTGGAAGTCTACCAAAGACTTGCAAGGGTTCCCTTTCCAATCTAAATCAGCCGGCAATCTCCGACTCGCTAATCCATGTGACGGTTGATCAATCAGTTGACACCGGCGTTTACGTTTCAAGCCAATATCACATGCCAAAATTGAAATACAACGGGGTTTCCGGATGCGTTACAGGGGACTCCGCTGTTCTGCAGCTGTTGGAGGGATGAAATGGCTGGGTACCAGGGAGGGTAGCCCGGTAGAAAATGTAATTCCTCGCCGTCACGACCAAGAACAAACATAGACACTCGACTCAATTTGTGGAGACGCCGCAGAAATCACTTGGCGCGAGGAACAGGTTGGACTTGGCCGACGCGGAGCGAATATCAACGACAAACTTCTGCCAAGCAAAACAGGGCTGTTGACATTGAGGGGAGTGTTTATTTCGCAGTTCAATTGTTTTCAAGACGGCGCACTGTTGACGTTCCACAATGACAAGAGCTTGGATCAGTCTCGGTCATATCGAGTCAGTTTCGGATCCCCCGGATCCAGTACCATTGAAAAGTTGTTGTTGTCGTCAAGGTTTTGACCACCGACTGATGCGTACCCAAGGAGGAGGGTCCAGTGACCACTGACAGAGGATGCCGTCGATGTCGTATGCAGCGGCACACGACAAGCCTAAGGTCTTGTGAGACCGAGGGATCAGGAACGCGCGTCAGGGTGTAACTAACGCAGAGTCGTCCGGCGCCAGCGAACACGATAGGGAAGACCGGCGAACGTTTGCAAGTTACGTATGAGAAGCGGGTTGTAGGTTTAATTTTGCGCGATTGAAAGCGAGATAGTATATGTGGACCCACAAGCGGCGAACGTGCGGGCGAGGGTGTGATTGCGGCGTATCTAGACGCGTACGCTTGCCGGCATTGCATGTTATGGTACCAGCGACGCAAGAAAGCAGAATGCGGATAGATGCCGCCAGTAGTTGGGTGTGGGTGTTCATCTTCTTCTACGAGACAATTTAGGACAGAACAGACAGACACGTTCCTTGGAAAGGACGAACAGAAGAAGATAAGTACGGGATGAAGCGCTATCGGTGGCCCCGGCAAACCGAAGAGACGATAAGCTGGCAATGCGCGAAAGAACGGAAATTCCATACTCGAGGTCGATCACGGAAGTATATCTGAGCTGAGAACGTGCGCAACGGGAGAGATTGGGCTTGACGGTGGCCACGGAGTGGAGCGGGCTGGATGGATGGTGCACGTAATGGACAGAGATATGTTCGGCATCAAAAAACAACGTAGTTTTTCGGCAACCGTCATGTCGAGCCTCCTTTCACCCCCCGCCGTCCATTCTCCTGCCGAGTCAGCGGTCGACGAACAGCCTGTCCTCTGCAGCGAGCAGCTCGTCTGCGTCGTCGTCAAGCGCATCGAGCTCGTCGTCACATACTTCGGCGAGCCATGCAAGCACTCCCACCATGAACAAACCACCACCACGAAAAATACGCTTTGCCCCGCTGCCTGACCCCCGCCGCTCGGTCCTGCTATCACCAGACGGCACAGAGCTCCCGCTGCCAGACGCTCCCGAGCTGCCCCCACCCCCGCCCAGTCCCCTCCCACGTCCTCCGCCGTCTCCAGCATCCAACACTTCCTCCCTCCCACCACCACCGCCGTCGTCTTTTCCCAAATCCTCATCGACGTGGCCACGGCCAAAGAGCCTGCTGCGGTCTTTCCGCAAGGGAAGCACCCCAGCCTCCTCGACAGACAGCCTCACTCCCACACCATCACTCGAGGCATCCCAGGAACCCAGCTGGGGGTCTTCTCTGCAGCGCTGGTCATCTGGAGGCAGTACGACAGGCTCTCCTTTGGCACGCACACAAAGCCAGAACAGCACAAAGCGCTCGCGGTCCATATTCAGCATTGGCAGCAGCAGCGACAAGGCAAAGGACAGGACGAGCAGGGTCCCACCAGCCCTTAACCCCTTTGCAAATTCACTGGGCTCAAACTCAAAGCAGCGCGGAACTCGCATGTTGAATGGCAGGGTCTATGGCTCACGAAACGCTGACGGTGCGTAGCTGTTATCCTCATCTGTTACGTGTATCTCATATCAGCTCATTTAGGAACCCATAACCCTTTTGGCAATGCACGCGATGAAGACCCGCAGTTCGTCGAGTGGGGATACGGCGGCATGGGCTCAGTGCGCCATGGCGTTGGGAGCGCTGCATGGAACCGTGTCCAGGCAGGTGGCGCGCCAAAGACGAACGGGACATCGGCAAAGGGAAGCGGAGATGTCCATGTCGGAATGGGTGTCGTGGGCGACGGAGACGAAGACGGCGATGATGGAAGTGGGATGGGCTGGGTACGACGTCGGAGGGAAGCCAGGGAGCGAGAGGCCAAGGAGCGAGCGGAGAAGGAGAAGGAGGATCAACAGAAGAACGACGTCGTCGACGCAGATTCATCCAAAGACGACACGAATAGCGACCCAGGAATACCGACACCGACCGCAACAGGGTCTGCAGTACTCTCCTCGTCACCGATCTCGACACCGCAGCCGCTACCAGATGTCCCTTCATCATTACCGGACACGCCAACGCAGGAGGAGGAGCATGTCCTGCGGGCAGTGAATCTGCCAGCGGGATTCCGTGGGCATCACCATTCTCACAGCCATGGACACGTACACGGCCATCATCGCAGCAGCTCGAACGCGCTGAGCGCGATCCATGTCACCCCGCCGGAGGGCGATGCTGCCAAGGCCACTTCGCCTTCGTCAGTCTCGAGCTCTGGGTCTGATTCCGAGTCCGAGTCTGATTCCGAGGACGAGGAGGACGAGAATGTAAAGGCCAACAAAGCAGACGATGTTGCTGATGAGGATGATGACGAGGACGACGAAGATGACGAAGAGGAAGAGAAGCGGCGCGTCACGGCGCTGAGCGCTGGTGTGGAGAAGATCAGTCGGCACAAGGAATAGTCGCTGAACGATGAACGACAACCCAAGCACACGAACAACCCCCCGATACCGATATCTTAACCCATACCAGCATCCCGAATCCCACAACAACAACACACAACAAGTATCCTATGCTCACCTTTAATGGTGCCCCCCATCCTATTCTATCACCTGCACATTCTAGTTATTTGGTCTGTCTGCCTTGCTCTTTTCTTTTTTTTTTGGGTCTTATTTTTCTGTGTACCACTATCATACGTTTTGTTGGCCTTGATTGCACCATCCCCAATACCTACTTAGGCATGTATCTATTCCATGTACATACGATATACGACTGACCACTGAGCAAGACTCGTGTTTTGACAGGATACGAAAAGTCACGGTCACATGTCATGACACTCTCATTCCGAGTCTTCGAGGCCCGAAGGGCAAGTTGAACGATGTACCTGCTTGCGAGGTCTGGCTTTTGAGGGTGAATGGGTCGCCAGACCGGGTCCGATTCAAGGCTCAAGCTCGGTGAGAAGCGAGGCGAACGGGAGGTTCATCGTAGTATGAGGTGGTGTAAGTTTTAGCCACCCTTGACGAGCCAGTATCAGTTCCGGATCGATTCTGCGTACGGGATAAGTACAAAGGATAGAGATTTACGAGTGCAGAAACAAATGATATATTCAGCTCGAGCACCGCTTGCTGACTTCTCAGCTGGTCCTAACCTTGTCTGGGGGAGATGTGAGGCCATTGTCCAGTCCAAGCCAAATAGCTCACAGTCATCGCCCAACTCCAACAGGTTCTGTGCTCCGGGCGAGTTCTGGGTGTACCGCGAATTGAACTTCAAGACTCGCTTCAACCGGTTATACGTCAAAACGTCCACACTGAGCGGGGCTCCGCGCACAAGCCAAGTCACGCCTTCTGTGCATGGCGGCGTGGTAAGGGAGCCGTTGTAGATGTAGATTGGGACACCGCTGCCGAGGTCGTTGAACCCGTTGACGAGGGCGTCGAAATCAAGCGGCCCCGTAGTGGTCTCTGAACCAGGCTCGGAAACATCGACGAGGTTCCGAGTGATGGAAGAAAAGAGTCGGGTAGGCCAGTCAAGGGAGATCTGGAAAAGGATGGCGAGGACGAGGATGGACGAATCTGAAGGAACTGAGCATAACAGGTGGAGGAAAAAAGAACGCGTACCCGGAGCTTGGTGCACCATGTGCATCTCGAGCGGATAATACTCTCCGCTTATATGATGCTCGCTCGGTGTGTGCATGTGGAACTGCTTGAGCGCGTACGTTTTCCCTGCGTACGACGTCTGGCCTTGGTGGTCCGGAAGCATAACCTCCAGCGTCGAGCCCAGATTAACGAGTGGAGCACAAGTTGCGACGGGGGTGATATCGACCCGAAGCAGAGATAGGCCGACATGGAGCCTTGTCATCGTCGAAGGGTCGATGACGATGGGCGACTGATGAGTGCCCTTGCGGCAGGCAGACCAAGCCGGGTCGAGTCCGGCCCAGTTCAGAGGACCGCGGACGCCAGAGTAGCTGAAGTTGCTGACATGGACTTCAGCCTGAGAGCGAGGAGAGAGGGAAGTGCCATGGAAGCAAGAAGCGGAGACAACTTGAAATGAGGAGAGCAAGACCGGGAACGCGAAGAACATCTGAATCTTGGTGGATTGAGGTACCAGGAGTGGTTTATATATCGCTTTTGAGTGCTCGCTTCCTCGGACGCGTCTTGCGATGCTAGTGCCAGTACCTGGTGGGATTTCAACTCCGTCTGGATTTCATTTTTCAAGTTCTGAGAGCCATTGAGCTCGAGGAGCATAAGGACGCTTGCGAGTCTGTGAGGTTCAAGGCGGTGATCTGTTACAAGTCACGCGCATTCAATTGCTTGTTGCCTCCCACCACCTCACCTCGGCGCTTATACCTTCGACCTCGCCCATGGCTCAATACGTGCTCTTCGGGAGACCCCTCACCACCTACATTCTCCCGATCCTCTTGCTCGCATCCATCCTTACTCTCTTCTCCTCCTCGACGCTCAAATTCCTCGCTTCCTATCCGCAGACCGAGGCACTCGCGTCTGTTCTCGTCAGCACGAAACTCTACTACCTCCATACCAAAGTCTACTTCGTGCGAGTCACAGCCACGGTCGGCGTGCTGAGCGCGATTGTGTGGGTCCTCGGCCCCGGCGAGCGCCCAACAGGCACCGCGAAGATGGGCACTCTCCAAGGGTCGGGCAAGGGCAAGGACGTCCAAGCGGGGCCTGCGTGGAAAGGGAATCCGTACAGATTCGCAGGGAGCGCTTGCAACACCTGTGGCTAGTTGCACGCAAGGGAACTGTACTCGAGTGAATGTGTATTTAATGGGACTGTTATGCAGAAACTGCCTCCGCGGGTTGCATCACACCAACTATATTGGATAGTAATACGGCCTTCTTCCAGTACCAGCTTTCTCAACTTGTCCGTCATCCACCAGCTGCCCTGCTAATCATGGAATTCGCCGAGCAAGATAAGTACCCGTTCGCCGCAACGAGGACTCCGCCGCCGGTGGAAGGTGAAAGGGAGGAGCGGGAGAAGGCAGAGCACTGCTCAGATAACTCGACGCTGAATATAGGAAGCGTCGACGCATCCTCAATGGCTCTGTGAGGCAATTGTCCATGGATGGAAATTCCAGGGGCGGTGATTGCAAGATCCTAGAGAAATCTTCACCGTGGAAACGTAGTCGGTGTGGGTCCCGCATTGGGCGAACAGACGGAGGCTGTCGTAGTGCGACTTTGGCGCGTCGAGGAACCTTGTCTTCTGTCGCGCGGAATGACCAGATTGCGTATGACCTGTCCATATACCAGTCTTTGCTTTCCGCGCGGATTTTGTCAAGATTTTTATATAGATACTACGATGCAGATGTCAGTGCGAGCAACGGGTTCGATGGCACAACGCGTGCCTTGATTTTATTGCGGACAATGGCTCTTGCTCGTTCCAGCTCACCATATGCGAGCTGGTTATGTGTTTTCTGCGTGTTCTTTTGCCGGTAGGTCCTGAGGTCGGCCACCTGGCGCACAACGGGCAGTGCGAAGAGCATGCGAGACGCCAGTGGAGGTTCCACCGCGAGTCCAGCCTCGACATTGTTGCCAAACGGCACCGCAAGACGACGAATCAAAGGCAGAATGGTATCGGATTGGCTCGAGTTGGCAGACGCGAGAAAGCACACAATGCGTGCGGCTGGCTGGCGTGGATCGTAGTTGAGCACCACACATGGCCGTCGAATGATTTTGTAGCCGTCGTACGCCGCGATGTTTCGGAGCATAGCGGATTCACGAACGGTCAGCTCGATGTTCTTGGACTGGAGGAATTCTAGGAAAACAGAGACAATCTTCGAGTCGACTGTAGTTGTGGCCAGGTCTCCTGGAACGAATACAGTGCTTGCTGACCGCAAGGCAGGCACGACGGAGGCGTCAGATTCTGTAGCATCAAGCGCTTCGTGGAGGCGGTTCCAGTACGGATTCATTCTGCATCTATCGCGAGCATCTCAGAAGGGCGATCCAAAGGATTCATTCCGAACCTGAAGTGGCTGGCGCCTGCATCGTCGAAATGCGCAAAAGACAAGAGTGGCTGACGTTACGGTGACCGTGACTCCGGCTCGGAGTTCGACGACGACGAACTCAGTTCATGGTCGACGACGACACCGTCGAACTCTGCGGTCTCAGATTCAACAAACTCCTCTACACAGAGCATGGTCGTACCCCAGTACATTGATGCTTGCGACGGCACACTGGCATGCGAGACCTCATTTGGCCTCATCCTCAGTCGAAAGCCCCCGTCTTTATCTTGGAGCAACCAGCTTACCTGAGCGCTGCATTCACTGGGAAGCTTCAACTGGACCGCCGTACTCTGGCGACACCGCTCCTGTTCCATGGTGCCACGGCGATCGGACGAAGTTGTTACGAAGGGCACGGAAGACCCATATCCCTTACACCATGAACGAGCCACTCCTGGGCCTGAGACGTTCTCGAGGAAGAACAGCGTGACTGACGAGATTAAAACAGCATTCGCACCTAGGGACATTTGAGTCTCTCTGGCTGTACTGGTGGCCGGCGACACCGCACCTGCTGGAGTTGCGAAAGCGCGGTAGTCGGACCACGTTTTACCTGGCATCCAACCCGGAAGGCCAGCACGTCATCTTCCGGCACGCGTTAACTGGGACCACGTTCTTTGCACGATCCTGGCCCTTTCACCCATTTCTGTTCTAACGAACCAACGTAGTGCCACTCCATAGCGATACGATAGTCCACATGGACGCGAGTTCACCACCTTTCCGCCTTGTCTACTTTTCCTTGGCAACGGCTACAACATACCCTCTTCATCATCCCTTCAGCGACCTCTTCGTCAATCTCCGACCCGCGCAGCGATTCCGCATGGACAGACGGGAATTTGCGGGGGCCGACCGGGCAAATCCCCTTCGCCGCGTCCTCGAAGAAGTCCGTTGACTGAGAAATGGCCCTTCGAAGAGAAGGGAGTGGGACATGGTGCGGATGAGATCGAGCGTTGTGCCTGCTGCAATGCGACGACGTCGGCGAGGTAGAAATCATGGCGCGGAGGCACGAGAAAGCATCGTCGAAGTCCCGGCGCCGAATCACTTAAGCACCCAGCGAGTTCAGGTATGTGCGGAGTAGATTATGGAGAAGAGGCTCAATATTGACGGAGTTACTAAGGTCTTGTGGACTCTGGAGGGCCATGCAAGATGCAGTAAATCGGGTTCAGGTGGAGATCTGACTGTGCCATGGAGGATCATGAGCGCAATTGTACAAGGTTCCCGCATTCTCGGAGCCAATGTCGAGATCCAGCACAACGGCAGCACACAATCCCACGCGATGGAGGGATCCTCGACGGAACTCCTTGACCATCCAATCCAATCCTTGGCGAGGGAACATGTCGTTGAGAATCGCCATAATTGCGCTCCCGCACCATCGAGCTTTGACGTTGATACAGATGACTCTGTACGCGGCCCCATCGGCGGATGCCTGTGAAGACCTTACTTGCGGTGAGAATTGGTGGACAACTTCAGAACCAGTCGGTGACCAACCGTGTGACCTAGCGCGCTGCGCCCTTCACGAATATCTCCCAAGGTACCACTCGTGGTCCGCGTATCTGGGCTCAGATATCAGAACATAATGTGTGCTTCTCTGTTGCTGGCTTAGTGCGGCTCACTTGTAATCTCAGATTCAGTAAGCCCGGGCCGCGGCACAGAATGGCGATAAGCTCGAGCTCGCTTCTTTAAGTTGCAGCTTCTTCAAGGAGGGTCCTTCGTCTCCCATCTCTTCTCCCATGGGCAAGTCCACTCATTCAGACTCTTGCGCCTCTTGATGTCTCGAAAAGCGTCGGTTATCACAGACTACGAGACCGGTGGGCCCGATGTAAAGGGTGTCCTGGCCCCAGATGATAAGAAGGCCTCACTTGACGACGTGGCAGAGGTCGAGGAACAAGGCGATGGAAGACTACCCACAGACGAAGAACGAGGTGCTGTTTTTGTCTTTCCCGTGTGCTCATCGATATCTAAGCCGTACTTTGAACAGCAACCCTTCGAGTTGTCTCGGGCAGCATTCCATGGGCGGCATATCTCATCTGTCTTGTCGAATTCGCCGAAAGAGCGTCATACTACGGCTGCTCTGGCGTCTTCTCCAACTTCATCCAACGTCCTTTACCTCTGAATGGCAACGGCGCCGGAGCACCGCCCAAGGGGACTCAGGAAACGGCTGGTCAGTACCTCTGGCCCTAGCAATATGTCCGCTGACTCTATTCCCAGGGGCACTTGGCCTTGGGCTCGTAGCGGCAACAGGGATCACCAAGACGTTCTCTTTTCTGGCGTACACACTCCCGATCCTGGGCGGCATTATGGCTGACACCAAATGGGGGCGCTTCAAAACCATCTGCGTGGGGACCGTCATCGGCGCTGTTGCGCACATAATTATGGTCATCTGTGCGTTCTCACCACTAGTCACCGCCGTGTCTGACCTTTGATTTAGCGGCTATTCCTTCAATCATAGCTGCAGGTCATGCCATCGCGCCTTTCATCATCTCTATCCTTCTATTAGCTCTTGGTACTGGATTTATTAAGGTTCTAAGCCATTTTCTATTCCATTGGATCATCTTCGCTCATCAGCTTTTGTATCCAGTCGTGTATCGCGCCCATAATCGCTGACCAGTCGGTCGTCAAAGTCCAGTCGGTCACGACTCTCCCCTCCGGGGAGAAGGTCATTATTGACCCTGGATCTGTGAGCCCATTTTATGCCCTAACCAAAGAGCACTGGTATTCATCGGTATCCAGACCATTCAAAGCATGTTGATGGTACGTATGTTACCCCAGTCTCGTCGATGGAAACTTCAATGTTCCAAAGGTATACTATTGGTCCGTCAACGTCGGCGCATTCTTCTCTGTCGCAACCAGGTATGTTCTTGTCATCGACACCCGTGCTTCCGCCTCAACGTTTCGCATAGCTACTCCGAGAAGCGGATCGGATTTTGGCTGGCGTATTTGGTATGTTGGTCGCTGAGTAGCTGACTTGGAAGCCGAAAACATCTCATGGCGCCTCTTGTAGCTCCCGGGGATTCTTTACATTCTGATGCCCATCACCCTTGTCATCGTCTATCCAAAGCTCGTCCGTCTTCCGCCGCAAGGTTCTGTGGTTCTTGATGCATTCAAAGTCTTCAGGTGGGAAACAATCTGTTTCGACGCGATCGTTGACTGACCTGTTTCAGGACCATGTTTTCTCGTGCTGGCTTGAGAGGAATGCTCAAGGGCGGCGAGAACTGGAACGTCGCGAAGCCGTCAAATATCGAGGCATCCGGCGGTCTCAAGAACAAGGACGCGAGCTGGTTGACATGGGATGACGGTAAGATGCAAGTTTCAAACGTGTTTTCTCTCCCATTAAACGCTCTGCAGACTTTGTTGATGAGCTCAAGCGGACTATCATCGCCTGCAAGCTGTTCTTGTTCCTCCCCATTTTCAACATGTGAGTCTCACAACCAATCTCCCTTCGCACACCCTAAGCATGTCCGTAGCGCCGACGACGGTCTCTCCACCATCCAAAACAACCAGGGAGCGTCGCTCACAACAAACGGAGCGCCCAACGATTTATTAGGGAACTTCAACTCGCTCACTATCATCTTCGCCACACCTTTGCTCAATTTCGTCGTCTACCCGTGGTTCCGCAAGATGGGAATTAACTTTTCGCCCATCCGACGCATTGTCACTGGCTTCCTCGTCGCCGCCATCGCTATGGTCATCGGCGCAATAATCCAATGGCGCATCTACGTCACTTCGCCCTGCGGGTACTACGCGTCGGATTGTTCTATCGGGACAGGGGTGTCGCCCTTGTCGGTGTGGGTTCAGATTCCGCTTTATTCACTCCCTGCGCTGGCGGAGGTTAGTACTTTCGTTCCGTTCCTTCTTTTATGTGCCTGAATATCGAATGTGCCGCAGATCTTCATAAACGTCACCAGCTACGAAATCGCCTACACGCGTGCGCCGCAGCGCATGAAAGGCGTTATCTTCGCCGTCGTGCTTTTCATGAACGCGCTCTCGTCGGCAATTACGCTCATCATCTCGCCCTCGTTTGTTGACCCGAACCTTATTTGGCCGTTTGTGGGGCTTGCGGTGGTACTGGTGTTGTGTGCGATTATCATTTGGTTATGTAAGTCCTTCCAAAATTTCTTCCTTCATTCGGTGACTGATTCTTGTGGGTTTTTTTTTTGCTCTGCCGACAGTGTTCCATAAGATGGACGACGAGGAAGCGGCGGTCATGGCGATAGGGACGACGAGGAAAATTGAGGGTGTCAAGGAGCCAGAGAAGGCGAAATAATCATTGCGCTTGTGTATCTTTCACGCTGCTGAAAAACGCCCGCGACGTGTCTAGTGAGCACAGCCTCACATCAGGTGACGCCGTTTTTTCAATGATGTATCCAGCTCTCTAGGTTCGTACCAAGCCGGGTTCTATCATCATTGTTTGCAACTATCTGGTTGCGATCATAGAAACGGGCTTGTGACAACATGGGTGATTTCAAGGGAGTGCTTGTTAGCACCTCCCGCCACCATCTCTTGAGCTATTGCTACCAAACCTCGTACATCAATACATCGTTAGCTGCCCCATCGACTGGTCATTACCGCTAGGAGGCCGCTTCTCTCGTTCCCACGCAATGTAAGCCCCAAGTGACGCCTCGTAGGGCAAAGCCTAGTTTTTCGAGCTCTCTAGCTCATGCAGTTTTTGACTTTTAAACATTATTTCTTCTTAGGTGGGTTGGTATGCCTCCATTACACACATTCCTCTGTTGTAGCTAGTCTCGAACATGAATGGTTGTGTTGATATCGCCTTGATGCAGCAATATCGACGAAAGCACTCCTTTCATGTGATCCATCTTGTCACAAGCCCCTTTTAGGCAAGGTTGCGAGCCGGGTGGGCTTGATCCGAACCTACCAGCTCTCAACGGATTGACGGAGACCACCATTTGATCCTTTTGCGCCGAATCCAGATTCAAGTTTACGTCGATCTCGGTGTTAAACAATAACTTGAACTCGTCAACGAGATGTGGGCTCTGTAAGCTTTGTGAAAACGTGTCTCGAAGCAACCACTGGCATCATGCCCCAACTTGCCTCGTCTCGGCGTAGAAGATCAGTCCTCGAAACCCTATCTAACCAGCAGAGTCGCAGCCCTTGATTGATGTCGAGCATAGTACTTCCCATGCATCCACCGGATTACCCTCAAAGCAAGACGCAAGGCGGAACGCGAAGAGAACGACTGGTTTGCCGCCTCAACCTCGACCTGGTGCATGGCGTCAAGCGTGATCTGTTCTTATACTAGACCAACCGAGGCTGTGGAACACGACATCGGACAAGTTGAGATCTCGACTCGTGCTCTTCGATGCTCAGGCTGCCGGTTCGTATACTCTGAACCTCCCGCCCCGGATCCACGCGCTTCCCGAGGATTCCGCTGCCAACCTGAAACGGCAGGCAATGCAACCAAACCATCGAACACCTCTACGGGGTCCTATGCAACTGGTGCCAGATCTGTTCTCTGTACCAACGGCTGACGTCGTCATACATTCTCTCCGAGACGCCCGCCCAGAACGTTCGTTTCGAGTGACACAAGTGAAAGGCCACTACCCTCCCCATCAATATTCTGCTCGGAGGGGCGAGCGAACCTGACCATTAACCCCGAAACGCAGCGATCTACCAGCTACTTAAGTATCAAAGGCGGGGCATCTTTGATTACTTTTTCAACTGGCAACTCTCACAAATGCGTGCGTATAATGGCGCTGCGAGGACGAGGCAGTTAAGTAAACTTGCTCATGCACGCCGCAGGCTTCCGACCGCATACAAAGGGCCAGCGGGAAGAGAGTTCGGCGATCTGATACGCCTTTGTGCTGATTCTGCACTTTCAGTGCTCACTGAATACGTATCCCATGCTTTTGATCCATTCGACAGATATGAGGCTCTGCCCAGAGAGGCATAAAACCGGGACCCATACTGGCATGTCTGGGTCAACGGTAATGGCTTTCTCTTCAACTTTGGCGAAGGGGCAGGCTTGTCTCGATTGCAGGTCAGTTCTGGTGGCCTTGACATAAACAAATGCAACGCTAATTCTTCTTCAGAAGGCGGAAAATTGTCGGTCTGCTTCTCAGACTATGTAGATCCCGTCTCACTTTTCCTGAACTAGAAATGCGACGGTATTCGGCCCATTTGTGGACCGTGCTATCGCGCTGAACGGTTCGATGACTGTGAATATCGGAGCAACAACAAAGCACCGTCGAAAATGCAGCGCATAGAAGAAAGCATCTCGCTCGTAGAGCATCGCATAATGGATTTCGAGAAGTACTCTGGTTCTCAGCTCCCCGCCGCTGTAAATCTCCGGCCGCCTTATACGAACGTTCGGGAACCAAGGACCACAGGTAAATTGCTCGTTCTTGGCTCGCGCTCAAATTATTCAATCCATTTAGCGAGCAAACACGTCGACGCCAGTTCGCCTCAGATGCTTCAGTTTGCGTTAGGAAATTTATGCACTTCCGCCGCGTTATTTTGATACCCGAAATCGCAGATTGGAGGCCATCGCACCTCGAGCGGACGAGATTGGATTCTTCCTCAATCGCACAAGATTTCGCAATACGTGTTTCGGGATGGTGTCGGGTCACGAACGCCTACCAGCGGCTCTCATGACGACAGTCTGCTTGTGGGCCGCCTGTGTTTCTCCTGCCGAATCAGTCCACTCTCTCGAAGACAACTTCCTATCGCAGGCGTTGAAATCGTCGACGACCATCCTCGGGTCGTCGCATCGTTTGAAGATCCTGTACGGCATGCAAACCGAGGTTCTACTGTGTCAATACTTCTTGCACAAGGGCCGACTCGTGGAGGCACAGTACCATCTCAGCTTGGCGGTCTCGTATGTTGTGCTTGGGGATTTGGCGCATATCGCCAGCAGACCCCGATCTGCCGCCTCGCAATTAGCCTTTCTCGATTCGATCGAGGAAGGGGAACATATCATTGGGTACTGGACAGTTCTCGCGTTGGACAAAATCTGGTCTTCAGTCTTGAACTTCCCATCGCATTTTGGCTCGGAGCCAATCCTTGATGTGGATACGCCGTGGCCGGCTGAAATGGAGGCTTATGAACGTGTGAGGAAGCTATTTCGAAAATGTTCGACGTTAGCTAATATTCACAGAACCGAACGGGACACACCTTCCGGCCGATAAACACAGTCCAGGCATTCATTGAACACGTTCCAGGAGTCGATCACAAGGAAACGTCCTACTTGACCATCCTCGCGAAAGCTGGCATATTGCTCGATAGAGCTAACGTAGTTAGTCGACAATGGCAACCTCGTAAGCTCCACTCTATATCGCACGCCATAAGGAACTGACTTGTCTCACCAGACATGTCGTCAATGGAAACGGCGGCCTACTCCAAAACCTTTTCCAAGCTGAATGAACGAATCACCAAGTTTCGCGACAGTTTACCTCCTCCCAACGCACTGGCAAACTGCCCGCCCGGATTGATACCAAGGGTGGTTTTGGCACACAGTGTCGCTCACGCAGCAACCATCCAGCTCAATCGACATTTCCTCGGCGCTAATGCTCAATGCCGGGAGCTCGGTCTGGCCGCATGTAGGTCCATTGTTTGGATTATCAGCTCCGCGAACTTGAGGAACATTGGACATATCAATCCTATCGTTAGTACAATCTGGTCGGCGGCTGCCGTGATTTTGTTGGAAGAGATTGCCCGCGTCCGGGGTATCCCTGAGGCAGCTGCCGAGGTCGCGGATATGAGAAGGGGTTACGACGAGATTGTTTCGTGCATTGCCCATTTTGCGAGGGATAGTTCATTTATGCGTGAGTTTGCGGAATCTTCCTTCTTCACAGAGGACTAAAACGGTATTCACAGAGTTCCAGCTCACGCAACTCTGCGGTACTTGAACTTGCGAAGGGAGATGAAATTCTAATTTATGTTAGCTATATTTATTCAGTATTTATTTCGGCGCGTGCGACGCACCTGGTTCACTATTGCAGCATAGTAGACAGTAAAGATAACAAGAGAAAATACAGCTTCAGGGAACGGGAGCCCTCGCAGCATCTTTTTCATTCATAAGCACCTTTTCGACATTGGCCCCTAGAGCAGCACGGTCCTCCGGGCTCATGAAAGGCACCTTGGAAGAGTAACCGACCTCTGGAAGGGGCTGAAAACGTTTGCGGTCGGATTAAGTTGCGAACGTACTAAGGCTCGGGTACTGCAACGGGATGGCATCGCTCCGTATTGGAAGTTTGGCTAAATCTAGAGGGAATGAAGGTCCTATCCAGGAGTTTCGAATTTCGTGGTCCCTGATAACGATTATTTGGCAAGATTGGGAGTTGGACTGTAGCTTACGCTCGCTGTTCATTGGTCAATCACTGCGTACAAAAGGAGAACGGAAATGAGCCAGCTCACCTCTTCACGAGTAAGTGGGTGTACTAGTATGCTGTTCGAAAGCGTTGACCATCGAACAAGATGATGGGAATAACTATACCTCAAAGGTCCACGATTCATACAAAGATATGAGTACACGGAGGCAAAGGTCTCCGACGGCACCCAGATTTCATACGATCCTGGCGATGATGTTGGCTCTGACGTCTCTCCGATAGTTCATACCCTACATACCAACGGGATGTGGGCCCATCGGGTCCGTGTTGACACGAAAGAGCGGAACTGCAATGAACGCTCCATCGCGCCGCAGCCGAAGGACCGCATCTCTGAGCGCCAACGCGTAGTGCTGCTCCTCGGAGTTGCCTTGGTGGAAATAAATGTCTGACGTTCGATGCCTGAGTCTGCGAGAATGTTGAAAATTGAACTGTTCGTACGAAAGTGCCATTCCCTGGATAAATCGCGACAGGTTTAAACCTTGGACACAGAATTGAGTTCGCGCACTTGATCTCCGAGTCTAGGACGGCCTTGAGATCTGTCGAAGGCCTTGGTTGGCTCATGGTTGTCGGAACGAGTGACATGTGACCGTGACTGATTCGCACTGGCCGATGGTCCGTGCTTGGTCCGTGCCTCACACTACGCTCGTAGCCGACTTCCATGTCTGCCAGGCTGTTGCCCTGAAAGTCGCTTGACTTGAACAACCTGTCGACGCTCGACGCACCATCTATCTTGCTTTATGACAGCGCCGGCGCTGGTGCCTGAACATCGTTGGACGCAACACCTCCGTATGTCTCCGGTTACTCGGATACTCTCCACATGAAGCTACATGACGCGTAGAAATTCACTCAAGGCTTTGTTGAGTCGGAGTCCCGGTCTAACAGACGTGGATCTAGCGGCCACTGGCATTGGCAGCACCTGGTCCTCAAAATTTGCCTCCGATCCGAACCTCCACACGGGATTATTTTGATTTCTCCGCAGGTACAAGGCACGCTAGTATGCGTACAATGCCAATCGATCGCTTGTAACGTTCTAATCATCGCGCCAGAAACGTGCATCGGTGATTATTGACGAAAAAACGGACGTCTACATCTCCTTGAAGCAATACTAGGCGGAATTTGGTAACATTTCCGGTCGGCACGCGCGCGCAAACGACCACTGACAACATCGAAAGCAGCTGAGCATTCCGATTTGGAGACAGCCCAGTCAAGAAATGACACACTGGATCCGCCAAGAACTCCACGATCCTGCTATATAAACCTTGCCCCCAGACTCTGCAGTCGAACCCTCGATTTCAAACATGAAAGCGATTGGGATTATGTTCGCTTTTACTGCGCTTGCTCTCGCTGCGCCGATTCCAGAGGTAATTTGGTCGTGTAGCATTTCAGTCCTACCATGCTCATCGTTCCTTTGTAGATCGTACTGGGCGCAGTTGTTGTCAGGGATCTGAATCCTGAGCTCGCAGCTGCTATAGCATTGGACATTGTACGCGCTTCAATTTGTCTCTGTCGTACTCGGCACGCTAACCTAGCGACGTTGTAGGGCTCCGGCGGTGTAAGGGATTGAATCCAATACCCCTTCTCCCGATTGAACCATCTCCCGTAGATCAGTGTCGACGCTGCAAACGTCGGATGGACGGTGGACGGAAGCAATAGCGGTACGCAACCACATCTAAGTTATCCATTTGCATCGCTGAACAACAGTTAGGTTGGACCGTGAATGGGAATAACTACAGGTAAGGGTCCCGCTTGTTTCTTTTAGGGACCGCTGGGGTACTAAATCATCTGTTCTGTCCTACAGTTGGCACATATACGGAGCGGAGCCGACTGGCGCTGCCTCGTAAACTATCGCGATTTCGTGTACTAAATTCGACGTGTAGTTGTGCAGCAAACGAAATTGCTTTCCGTCACTTAGTACTAGGTTCACGCATGATCTGCCATTTCTTGTCCTATGAATTCGAAGTCTCTGGATCAGTCCGTGCCTTCCAGCTTGAATCATGAAAGCTATTGGGTTGCCCAATCGCCGTGGCTTGCAAGGTACGGCATTGACGTTGTGTGCGTGACCGCGAACCAGCGTCAACTGCTTTCGACCAGGTGGATGGACGCACGCTAATAGCTGTATCTCTATTATGCAGCTAAAATTACAGCGATTCTACCATATGGCTATCGATACAAATGCGCGTTACGTCGTTCCAGTTGGTCTCTGCACCTTCCCTCCCAGCAGCGAAACAATCTCAAAGCATGCTACAAGGAGAAGCTGCCCAATGAGGTCCATGAGGGCCGAATGAATCGGGAGGGCATACATATCAGGATCAAGTCCTCGGGCCCAAAGGAAGCGCACGAGTGTGCGCGCGAGGAGGAGCGAGGTGGACACGGCGACGCAAAAAAAAATGACAGAGAAGACGCCGAAGAGCAGCGGGAGGTGAAGCCACCCTAGGCTGCTAAGAACAGCAAGGAAGATGACTTCGATAGGAACGGTGACGGCGAGAAGAGTGAGCATGACGACGCGGTCGGAAGGGGGTTTTGGTTTGGGTGGGTGAAGGGTGGAGTGTTCGCCCTCGGCTTCGAGTTTGGCTGCATGCAAACTGGTGGACAACCGGGACGCGAAGATGGCTCCGACGCCGCCGGGCAGGCCGCTGATAACGACGGCAAGCAGGGCAAAGTCGGCGTAGCGGCTGACGAATACATCGAGCACGATGCCAGTGCAAGATGATATGACCATTGCGCCAAAGAGAGGCGGCCAGCCTTGCGTGAGGAGAGGCCCCACTTGACGATTGCGGCGTGTGTAGAGGATGCATGAGATGGCGGACAAAACGAGAAGGATGAGGATGACGGAAGGGATGGGGGTATGCAAAGTGGGGAAAAGCCCAGATGCAATTAGGGCAAGGAGCACAAGGGTGACGAGGTCACCCAGAGCGGACGCAATCGGTGGCGCAATATTGTCTGTTCCGGACAATGAGTTCTAGACGAAGAGACAGTGGAGAGTTTACCAGGATCTAGGCCGAAATGCCGACATGCGACCACAAGGGTGCACATGAAAGAGCCGAGCAAAACGCTGGACATGCACGCAGCGGCCATGGCGGACGACGCGACGTATAGAAAGCTGCAAAACGTCAGCAGTTGGGCTAAATGGGTCTGAAAAAACACACGTCGGGAAACCAGACTTGCGTGGTCCATCGGATGCCGGCGGTAGAGGACGAACAGCGCGAGTTGTGACTTGTGCTGCCGTTCGGGGTACTAAGCGACCCAGCAGAAGGGAAACTCCCGCAGCGACGAAAGAAACGACGGTGGCTTGTACTTGCAATAGGGTGAGGTTGCCTATGATGATTGAACGCCTCGCTTTCTTGTCGTCGAGTTCACCAACATTGGCCGCTGTGCCAAGCCGTGCAGAAAGGTTCATCTCGAGGTTTCCCTTGAGATTGAGCACAACGGGGACGATCATTATGAGTTGGTCCACCTGTCGCATTGCTTGCCAATGCGAGACGCGGTCGAGCAGTTCCCCAGTCAACAGCAGGCCTGTCGTCGTGAATAACAGTGTAGGTGCACTCTGCTGCATCGTCAGACCCGCATTTCTTGAGGATGTCCACGCACCTCGACGACAATCCCCCTTATCTGGGACCACAACCCAGGCGCTTTCGCGTCCCTTGCATTGGAAAAGCGCGGAGTTGCTGGCGTGAGGAGAGCGCGGCTGACGTCCTCCATAGCCAGGTCCTCATCCTCGTCGTCGTCATCCTCGTTGGCCGAGGGCTCGTAATGGACGTGTTTCGGGGGCTGGAAGGTGGGTTTCGCGGGACTGGGTTGGATTGGGTTGAGTTTGATGTGTTCGACGTTGTGGCTCATTGCAGAGCTGCATCGAGGCGTGATCCCCAAGAAACACATCTCTTCACCCAAGCCATGTTTCTCTAGAGCCCTCTCATACAGAGAATATTTCCTGGATAATTTCGGCGGAATGAAATATTTTGGGACAAGAAAATAATTGATGGATGACCTAACATCACATACTGTTGGACCCGCCCTTGATTGGCTTGTGCGCGACGGCGTTATCGCCTTCGCTGCGGTCCTCAACGCCCTACAAGTTGCTCGGCCACTTCATTCCAACCCACAGCATCCCCTCCCCAACCCTCATCCGATTCTGACCGCGCGGAAGCCGTCACTGTCGACGCCAAGCGTTCCGGAGTCGACGACACTTTTCCGACGTCGACGCCTCTCTTTTCGGCTTCGCGTTGGGGCATTTGGTCTGGAATATACCCTAAACACCGCAGCCGCCAATTCGACCGTCTCCGAAGTTTCCGAAAATGTCGTCGTCGTCGTCGTCGGCGTCGGCCAAGTTGTTACTATATAGCCGTCCACAGTCCCCTATCCGCTCCGTGATATTCAAGGCACCCCCGGATGCCGTCCCCACTGTTGATGAGTTGGAGTCGTTGCAGGAAGAGCTGAGGCAGCTCAAGGCGCGGACTCTGGAGCGGGCGAAGAAGGCAGGCGAGGACCTCAAGACAATCGAGGAGTCGATGCGTAGGATAAAGGAACGCGAGAAGGGAAAGGCCAAGCAGCTCGAAAAGGTTAAACGGGAGCGCGACTGTCAGTTTCCATGTTTTGCGCGATCATGTGCACAACTCACTTGCGCGACCAGACACACCCGACCCAGAACTCATCAAGCCCCGTCTTTCTTCCCAGCCATTATCGTCTGTGCCACTTTTTCTGCTTTGTATCAGTCTCCTTAGAGTCTTTCACAGCGACGAACTGAAGAGGAAACACAAGAAAAAGCGGAAACGAGACGACGAAAGCGATCACGAACAAGGCAAATCTCATTGTTCATCTCTTTGCTTCTCTCACATAGCTCCATAGATGCACAAAGACCCCGCAAATCAACGCCCCCAGCACCGCACACCCACCCTCCGAAAGCACAAAAGTCCACTCCATCCACGTCGCAAGCTCTTCCCAAGGTCAGACCCACCCATGCTCACCCGCTCTAAGAAATCTGAAAAACCACAGATAAATGGCGCTGGCGACTTTTCCATACCGCCCCCCGTGTCCCTCCTGCCCACTCGTCCACCACCATCGGAGCGTCCAAAAGCCGGCCCGAGCAAGCCGACAGATGTGACGGAGGACTTTAGCATGGCAAAACAGCCCCCGCAGACGCCGGTGACAACGTTCTACTCGTCCGTCGAACCGTATCTGCGCCCTATCCGGGAGGAGGATTTGGGGTACCTGGAGCACACCAACGACGAAGTCGAGCCATACATTGTGCCCAAATTGGGGCGGCCCTACCTGGATGTCTGGGCGGAGCAGGATGCCCTTCTGAACGGTGTCTCGCTGGGACCAGGTGCGGGCCAGATAGGTGACCCCGCTCCTCCCGAAACATTTGCGCCTCCTGCTCCCAAGTGGGATCCGTCGACGCTGAACGATCCAGATTTGGTGACAGAGAACCGTGGCCATGGACCGCTCACGGAGCGCGTTCTGAGTGCCCTGCTGCCCGTCGGTGATGGCAGTGCGTGGAAAGGCGTCAAGGCTGCGGAGGACGCGATGGAGGGCCGACCTGGCGGAAGCGGCGCTGCAGCTGCTCGCAAGGAGAAGCTGAATGTGACCGACCTCGAAGCGCGAATACGAGATACAATGCGCTATCACGGTCTTTTGGATACGATCGTGCGTGGTTGCTCGCTTTACTTTTTTGATTTCTGACTGGGGCGATATGACAGCCGGAATACTCGGATAAAGTAGACGACCCAATATCCTCTGCACTGCGCTACGCACAACGCGAACTGCGACAAGTGGTCGCGCGTAATAAATTCCGCAAAGCGCGCCTCCTCGCTGTTGCGAATGACCGAATATCCTACCAAGAGTACCTCGACGCGCGCGACTCGATCGACCGCACCATCTCGACGACATTTACAAAGCTGCAGAAGAGGAACGAGCCGAAGCTGCAGAAGAAGAAGAAGAAACTGGGTGACGCGAGTGCGTCGGGGACGCCTGTACCCGATACAGTCCCTCCGCCCCCACCACAGTGCCCCGCCGCATTAGGACTCGGTCCGGACGAGGATAATCGGCTTGTGGTGCCCGAGCAGCTGAAGCAGTGGGTGGACACGCGCAGGCAGTGGGTGGACTACGTCGGGGGTATATGTGACCAGAAGCAAGCGGAGCGTCCGGGGTATCTCTGGGGCTTTCCCGAGACCAGCATATACGAAGGAATGGAGGAGGAGGTGAACGCGATGCTGTTGGGGCAGCAGCCACCACAGCCGATGCAGGTGGACAAGGGCAAGGGCAAGGAGCGGGCAGGTTGGGATGCTATGGATGTCGGATGACCGCTCGTGTACATCCTCAGTGCTACGATGAGACCTTTACTTTCTTGCTCTTCTTCGGCGACTCTGTGCCTCCCTCACCCTTCCGCTTCTTCGTCTTGACCTTTTTCTCTTCAGTGTCAACCTCCTTGGTCTTTTTCTCCTTCTCTTTTGACTCGGCTTCTACCTCCATTGGCGCGTCCTCCACGGCCTTGCCAAATCCAGCGCCGTAAGGGACAAACGCATGCTTGAGCAGCTCCTTCGGATGCATTTCCCGCGGTGGATTTTTATACACAGACGGGCTGGTAGACTCGAGTGTGGGTCTGGCTTCTTGTGCAGCGACCACCAGTGTACGAGCAATGGCTTTCGGAGCTATTGCACACATTTGAGTTACTCGCGTTCAATGAACAGAGAAACGCACCAGCATATAACCGGCCTTTCTTGCTCTTCCGCGGAAGCAGACATGAGATGCCCTTAATCTCCTCCCCGCCTATCGGAAGGTCGTCCGAAACATCGTCACCCACAGTCCATACGTCGTACGCCACCCGTTTCCGTTGTATACTGCCCATCTTCGCCGTCTTGGTGCGGTCCCGCACAGCCTCTTTCGGCAGCTCGAGCTGTGCCGACTCGAGGTATTTTGGTTTCACCTGCACATACTTGAATAATTACCGCGAAGAGGTAGAAAACGCACCCCGGCTGGAATCCGAATCAACCACAGCTCGTTCTCTTCGTCCGCATTCAACGCGTCCCAGTCAAATTGGCCGACGTCCGCAGATGAATCAAGCAGGACCGCGCCGGGCGGAGGCTTGTATGCCCAATCCACATCAATGCCCTCGTTCCGTCCGGGGTCTGCGTCCGTTGCAGACTTTTTGGCCTTTTGGGCGGCTTTTGACTTGTTGTTCTTGGCTAGTGGAACCTCTGGAAGGTCTTCTGAGGATGCGCGGGAGGACGACGATGCTGCGGAGGAAGAGGACATCGTAGTGTGAAGAGAAGGCAAGTTTTGACGGCTTTGGCTTCAGGGGCACACACATCCAAACAGATAAACGCTTTGCACCGAATATGGAAATTTTTATCTATACACTAGATCCTCGGCGTCTGAGCTGGTGTAACGAACATCGGCGTCGACCCAGAGAAATAACTGGTGCGCGCAGCACTCTCCGCGTACTCAGAAGGTGTATCTGGCCGCCGAGCGTCTTCCTCCGCTTGCTCATCGTCCTCGTTGTAGTTTGAATCCTCACCGTCTTCTCGCTCTCCCTCTTCATCGTAGGACGATGCAGAGGACTCACTCCGCTTCTCCATGTCTCGGAGCTCGTCGTTGAGGTGGCGGCTGAGGTCGGATGACGAGTCCGAGTCTACAGAATGGTGCAACTGAATGCGCTTCCGCGTGAGGCGGAAGGCGTCCGAGCCCTCCATTACGCTGGTTGGGTCAGTCTTTTTCATCAAGGTAAGATAGAGTTGGACGTAATGGGCGGGTACGTACGCAAGATGTGGACGCTGCGTGCCTTTCGGCCATGGTGGACGGTTGAGACGCTGTCGGCAAATTACCAACGTCCGCCGCCTGCTCTGGGCGCATGCAGAGGATATAAAGCATCGTACAGGCGTACACCCGCGCCACAATGAATGCACAAGCGATCCAGACTGAGCCAAGGTGAGGAACGATCTGTTGCAAAGAATCCATCCTCACCTCGAGACTCGCGCGCAGCTCCAAAGGTCGTTGCAGAACCTGTAACAGTAGCCACCGTAGTTACTGCCCCGGTTTCGATGAACCCAGAGATAAATCTTCTGAGAAAGCTACCGGTGGTTTGGTCAACTCATGCGAAAGTAGCGATGCGCTAAAACTGCACACCTAGTTTGCGCGGCTAGATAGTCGCTCTTCTCGACCTTCTTGCGCGCGAATAGAAGAATGCAAGTTAGTCCGGTGCCGACAGAGGATGCGACGACAGCCAAACTTCAAGAAGCGTCAGCAAGTCAAACACCGTACCCGCCGACCACGTACTACAAGAATATCGTCAACAAACTGTCGGCCTGCTCATCGGGCGAAATAATCATCAGGGCTCCGGAACCGAAGATACCAGCAACCTGTGACTTGTGAGATCCTGAAACTTTCGCGATAAATGAGATGTACGGACAGAACCAAGCAAAACGAGCAACATGAATGCAAAGACGATGTGGTACTGAGTTCTGCATGAATGAAGTCAATCGAGAGCAGAAGCTAAAGAGAGAGAGAGAGAGAGAAACGCACAACGTCCAGTATCGAATAACCATAAACAGCTGCGAAATCGCGGTGACCACACCCGTAGTGAACACGACGACGTATATTGGCCACTTGATTTGGGCAATCTCTTCTGGCACCCCCTAATACTATCAGCAACGAGACACTCATTTCCATAGAAAAATAAAACACATACCCAGTACGATACGGTATATAGATACGTCGCCGCACAGCAAGCTGCGGTGCCAGTAAGATCTGCAAGCAAGTTGACGAGCAGGCCGAGCTTGAGTACAAAGCGGTCGGATTTCCGTGCTTTTGAGTGAAAGTATTTGGACAAGAGGAAGACTTCGGTCGTCAGCAAGACCACAGTTATCCAGGTACCGATGGTGAGTGGTCTGTAGACAGTCAATACGAGAAGAGAGTGAACTGAGAAACATACGAGAGGTGCTCCGATGTCATGAATGGTGAGTTGGTGGAGTTCATTTTTCGTCAAATGCTGAGGGGAGGGAGGAAAGAAGACCATGACGATGGCCTGGTTTTAAAGGACAGCGGTGGTCTGAGACCAGGTCGACATGCATCCGCGTCTACATCCGCGGCGGCTCTCATCAGGTTTTGCATCCGCAAGTGGAGCATGCATTCAGGAGTTAGTACAATATTCAGGAGTTAGTACAATACAGAAAAGAAGTTACATACGGTTGGAGAGTTATCCAAGTGAGCGTCTACGCGCCTTATGATCCGCCGCCGCCGCCACAACCACCGCCTCCCCCACAACCTCCTCCGCCTCCACAGCCTCCCCCACCTCCCCCACCTCCACAGCCAGCCCCGCCACAACCACCGCCTGGGTCAAAGTCAGCATGGAGCCAGATATACTCGCAATCCAAATCTTACCAGAACCACACGCTGCTCCTCCAACGGCACATGCACCAGCACCCTGCTGAGGTCAGAACACAACTATAGGCCAAGAGAAGGAACGCACCGCAGCACAAGAGCCCATTCCTCCACCAATGCCGCCATGAACAAAGCTGCCGCCGAAAGCTGCGCACCCGGCCATGAGCGGCGTATAATACAACGGGATCGGCACGAGGAACGCAGGGTCGTGCGTGACGCCCCGTCTCGTAGTACCATTCGCAGCGTCCCGCTGAGCGCGCTTAGCAATCTTGTCACGTCGTCTTCGCTGGGCCGACTCGCTTTTTGCTTTGTGATGGAATGCAAACACGGCGTTGTGGTCCGACGGGTGGGTAGCGGCGAGAAGGTCGTCGCGTTTCGTCGGGGGGGTGAGGTACGACGGGTTGGTTCCCTGCCCAACGAGACGCGAGAGGCGTTGGCCAATGGTCTCTCCCGGCAGCGGGCAGCCACAGTGCGTGTATTGTACACCGAAGCGGTTCTTCCAGGCGCGGCAGGTTACGTCGAAGGACGTCGCAAGATGCGATTCTTCGACTTTGTCGTCGCTGAAATTCAAGTGAGCACAGAGGGTAAGTCGATTGGAAACGATCGCACTGGTCAATGAAACGGCCAATATGCTTCAAAGTGTCCTCGGCGTACTAGACACATTGAGAATTATCGCTGGGAGAGACATGAATGCTTACGTTTTCTGCCATGAGCTGGTGTGTATGCCAGGCTAGATCAATGTCCAGAGTCGGAACAAAGAAGGACACGGGCGACGAAGACATAAGGTCGAGGAAACTAGGTCAAATGAGAACACGAAGGACGGAGATGAGATCAGCGTGTCACGTACGCATGATACCGCGCAATGGCATGTTGTAGGGCGACCTCGTCCTGCGCGTCGTCAAAGAAGCCCGCTTGAGTCCATTTGAGGTCGAACATCTTGGTGACAAACGAGCCCTGCCGAAGGACCTAACAACAGTGTCGGCGCTAGAATCGGCGCTAGAATCGTGGAAATCGAAGACGACATACAGCACCGACAAGCTCGACCGAGAACATTTTGTCGTCCGAGTAGGCATTTGTGATCCGTCCAATTCTGAACATCAGTTAGCCTCCTTTATAATTAATGGGCCATAAAGAGGGCATACAGCCGACCGCCTTGACCCTTCATCTTCATGGCGCACAGAGCCAACAACCGGCTCATCTGGTAGTTGGCCTTTTCCATGAGGAAGCCCGCGTATACCGCATCCGAGACCGGTTTCTTGGTGTCCTTGTTAGCTGGGCGCCGCAAACTGTACGACTGCAACATCGCATTTTTGACGATGAACCCGCGGCTGAGGTCTTTGATATTGGTCGGAGTGTGGACAGTACCACTGCAAGGAATTGAGGATCCGAGGAATTCGTTCGATTGAACAGTGACTCACGCAAGCAAATCGGACGCTTTGCCGGTGTCCCCCTTTGTCAAGTCGATCGCAAACTTGCGGAGAGCAAGGGCATTACGGGTAATTTCGAAGGCGCAACCCTCGCGAGTACATTTGATATTGAAGCTGGCTTGCAAATAGCCCGTCCCCAGCTCCGTCATATATGCTGAATACAGAAATGAGATTCGAGGTGTTAAGATTCGGGAAGGAGGACGTACGAGCATAGACGACGGCGAGGCATTTCGGACACGCAATTTCTTTCGTGACCATCTGTGTGGAAGCTTCGAAGTAATCGAACGGGGTGGCTGTCATTTTGAGCCAGTTGTCCATTCGTTCTTGCAATGCTTCAGCGGCGAGGATTTCGCCCAGTTGACCGCCCTGCCGTGGAATTAGACTCCGCGTCGATTTTGCGAACAAGGGACTCACAAAAGACGCGCCGAGTGCTTTAGTGGCCTTGGATAGCCCTTTGAGGGCGTCTAGCCGGACAATATCCTCAGCGTACCAGCTGTTTGTCGCATAAGCCGCTCGTTATTGAGTTTGAAAAGGACCACACATACCCGGGGTTCAGCAAATACGCGTGCCATACCTGCGCTGGTGAGTAGAAGCTAGAGCCAGCATGCACAAGAACCGACCATTAGAACGTCGATTGGCGGGAGCAGCGTTGCAACACCCTTCTCGTAATCCTTAGGTTGCAAGGCGTTGCACCATTGCTCAAACCTAGAACAAATCAAGCCAAATAAAGCAAGAAGATGATATAAACGAGCCTTTCAACAGCCAGCCCAACAAAATAAGCCCATCGACGGTCCTTATCGGACGGAAGATGTATGGCCGTAGCCCCCTCGGGGGTCAGCGCCTCGACTTTGAGCTTCAGCTCCGCGAAGGCGTTGAGCAGCGCGAGATGGTCCTTGAGTTGCGCTGCATTCACAAATGGCCGTTGAGTTTGTTTGCCGCCGATATTGAATGTGTCGGGGAAAGTATACTCAGGCGGAGCTTCAGCGGCCCCTGCGGGTGCATCGGCACTGGTGCGTTGGGTATACTGGGGCGGAGGGGAGGCTTCCATGATTAACCGAGGCCAGAACCAGCAAGGCTGTTTTTATGGACACTAGGGGCAACCGTGACCCGTGACCATCAATTGCAATCTACAGCTTTCCCGCTCCGGCGACGACGGGTTCAACAGCTGTCGCATTCAAAGATTGGCTAGAGCTGTCCAGTTTCAAGCCTGCTGACCACAATCCGCAGCGCGCATTGCCTGCTTTCATGCGTGCAACGCTCGGTCCACAAGGTTCGCCGGACCTGCGCAGCAGAGCGGGACTTTGCATCATTTTAAGCTGAAGGAGTAGTGTGTATACGGTGGGTTACAGACAATGCATTGATATTTTTCCTCTCGACTTTCGTGATGGCAAATCCCAACGACGCCCTCCTTATCCAACGAAGGCATCGAAGCGTGGCTCACGGACAAGAAAGCGCATGGTATTCGGCACAGAGCCATTATTGTTTCAAAGGACAAGAAAAAAAATCGCCACCACAGTCCGAGTGTCTGCGGGAACCGTTCGGGTTGGTTCGAAAGTAAATAGGTTGCCACTGACCTAGGCTCGAACCCAGCCTGTCTTGTACACAGGCTGGTCGATGTCGTTTGGAATCATGATGTGATGTATTATTCCTAATTAGGCAATTGACTTATAGCTGCTTGAAGCTTGCTTCTTGGCTCTCTCCCACATTGTGTTCGCTTTTTTGACTAGTTATGAGGTCTGGTTCACCTCTTGGACCTTCCAGAGCCATCTGCTCAACAACTTTACGGCGCAAACCTCCCGCACTATATGCTAGCCTGGGCTTTTGCGGGTGTGCGTTGCTTTCAGTGAACCAAAAAAACTGCTCTATATATTGGAGGACCCCTTGTGAACAAAAAGGATACTTCAGATTGGGTCGGCAAGATGAGGACAGAGCACAGAAGGAGATGTGAGAAAGCTGTGCAATTGCCTATTTAGGAATAATACATCACATCACAATCAATTCCGACATCGACTGGTCTGTCTACAACATCAATCCACCTCGTAGACAGACCATGTCTGGTCTACCACTGACCCTGCAAAGGCATATACTTAGACTCCGATGGCGCTCGGAAGAAGGCCGTCTCGTCACTGCAACGGCCACGATTGTGTTGCCTTCGTCTGAAAATTCACAAGAAGCGGTTCAAGTATCCGCCCACTTCATGGACGCATCCAACCCCGACACGCATTCGGGGTCCGCATGGTTCTATGCTTCGTCCCACAACGGTGACTTCCAACTGGGATTTCAAGCATCCGTTCTAACGAAGATAGGCGGATTCGTCCAACTTCAGATCCATATTGGGCATAACAGAAAATCTGGTTTGCTCCGTTCTATCCCATAATAACACTGCTTTCTTATGGGCGTCAACTCGGGCAGGCAGCAATGCCGCAGACGACCCTGGTCCACCATCTCTCATCTTCCAGTTCGACTTTGAGGCTTCTTCTAAATGACGCAACGGCAGCCCATCCGTAACTCAGAAGGGGGAAAATGGTACGCTGAACTAAAGGCGCCTCCACAAGAGTCAACATCGTTAGAAAATGGCCGCAGAGGAATCTCCCGCAGGGAAGGTCATCGTCTCTCGCCAGATAACCAACACCTTCAAGCAGCCAGCTTCCGTAGGAGAGCGGCTCCGAGAGCCGCAGACTCCGTCGGACCGACTGATATTTTTTTGTTCGGTTCACCGTTCACCATTGCAGAGGGCTGCTCTCGCTGAGGAGGAACGGCTCGACGCTGAGATTGAGAAGGAGGCCAAGGTAAATTCATAGAACAGCCTATCTTGTGGAGAACTCAACAGATTCACCTAGGCAATCGAAACTAGGAATGCCGCCAAGCGCAAGCTCTTAGGTGGCGGAAAGTGGTTTTAATTCCCGGGAGACTCCAGAGCCTTAATTGAATTTGCCCTGGATGCATGTTAGCGCTGGGTCGGAGATAGTAGCCCTGGGGATCAGCAGCGCACGTTTCATTCGTGGGCGGCCGCAGGGGCAGCCAAATATTAGCGTATTTCAAGTTGTCAGGGCTGGGGCATCCTTTGGACGAGCGGTGAGTTTGAGTGCTTGGATCGGTTGCGCTCATGGAGCATGCTGCTGTTAGCACCCATAATTCATCTTCTCGTCTGACGGCGGCCGCCTCAGGCTGAGTTGGATGTCAGCTCGCAGTAAGTGTTCACGGTGAAGTTGTCGACGGTCGTTCTTCTAGTCAACAGGGTAACGCTGCAGGGTGATGAGTATAGCTTGAAGAATAATAATGTCTGTGCCAATCGTGCCTGCCCATTCAAAAAAAAAAAAAAAAAAATCACAGTGCCCGATATCTGCCAGTGGTTTCCATTGTCGCCAGTCACGGTGGAAGAGTGAGAAACCGTCCTCGAGCCAGACCTTGGATCCCCGAAATTTCAACGCAGTGGACGTCTCTGTCGTCTGCATCGCCCGCTTGAAAGAAACCACGCATATGGTAGTGCCAGTAGAAGAAGAGAACAACACGAGGCTGACGAACGCGGTCCAGGATCTGCCGAGAATAGCCTCTAGTTAAATAACGAGATAAGGCTCCTTCCATTCTCCTGCGAGTCTAAAGCAAACCCCTTGCGCGACTTTCAAAAATAATCAAACCGTGGGAAGTCGTCTGATGGGATGAATTTGCCGCCGTGCTTACACTTTGCGTGGATTTGCGAGTAGGTGCCCGTCCTTGATGATTATTAGTGTCTGTGCTGTTGGCCCGAGCTGCAGCGTTCAGATTTCGCTAGCGCACTGAAAGAACCAGGTACCCAAGACCGCAGTAATGTTTCTGGAATGCTAGTCCGCGTCAATTTCAAGTCGCCGTCAATAAGAAGAATACCCCATAGTTCCGTACAGGCTCCATGATCAGTCTGTTTCTCGGCGGAGTCTCCACCGTGGTTGACGTAGAGAATGAAAGGTCCAGGAGCAACGGCGTTGAAGCCTTTCTGCGACGCTGTGTTAACGGGGCCGGGGTGAAGCGATCCAGGGCGATGCTGTCGAGATAAAAAACTACAGATATTGATAACGCTTCGGGCGACGGCGATGCTATTGCCAGTCGGATGTCACCAGCAATCAACACCGGTACCTTTTAAACGACGACGTCGCTGGTCGAGCGGAGTAACCCACATCCATACCCCGGCGGAGACTTCAACGGTTATAGACCGTGTGCGTCCTACTATCAGCGTATCTGCGTTTCTTGATGTCGAGAACCTGACTCGGATCCCGACAGTTGTCTGGATCTTTTCCCCAGAACAGCCCATTCCCCAGACTCTCCTTCAACCACCATCCCGGCGCCCAGTGTCACTTCTGACGTCGGGGCGAGTGGAGGAATCATCCAAGCTCCGAGTCGAGTCCCACAGGCCTTTCGTAATATAATGGAGTCCTGCTCTCCACCCTCATCTTCATCGTCCGTATCCTCCTCGCCACGACTCTCTTCCCTCAGCACGTCGACGTCGACTTCTCTTGGATCCGCCTTTTCTGGCTCGGAAATTTCCTGCCTGCCATCCCCGTCACTTTCACCCGCTCCCTCCGATTTCTCGAACCCGGGTGCAAAAACCCACGCGTTTTTCGCTTCGCCATTCACAACCCGCCCGCCATCCCCGCTCCCGCCGACACCTAATGCCAGCACGAGCACCATTAAGACCCCAATCGTCCCGGTCATCCTTCCTCCAGAGGACACGACAAGAAAACGCGACTTTCTATGGTTGGACCTCAGGCCAAACGACCCCCAAGACCTTCCCAGCCCATTGCCAGACACATCCGACGAAAGCACGCCAAAAATCACATCCGTAGTCCCGGCCACCCAGCAGGTCCAGGAGGAGCTCGCCGTAGGCGCTATCATCCGTGCTCGAACCTCGCCGCGTTCCAGAACCGTGTCCACGGACAATTCGGGAATCCTCACGTCCTCGTCTGCGTCTTCGCCGCTCACCCAATCCCCCGTTTCGGGAACCTCCGGGCTCCCAGAAACAACCTCTTCTCATTCCGTGTCCTTCCCTGGTCTTCCACCCGAGTCTCCCGTACCAATGCTGACCGTCGAGTCGCCCAAGTCCTCTGGTACCACCTTACGACTTGTGGAACCTCTCGGCATCGGCGCCTTCTCCAGCGTTTGGCTGGCAGAGGACCTGTCTGACGACCCGCTCGTCTTGCGCAGTCGCCGCAGCCTGCGCAATCTACGCCGAGAAGGCTCCCTGTTGCTATCGCGGAATAACTCACTATCGCGGAACAACTCGCTGCGAAAAGTGCGGGTTCCTGGTGTTCGTCCTGTCGGAGCAGCGGGCAAGCATCTGTTGGCAGAACAGGAACGGAACGGGACACTGGGACGAGGATCGTCCCTTTCATCGCCCGCGGGATCAGCTACAACCCGTCTTGTCGCACTCAAGATGACCGCACGTTCAATGTTTGTTGCCGTTTCTGGACGTGAGCAGGAGTTACAGCGGGACCGGACGCGTGTGAGCTTTGTCCGCGAGGTCGAAGTTCTCCGACATATCTCGCATCCCAACATCACCAAGCTGCTCACACACCTGACGACTCCTTCCTATCACGTTCTGGTTCTGCCGTATGTCCCGGGAGGGGACCTTCTCGGAGTCGTGAATAGTGACGCCGCCCATGGAACCTTGAGCGAGTCGTTAGTGCGGCGGATATGGAGCGAGTTATGCAAAGCGGTGGGCTGGCTGCATGGAGTGCAGGCCGTTCACAGGGACATCAAGCTCGAAAGTGACTATGCGCACCTTGTTTTCTTCTTGAATTAACCCGAAAACTACAGATATTCTCGTCACCTCGCCATTCCCCTTCACTGCCGGTCCGCCGACCGGCCCGCTCATCAAGTTGACGGACTTTGGCCTATCGCGCTTCATTGATGCCGCTGCTCCGCTTCTTAGTACCCGCTGTGGCAGCGAGGCATACGCGGCGCCTGAGCTGGTCATCAGTGGTGGAAAATATGATGCTCGGGAAACGGACGCGTGGGCGTGTGGTGTCGTGCTCTATGCACTTTGTGTGCGACACCTGCCTTTTGGCGAGGGAGCGGCCAGTCCTGGTGTGGGTGGCCGCATTGGACGCGAGGGCGGGGAGAGGGCAGCGCATGCAGCACGGAGGCATTGGTTAATGCAGATTGCGCGTGGGGAGTGGGAGTGGCCGGATGCCTCAGAGGGAGCAAACCTGCAGCTACCATTAAAAGGCGCGGCGGTCGTAGATGGGGATAACCCGGACGCGAATGCAGATTACGAGGAGCTTGTCGGCCCGAGGCTCGTTGAGAGCGTTGGCGCGCGACGTATCGTTGGGCGGCTCCTTGTTCGGGATCGGAGTCGACGAGCCAAGATCAGCGAACTCTGGGACGATCCCTTCATGGGAGGCAGCTTGGCCTCGAGTGCGAGCTTGAGTGCATTTGGGAATGCTGCAGGTTCCGACGGTGGTGGACGGTCTGGGTCAGGGCTTATCAGCGCCGACTTTGAAACGCAAAGCCCGACAAAGACAAACTTTGACTCGAGCTCGAACTCGGATGGAACTAGAAGCGAGTACGACGTTGAAGGTTTCGACGATGAGGATTTAGAAGAGGAATTCGAAGACGACGACGACGACGTAAACGACGATGGGCTGCTGCTGGACCAGGACTCGATCGACAACATCGCTCGGCAGGAGGTTCAATAACATTGGCGTTTGGATAGCTTCTTTCGGTCTCTTTCTTTTTTATGGCGCCCTAATTTCTATTAGTCCTGTTCTTGTACATCCTGCCACGATCTACATACCGTAAAATAGAGTCTACTCCTTGGTTGTCTCCGTAGTTTCTGTAACTGTACGTCGCTATCCTTGTGCCAAAATTGGCGCATTTGTCCACCCAAAAACTTGTATCAAAACTTTTGACCAATATATCGACGAATCTAGACTGGCCTTCCACCCCGTCCTTCTCCCATTGGGCAACTTGAGCTCTTGCAGAAACCGTAGGCCACTGGATGATTGAGTCTATCACTCATCGCGGCTTTTGTGTATGGCTACAAAACTCCGATGGAAACCGCTTGGCTCTCGGACACCCAAAATTCAATGAGGCACGAGATGAGGTTACTGTGGCCGTCGAGCTGCAAAAGAAAACAGTGAGTCGTAACGTGAATGCAGACGCTCATGTCTTACCGAGTACACCGAATCCAGTTGTACTCCATCGACTGGTGCAAGGTCGAAGATGCGCCGCGTGTCAATGCGCGCTGCGACATATTCCGTCCGGACAAGGAGGGCAAATGGACTCGCATTGGAAACCAGTTTATGTCGGCCGCGGCGAGCGATATGGACACGCAGAAACGGACGTCTATCGGGAGGCTGGAACGTCCGCTGGAGCGCGACGCGTGGCTTTCGTCGGCATACTCTGGAGGTATGTTATCAGCGCGAGATCTCAGCAACCTGATTGGCTGAAATGTTTCTGGGAAGGTTGTATATCGTTAGAAATCCGACGGCTCAACGTACCTCCCAAGGAGACGACGCGACGCGATAACCATGCGAAAGCTGACATTTATGAGATGGTCTTGGACTATTTAGATTCCGAAGACCCGAGTATTCTGGATCCCGAGTCAGGCTCGCCAATGCGGCCGTTCGTGACATTTGTTTTCGAGTTCAAGTCGACAAAGGCTGAGAGGAGAGTGCAGCCGCAGCTAGGTGAGTTGCCACGGGTTTGTGCGGGACCATACGATTTTCAGCCAGATGCAGCGGGCAGAGAGACGCGAACTAGCGCGTCAACATCGCAGGTGCTGGGATTCGGAACGTCGGAGTCCTCGCAGCCTCAGACTCCTTCGAGGACTTCCAACCAAGCAAATGCGAGCGAGAGGCAATCGGAACGAGAAATTGAACCGTCTCCTGATCGTAGTCGACCCATTTCTCAAGCTGCACAAGACAAAAGACCACATCAAGAGGACTGGGATGAGGTTGAAAAACTGCTGGAGCGAAAGGTGATTAGGATAAAATCACGCTTGGTTTCGTTGCTCATGTTTCAGAAACGAGCCAGGATGAGGAGGGAGGTGATTGAACAAGTGCTGGATGTTGCTGCTGGCAGGAATTATTTGACTGACGCTCTTTCCCAGGAGAACAGCAAGGACCGCGAGGAGACAGAGAGACTTTTGGAAAATCTTCGGGAATCTGTCAAGGTACTCGGATGCACTTGAAATCGCCACACGAAATTCATAACTTATTCTATTCAGTCCGAGGAAAAATCACTCGCTGAAGCGGAGCGCCAATCTCAAGAGATGAAGGTGAGATCGGCTCGAATGTGGATATACTTACCTGGAGTATTCGTAAAGACAAGACTCCGAAAGCTGAAAGCCTCGCTGAATCCTTAAGAAGCGCTTGATACTCCAGATCGTGTACTAGTAGCTGTTCCAAAGTCGTGTACAGTATGGTCACATGGTCGTGATTGATCATGACCTCGACAACCATGTCCAGTTTGCCCGTGGAATTGGTGGCCGAGATATTCACCCACTCACTTCCAAAAACATATCCACTTCCGAGCTCAACCAACTCTCCTCTTCTCGTTATGCGCGTTTGTCGACTCTGGCGCGATATCGCCGTCACCACGCCTTCGTTGTGGTGTAACTTTTACACCAATATCACAAACAGAGCGGGTATAGCTCCCTTTGTGAAAATGTGGCTATCGCGCTCGCAGAGCTTGCCGCTGACTATCCGCATCGACGACTCCTTCCAGGGCGGAGTAACCCAAAATCAAGTCGCATTTTATCGCGAGATATGTCGACACGCTGGTCGATGGCTCCGTTTGACTCTCAACGTGCCATTTGGCGTGCTTGGTGGCCTTTCCATCGACCAACCGCTGGAGATGCTGGAGGAGCTCACGATGGGACTGGAGGGGCAGGTTGACGACGTCGACAGTGTCAACGTTTTCGCCGTCGCCCCGCGCTTGCGTATGGTCGACATCACACTAAACTCGGACGAATCTGTGTCCCCGTCGGGCATTAGCCTTCCCTGGTCTTCTCTTACCACCTTCTTCGGCGAGCTATTCCACATTGACGAATGCATCTTCGTCCTGCGCGAGGCGGCAAATCTGCTGGAATGCCATTTTCGTGATATTCTTGGTGGCAGACGGTCCGACGATCCTTTGGCTCCGCTGCGGCCGTTATATCGACTCGAGGTCCTCAACATGGAGGGACAGTTTATGGGCGACTTTTTGGAAGTTCTCTCGCTGCTCACGCTTCCCGCGTTGAAGACGCTTTCCCTTGGCTCCCCGCACCAGGACACCTTGGACTACTCCCCGCTCATCAGCTGGACCACCTTGGAGGAACTTTGGTCCCGCTCCTCGTGCTCTCTTACTCGGCTTAACATTTCTGCAAACAAGTTGTCCGCAGAAAGACTGCTGGATTTCGTCAGGCCACTTCCTTCGCTGGAACACCTCGAGATATTCTCGTTCAACGATGAGGCGACCCTCCGGGCATTGCACCAGCCCTCCGATGAGTTCCTTCCACGACTCCGTGCCCTGATATTCCATTCGAAAACGCGGCCAACCAGCGCGTCGTACGAAACACTGATTCGAATTCTATTCGTGCGCACCTCGGCAAGCTGGGCTGCAACACGAACCCGGATAGAGCGTTTCGAATACATTTGGTCGAGCCTCGGAGAGGCTTTTCCAGATAAAGAAATCTTGGATCGTTTCAAGGTACTCCGTAGCAGGGGCCTACGCGTACATCTGGGACCACCCCATGCCTCTTGCATTTAGTCACTTACCTACTGCTCCTCCATCTCGTCGCAACAAAATTGATGCCAACTGTCCGGACTGTGCTGTCAACCTCGAAGGCGGCTGGCTGTGTCTGTCGAGTTGTTCAACGTGGCGGATGGCATGGTACTCGTCCGACGTGACCGGCGAGAGGCGCGACTCAACGCTATCTGATCGCTGGTGCAAGCTGTGGCGGGCAACGCGCGGGCAATGCATCAGCCTGAGGGTGGCTTCGAAAGTTGAACTACCAAAGCGGCATTCAACCGTTCTGGGATAAGCGGATGAACGGATAGCGTGAGCCGGGAAAACGTCCAGTTTTTTTTTACTTCTTGTTGATTCTGCGTTTCAGAACCGCGATAAGGAATTAATAGGGCGAGTCGACTCCCCACATAGACGTTGAGTTTGGACCATGTTCATGGTTTGATACCAGCGTACCCACATTTCTCCGAGTCGGGCGGGGTCATTGCAGATAAACCGTTTGTTTTCTTTCTTGGCCGATTAGAACGGGTTTCCGTACTTGGGATGCGATTTGGTTCATAACGTTAACGCATCCCACGTACGATTTTGTTTCTGTCGAGCGTAGGGAAAAAAAAGGACAGTAAAAGGACCTCCCGTATTCATACGTGTCCCCATTCGAGTGTGATCGCGAACAAGACCGGATTATGTTGCGGCATTTGGGCAACTGCGTTTGGGAGGGTTCTTCTTCCCGGCCGATTTCCCGCCGTTGGGGTCGAGCATCCTGCTTTCAGAAACAAGTACGGGGATCTCAGGCTGAGGAGAGCAACGATGTTTCCAGGAACATTTGGGGCCAGAACGTTACGATAGGTGGATCCACGATGAGCCACGAATAGGCTTCCTTCAACGATGCGCAGGCAGCTTTTGAGCTGTGAGCAAAGTATGGAGAGAGTCGGAAGAGAATAGAAGATTCAAAGTCCGATAGTTCCGATCAGGCACGTGCACTCACCCGTTTCCTGCCGCCACGCACGCCGGCGCCAGCACTAGGCCGTCGTCGCTGAGATGGGCGTTTCCGAAGAGCTAGAATACCTCAAGTCGCTGGTCTCCCAACTCACCGACAAAATAAAGCAGATAGAGACTGCCACAAAGGCCCCCTCGTCCCAGCGCACTCCCGTCGAGCAGCTCCGCACAATTCTCATTGGTCCCCCTGGCGCCGGTGAGTTCCCTCCGAATCCCAAACAAGGTCTTGTTGAGCTCGAGCTCGTCCCAGGTAAGGGCACTCAGGCCCCACGGATACGCGAGGAATTCTGCGTCTGCCACCTTGCCACCGGAGACATGCTCCGTGAGCAGGTAACGCAGAAGACTCCCCTCGGCCTGGCTGCGAAGAAGATCATGGACGCGGGTGGGCTGGTGTCCGACGAGATTATGGTCGGCATGATAAAGGACCAGCTGGACAACAACAAGGACTGCAAGAACGGGTGAGTGTTGCATTCAAAACGCCGTGTTCTGCGCGTCAAACCTCTGCAAGCTTTGTATTGGACGGTTTCCCGCGCACAGTACCCCAGGCCCAGAAGCTAGACGGCATGCTCGAGGCACGCAAGGCGACGCTCAACTCCGTGGTGCAACTCCAAATCGACGATCAACTCCTTATTTCGCGTATAACCGGGCGTCTGATTCATCCTGCGAGTGGAAGGACGTACCACCGCGAGTTCCAGTGCGTATCTTCTCTAGTTCCTCGGAGAACAGTGGGTCTGATGTACCTAGTCCGCCAAAGAAGCCAATGACAGACGACGTTACCGGCGAGCCACTTATACAGCGGTCGGATGACAATGTAGAGACCTTGACGAAGCGGTTGGGCACGTTCCATTCCCAGACCGGTCCCGTCGTCGACTACTACAAGGCCAAGGGCATTTGGCATGGCATCGATGCGGCACAGTCGCCTACGGTCGTCTGGGACAACCTTCGCAAAATTTTTGTTGGGAAACAATAGATACGTGTAGCTGTACAGTACACAACCAAGTTTCCTCATGGCACCGGCCGGTGCTGTTATGGTCGTGGGAAATCACCTAAAACGAGATCCTCGAGATCGCCATCAAGCTTGGCCGTTAAATACCACGAGAAACAATCAGAGTCTATCGTCCCTCTACTTGCGAAATGCCGTCTCGGAAAGCCGCCAATGTCCCCCTACAACGCGGCTCTGCTTGTCTATGTTGTCGGTGCGTCTGCTTTCAACTCGCTTGCCGGATCTAAAGACGCGTCTAGCCGCCGAAAGCTGGCAAGTCGCGTCACACTGGTCTTGCCCGCGTTGCTCATACCTCGCTCCAGAAGTGCGACGGCACCCGCCCAGTATGCACTCAATGCATCAAGATGAACAGGGAAGCCGAGTGCGAATACGACGACAAAAAGCAGAAGAGTCGGACTCAGAAACTCAAGGAGAAGCTATCGATGCTCGAGCAACAGCTGCACAAGCTTGAATCAGAGCACGGAGGCTCAATGTCGCCGCCGGATTCTGGCTCCGACTCGAGCTCGCTTCTCGGGCTACCCGACATCTCCGGACCAGTATCGTTGTCGCCGACCATGTTTCCCGTGCTCGACTCGGACGTTCTTGGAAGCAGCTTCGATAACCTATTCGACAGCTACAATGCCTGGTCTGGCTCCTCCGGCTCCTCGTTGTATGGTGGCGGCAACTCGGGCTATGGTACGCCTAGTCTCGAGCGCGCTGGGAGCGCGCTCCTCCCGGACGACGATGCCGATCACACACTACACCCGTTCCTGGAGATGTCGCCGTTTTCCTCTCTGCCATCCACTTCCGAATTTCCCTACATGCCTAGATGGAACCCGCAAGAACCGCTGCCGTACGAGAACAAGAAAATCCTGTCGGTTTTGTTCCCTCGCTCATTTATGGAAACACTTACCCGTCTCCAGATTAGACATATTTTTTGCTCATCGGCACCAATGCTGGTTCGATGGCTCAGTCGAGCGCTTCTCTCTCTCCAACGACGTCCACCTGTTCGGCTTTGAGCCACATCCGGCTCTCATGAACGCAGTATTCCTTCTCGCGTGTCATTTCGCGCGCTCGCCATATTGCACGGAAATCGAGCCGGTATTTTTTTCCCGTACACTGCACGAAATTACCGTGGCACTGGACAACTCGGACCGACTTGTGGATGTCGTTCAGGCGTCGTGTCTGCTCGCTGTCTACCTCTACTTCAACTGCCGGGCGTTGGAAGGATACTGTCACTCCTTCTCTGCAGCCCGCCTCGCCGTCGGTCTAGGGATGCATCAGATCAAACGCCTTCTCCCGCTCGACGACATGGGCGGATCAGCCACCGAAGAAATCACGCCAATCCCGATCCCCCCTCCGCGCGATCGGGCCGAGGTCGCCGACCGCATATCCGCCTTCTGGCAGGTCTTCGTGGTTGACCGGTGTTGGAGTGTCGCCAGCGGACTCCCAGTAGCCCTTCCAGATGGAGACTGCCCACAGGTGCGGATCACTACCCCGTGGCCATCTCCATCTCTGGACCCAGATGTTGGTATCGGTCTGCTTAGCGGGGAGAAGAGGGCCAGTACCATCAGCGAGCTGTTCGAGCATCAGTCGCTGATATCGCTCGAGTCGGACGCACTGTATATGCCCGCACTCCGCGCAAAAGCCGCTGCACTATACGAGCGGACGTACAGACTTGCATCAGCCTCGAAGAAGAACGATGCATACTGGGCCGACCACCATTCAGCCGAGCTGGCATTGCAGCGGTTCTCTCTCAACCTCCCGGCGTTTGTGGGCTACGAAGCGTGGAGGACGATGGCACCGCTGATCGACGTCGACCTGTTTGCGGTCCACACGATGATGCATGTGTCGACGTTGCATTTGTACAAGGACTCGCCTGGACCGGAGACGTTCCAGGCGGGAAACTCGGTGCTGGCGTTCATACGGCAACTGAATGACGGCGACTACGAGTACCTCGATCCGATCCTTAGCGTGCGTTCTTAGTTCTCTCTTTCTCGTGGTTATCCTGACTGTCCTTCAGTCTTGCTGGGCTACCACTGCGCGGATGTACGTGCAGATGATGAGCGTTGCGGGCCAACAAATCGAGTCCGCGACAATGTACGACATTGCAGTGATCGAGCAGGAGCTCGAGGTCATCCTCAATGCCATGAAGACGCTCAGCGCTTTCTTCCCATTATCAGGTTCGCCGACTTTTTGGTTTTAGTCGTGGAACCCATCTGACTTGGGCTTGCTACAGGCGACCATGCGATGAAAATTGAACAAGAAGCCGCCCACGCGCGAAGCAATCCAACTAGTAATGCTCATTGAGTGTGTTTGGACTACATTATATCATTATATCCGTTCCGCCTCTGACATACCACCCAATGCAATGTATTTCTACCCTGCAATCCAATTTTGACTCTTTTCTGGCGCTACAGCTTATCTCGACCCCGCGAATCGCGGTGTGTTATTTGACACGGTGACCGACGGAGGTTTATCGGTGTCGGTTCCACGGTCCGAGCTTGGGGTCGAGTAGAAGCTGAATGCTATGGAGGTAAGAATCCGAAGAGCGAGCGCATTGTCTGATACGAATAGAAGAGAAGTTGCATGTCTGGAGAGTTGCCGGATGTGAAGGCCCGGGAGAGCTTTATGGCCAACGTTAGCGAAATGGAATCCATGAGTTCAAACTTAAACGGCACTGAGAGTCGCTCCTCATATCCGCAGGACTTAGACCCCGACCAATGGAGGTCGGAAATTAATGTGTACTGGCAAAGACTGGCAAACGTCGGAGGCGGACGCAGAAAGCTGTGTGTCACCCAAAGTGACCTGCAGTTCTCCGATAGTCTCCGTTCCTTTCACGCGCTCTCCATGACCTCCGAGTCGGACGATTCGGGAACGCTTGAGGAGCTGCAGAAGCAGATATCGGCTCTTCAGCGGGACCGAGAAGAGCTGGTTACACGTCTAACTGCGGTCGACCTCTCGCTATCCCGCGCTCAGGCAGACTACTGCGCGGAGAAGAACCGTTCTGCGCTCATCTCGACGCTCCCGAACGAGCTGCTCGCAAATATATTTGAGTTTGCGAGGAACCTGGACGCTCCAGGAGACATCCCGTTGGAGATTGTTGTGAGTCAAGTAACTGCGCGTTGGAGGGCTGTGGCTATCGAGTCGCCTTCGCTCTGGAACGTTATTGTGGTTTCGAAGCAGTCTAATTCTTCGCATATTCTGGCAACCTATGTTGCTCGGGCCAAGGCGAGTGGTCTCACAGTCACTTTGAGCAGTGGTGCTAATTATCTCCAAGGCTTACCCACTGGAGGTGAAATTTGACTTTAGACGAGATATATGGGTACCTGAGCAGTTTGTTTGGGACCTGCTGGTCTCCACCGTCGACCGATGGCGCTCGCTCGCAATCCTGGCTGGTTCCGATGATGCAGTAATATACAACACGCTAGCTCATCTAGAGCCACTCTCCGCTTTGGCTCTGGAGGAACTTCACGTTGAAGCTATCCACGACGGCACCGCAGTTGGTCGTCAAGGCTTTCGCAATGCCGCTGATTGCTTTCGTGCTGGCGCGTCGCGTCTGACGTGTATGCACCTCGGAGTGTACCTCTCTTCGAATTGGCCGCCGCTAACACACTTGACGACCCTCCATCTGCACAAATTCCAGCGGGCCACGCGGCCGAACTGGCAGAGGTTTCGCGCGCTGATAACTTCCCCTTCAAATCTCCTGAATCTTTCCCTGTATGGAGACATCGTACGTGGAAGAGCTCCAGATAACTTTGGGATCGGCCTCCCACATCTTCGTTCTCTACGTATACGTGGGACAGGTCTTTTGGGCGAACGCGCGTCCGACCTCCTTCTCAGCATATCGGCGCCATATCTGCAGTCGTTAACGTTGTACGACGTGGTCGACGCCGACTTGATTCGCTTTTTTGGTGCAGTTCCCGCTCCGCTCCTGGACTCTGTCAAATCCCTTACCATATATTACCCCAACTTCAAGAGCGGCGAGGCGTATCTCAAACTATCCAGCATACTACCCTCCGTCACCAGCCTCACGGTCTTTGATCGTTGGTCACGATCCCTTCTAATTCGTCTTGGTCTCCCTCAAGTGTTCCTTCCCCTCCCCGACCAGTATTTGTGGCCTCTGCTGACTGATTTCGCCCTCTACACGGGCAACAAAAGCGAGGAAGATGTGCAGCCTGTGCAGGACATGATTGCCAGTCGTTCCGCGGACGCACCCCTCCAGCGCGTGCGATTCGGGGATGGTGCACCCATGGCTGGCACTCAGAGCGAGATACTGCCGTTTGATCTGCCCCCGGCGTGGCCTGCATGGCCAGAGTGTCGATAGTCAGCTTCCGGCCAATCGCTCTACACCATCGACGGATCCACCTCTACCGCCTTTGTCATCGGGTTCCAAATTCTCGCAGGCGGTGGAACCCGTATGGCATTGCAGAACTCCCTCCTGGCGATGCAGGTCGAGTTCCGAGACAAGAGCCAGGCCAAGCTGGTTGGTCAAGCGACGTCCATGGCGACCTTTGGTCAGTTTTTTTGATGGGACCCTCGGTCTGGGTATCGCAGAACCGGTCTTCTCAACGCAGCTTGGGAAGAATCTGCTCAAATACGGACCCGAGGCTCCGGCTGCGATCGTCAGGGAGAGTCCGACTGCGATTTACAATGTGCTACCTGCAGCGATGATCCCAGGGATCGTGAAGAGCTATGCGAAGGCGTTGGATATTGTGTACGTGCTTGGGGTGCTGGAAGCGGGCTTGACCCTTCTCATGGCATTCTTCATTAACAACCTCAAGATTGAGAAAACTGCACGGCCGACATCGATATCGCTAGCGGAGGGTGTATAGACGATGATTTTACCTTATGCAACTATTAATATTGTAACAACCGAGTACGGGCAAATGGGAGTAGCTCTGCGACGCAATAGCCATCGGCACGTGCATGTCGCCTAGAGTTTTCTTTCATGCGCATCTTCGACGTGTCTTGTTCAGACTCGGCCTATCGCGCGAGCTTTCTCCCTGGCAGACTGCCGCCGTGATTTGAAGGAAGGGCCTCATTAATATTCTGGTTTTCCTGGTGGTTTGGGAAAAGTCATAACTGCGTCTTGACCACACAAGTGACACAACTACAGTTCCATCTACAGGGTACATCGGAGCGCATCTCAGGCTGCGTTAACCTCTATTGACGTGAATTAGCTCCCCAATTACTTGCATGTGAATGAAAGGCACCGCAAATAAGGTGAGGGGGGCAAGGGCCGTCAATCCGGGCCTGCCAGTGTTCGTAAGTCAGCATCGAGATCTAGCGCAAACAAGGGGACGGACAGCAACCACATTGGCCTCTACGTCGAGCGGCATTGCGGAGACGACCCCCATGGATGCGAGGGCGATAAAAAACAAAGAGGACGCAATTGCGGTGAATTTCATATCGAGTGTGTGCTGGTTTATTCTCTTCGGGTCGTCCGGCTCTGCCTTTTAAAGGTTTGCGGTTTCAGGTACTAGTACCGGTTGACATGACAGTAAGTACGTCTACTCAGACCCTGCCAGTGGGTAATGATCCACAATCCCTTCCAAATCCACAACTATAGATGCAAGCTAATTTAACCAGATACACGGCTACCGCCTGTTTATCATCTTACCAGCAGCGCCCTCTTGACACCCACACACCCAAAGACCTCGCTAGAGCCGTTGCGCTCATCGGTGCTCATTGATATTCTGGTTTCATGGTAGTTTGGAGGAAATTGAGCGATGTAACATATTGACGACACAACTGCAGGTCCATCTACTACGAGCGCAAGAGACATCGCAGCGCATCTCAGGCTGCGTTAACCTCTACTGGCGCGAGTTCGCTCAGCCTTCCTGAATTACTTGTATTAAATGGAACGCGCACGGCAAATAAGGTGAGGGGGGCAAGGGTCGACAATTCTGGCCTATCCCTAAGTCAGCATCGAGATCTAGCACGCAAATAAGGAGACGAACAGCAACTGCAGTGTCGAGTGGCACCGCGGAGACGATCCCCATGGACGCGAGAGCAATAAAGAACAAAGAGGACGCAAGGGCGGTGAACTTCATATCCAGTGTGTGCTGGTTTATTCTCTTCGGCTCGTTGAGCTCTGCTTTTAAAGGTTTTACGGGTTCAGGCACAGCCTGAGGTTGACAGTAAGTACGTCTGGACCATCCAACAATCGAACCAGATACGCGCCGCCGGCTGTCAAGCATTTCAAGCTGAAATAGTAAGCCGCGGCGGAAAAGGACCGGGACCGTCTGTTTATCATCTTACCAGCGTGCTTTTGGGATTGCTTTCCTAGCGCGCTGTACTCCAACAGGCACAGGCAGCGCTAGATGCCCGCATCGACAGTTCAAGAACGTCAACGATGTCCCTTTAATGCAGGGCGCCGGCGCGTACCACATGAACTCAGAGCTTACTCGGAGCGGCTATCTCGATCCTGTCGCGCTCAACGCTCGACAGTTGAACTCAGATAGACGCGTCGCCAAGTTGATACTCTCAAGTTGTAGAACCGCGAGTCAACTTGAACTGTCATCCAAGCAATATTCGGGTAGAAAGCTAACTAACTCCAAACAGATTCGGCAGTCCAAGCCAGTTCTCCCACCAGGTATCATGCGTATGGTTAGACTGCATTCATCGTCTTCTTCACAAATACGCACTACGTTGGACTTCATGGTCGGGAAGTCGTGGCCGCTTCGCCTCGGCCCTTGGTGACAACGCCTGCTATTGCTCAGGAACCGGCTAGAGCCTTTATTATAATGTACAGTTGACCTAGTTTACAATTGACTTGATACAACTCTAACAAGAAAAAAGAGAGTCGCTTCCCAAAGACAAGAAAATCCGTCATCTACTCGACGACCTCAAAGCGACTCCGCTTACCCTCCGGTCCGTCTGGATCACCGTCACTGAGATCAAGAGCTCGCTTCTCCCCGGAAGTAAAACCCAATCCATCGCCATTGACGATGCCCGCGAGCATAATGTTGTACTGCTCGTCAGACAAGCCCATCCCAGCGAGCACGTTGATCCGTCCGTCGTTCACGTCGGGACTGCCGAGCCCCAAGTTGTAGTTGGTGAGAGACGGAGAGGACGAGGATGATAAGGATGCTGCACCGGCTTGCAGCGCGCTTTCGAACCCAGCATCGTTCAGAGGCGGAATCCCGGACGGTTGTCGAGGAATCCGTGTCGATGTCGACATCTTTTCTTTGATGACGGTGAGATGTACCAGATGTTTCTGTGGGAGGAGTCAGCCGGTCCCAAGACGAAGCAGGATTGGTACTCACTTCGAGCATTTCGAAAAGACCCTCTTTTGTGAACGGTTTGGGTAATATGTCGTTCATGCCAGACGAGTAGTATGTCATGATCTCGTTCGGTCTTGAGTTGCTGGTCATGGAAATAATGGGCGTTTGCGGGTCGAATTTCCGGATCATCGACGTCGCGGAGACACCATCGAGCTTGGGCATGATAATATCCTTCCACAGAATCAGTAAACCAGAACCAGGTAGAGACGAACAACCGCACCATCAAAACGAGGTCATACTTCTCGAGATTCATCTTATTTACAGCACCGACGCCATCCACAGCGACATCGATCGCGCAACCGAAAACTTGCAGGAACTTGCTGCTGAGCTTTCGGCTCACAGCATCGTCGTCGACCAAAAGTACGCGGGGAGGTACAGCCCATCCTGGGACGAAGGTCGACCGCCGAACCCGTAGAGTTTGTTTTGGCGTCGGCGGGCTCCCGCTACCCGTGCTGGAAAAACTAGTGCCCACATGGGCCTCCTGCTTCCCGACTAGTTCTGGGGTCGGTGGCGTCGTCGCGTCGAATGACCAGTTGCCAGGAAAGTCGGTGCTTCCCCGCGGCATCAGGTGACCGACAGTATAGACTTCGAGGCCTGGGTGCTGGTCTCCGGCGGCCATGGACCAAGGATCCGAGGGACTGGGAGCCGTCATCGACATATCCAGATCTGGGGGATTCGTTCGTGTCGGTTGTACGACTTCATCTTCGTAGTCGTCGTCCGATTCTGGAGACTCTCTTTGGAGGTCTGGATTAGAAGGGGGGTTATTCGAGTTGTTGAAGAGTGGGGTGTTGAATCTGCGTCCGCGCTGCGCTTGCAACTCCTCTATCCGAGCGAGCATATCCATCCGGCCCATGGCCGCGCCGATACCGCTCGCGCCCACGCTGCTTCCTAGCCGGGAATTACTGCTCGTCCCGACACCAGCACCCTGGCCACCAAAAGACATCCCCACTGCTTCGGCACGTCGCGAGATCTCACTCATTTGCATCAGTGAGGCTCGTGCCACGTCGCTCTCGGGATAGTTCTTGTCGAGCATTCGTTGGGCTTCTGGCGTTTGCATGAACAAGAAGGGATTTCCGGCGCCGTCTAAGCCGTCTACACCACTATTGTCCAGTTGCCTCATTTTGCCTTGAAATTCCAAGAAAGAAAAAAAATTGACATTAATTAGACGCGAGGTCCGGACACGGGAGAGCAGCGGGCGAACCTGTTACTCACCGGCGCCATTCCCGTTGTTCTCTCGTAGAAAGTATTGTATCAGATTCTGCATGAGCCCGTCCTGCTGCGACATTCCACGTTGGAAGCCGACCATCTCGACCAGCACATCCTGGTAGCTCCGCTCGAGGTTGCGCACATGTGATAGAACTTCTTCGTGTGCGGCGCTTAGGGAGGAGAGTTGTGCTTGTAGCGATGAGACCTGCGCCTGCATGGCGTCGAACTTGGAGGACTGCTCGTATGGATTGCCCGAAAATGAGCTCGACGCAGCGGATTGTGGATAGCCGGCGGAGGGCGTATACGAGGAGGTCGAGGGCAGAGGTACTTGAGACGCGGCCGAGTTGGTGGACTTGCGCTGTGCGGGGACCTTGCGCTTGATATTCTCGAGTGCATCTCGGCGATCTGCACGGAAGTCCGGATGACGGAATGTCCAACTCTACGCGCAGTCAGTAGATGCGACGGTACAGGGGGGATAGAGTCGGACATGCTCGCCAAACTGGTTGTCGTCGGTGTTCTTGACTTTGTGAAAGTCGTACTTGTTCAGCTGCCGGACAAAGCTGGCGAAATTCGAATGCTTGAACATGCGCGGCAATATTGACTTTGTGAATTCGTTCATGTCCTGTGCAACATCAACCCGAATACGCTCGGCGGCGTCGAAGGGACGGACCTTGACGACGAAGCAGTCTCCCTGAGGCCCCCATGAGACGACGTTGGCAAATGTTTGGTCTTCTAGCATCCTGCATCGGGCGGTGAGACGAGATGCTACCGGAGGCGAGTGACCCACTTGTAGAGCTTCTTGACAAAGTCGCTGGTGGAGGACATGGAGTCCTCATGGCTGTCCTTGCGTTCTGCCATTTGTTCTGGAGACCCGCCTTCGCGCTTGACACTGAGATTGGGGAGTTGGGATTGCTGGAGGAAGGGGCATCAACGAATGGCCATGGACGCGTAAAGCAAGCCTTGAGAGTGCGAAAACACCCAAGAAAACGCGTCTCGAATACTCACACTTGTGCTTGCCCACTGTTGCTGGTGGGTGGGCGAGTACTGGGCGCGCGAGGCGGCAATGGAAAGAAGAGGCAGCAATGGCTGCTGAGTGCGATATCGTTCGTCCATACTGCTCCAAGGCCCAGCCCTCCGCGTTCTTATATGTACACGCTTGACCCTGATCTCAACAGGTTCCTCGGGTCGGTCGCAAGAATCCGGTTGCTCTCCAATTTTACTACAAATAATTCCAGCAGCCGCCCCAAATCTCGCTGAGATTCCTCCCGTGTTCCCTGCGCGCTGTGTAGGCCCCACACCCTGCAGAACGGCCACTTTTTGCGTATTTTTTCGAGGGTCTAGAGCGTTGACCGATGGTCGACGGTCCAGACTTTTAGGATCAATGGTGACAGCCTCGTGACGAATGCTTCCAGACCACGACTCTGGACGCCAACCGGCTGTAATTTAGGCCCAGTCGCTCGCCGACACAAATCCTCGCTGATTCACTCTCACGTCGCTACAGATGATTCAAGACAAATACGTCGTATACACAGCGAGCAATTACAGTATGTCGATGCCAATATTTTTTACAGTGAGCAGATAGATCACCGCCGCTCCCGCACCTTCCACCATACGATCCCAATAACAGCGACTGCGAATCCAGCGATGAACGCAAAAAGCACCAACACATCACGGTAATAGTTGTTGGCGCCAAACCCAAACTGCAGCAGCGCTCAGTCCGTAACTTCGAAATGTAATGAACAACGCACCAGCAAGTTCATAATCAGCGATGCGCTGACATCAACAGGTACGCCTTGCAGCGAATCCTCGATCATCAACCCCGAGCCAACCTCGTTCACCGCCAGCGCCTCCAACGAGTACTTGAGCGGACACAACCACTGCAGCCACCTCAACACGGGGGGTATAGAGTTGAGATGCACGAAGAAGCCCGCAAAGGTCATCTGGTAGAGTGCCGAGAGCGCGGAGAGGAGGATCGCGATGCCTCCGTTGTTGAAGAGCGTCCCGAGGAGGAAGTTCTAGCGAGTGTGAGAAACTGGAAAGCCTTTGGAAAGAGAACATACGAAGAGGGTCATCGCGAGCGTGAACAGCACCAAGATGAAGAGGAACTTGAAGTAGTGAGCAGCATCATGAGCCAAGCCAGCCATCCAATACGTGCTGAGGGGCACATTAATGGCAGCGGACAAGAGAGATGTGCTTCCTCACATCGTCGCAACTACGATCGTTGGAATAATTCGTAACGGCAAGACGTCGAAGATGACTCGGGACAGTAACCATGCAGTTGGGCTGTAATACGAGGCCGACCGCTCTCGCAAGAACAATGGTCGGTTCAGCACGACGTTATAAAGCGCACTGAGAGACGAGAATGCGATTAATGCTCCCTGAAATGAGTGTAAGATGGCGGGATGTGACAGCCGTAAACAACAAACCAAGAAGAACAGGCAGCCAACACGAGATTGGAATCCAGCGATGGATATTCCAGTTTGATAATACAGCCCTGGAGATGTTGATTAGATTCATTGCGACAACGGAAACTAACATACCGCCACAGAATACTCCGAGTACCGCAGCAATACCCACATGCGTAAAGAAAAGCGTCTTGTCTCTATCAAGATGGTCAAGGCTGGAACCAAACGGACGAGTCGCGGCACGTACCGCTGAAGGATCTTCCACTCGCGGCCCGACAGGTATTCGAGTTGAGTCAAGAACGTCGTAGTGCAATTTGCTTTCACCACTTGTTGCACAGAGGTCTGGCCATGGACCGCAGGCGTGCGCTTTTCACTTAAACTCGGCTCGTCGTTGGTCGCCGGTGCAGACCCCTTCTCGAGGTCATTCCCCGCGTCCGAAGATGAGTTGGCGGTCGGAATCTTGAAGAGCGCGAGTGGAGGGTCGCTCGCAACTTCCAATAGATAATCGGCAACGTTGTAGCCTTGTTGGTACGTTGGTGCGATTCCTGCAGCCTCGCGAGCAAAGTGTTCTGCAGGTGCGAACCCACCTGGCCCGCAGTACAGAGCTCGACCATGCGACATCAAGAGAATCGAGTCAAATGTCTGGTATAGTTTGGATCTGGGTTTGATGAGCGGCGGGAACGGGCCCCCACGAAAACAGACTCACGAAGGTTGGTGGATTGAAGCAATGACTGGGATTGGGTTTTCTGGGTCGTGCGCAATACTGTGCAAAACGCTAGCCACTCGGGACGCGGAAACAGAATCCAGGCCTGTCCAGCGTTTAGTTCCATCGTCATAGGAAGAAAGAAAACTAACCCGATGTCGGTTCATCCAAAATGAGAACATCTGGGCTGGCGATGAGCTCGAGCCCAATGCTGACCCTCCGCATTTCGCCGCCACTGATTCCTCTTGCCTTCCCACCACCGACATCGCCTCCCCAGCCAATCCGAACATCGCGCAAAGCAGCTATACCGAGCGTCTCCATGATGCCCTCGACGCGCGTACGTTTCTCCGCATCAGAGACGTTCTCCGGGAGTCGCAAACGCGCAGCAAAGAGAAGAGCTTCGTAGACAGTGAGCATCGGCGGTAGAACATCCTGCTGAGGAACGAATCCGATGCGTGGGGTCGTCGACACAGATGCCCCAGATGGGAATGAGACGCGTCCGGTTGAAGTTCCCGACTTTGCTTTGCTCGCGAGCAGCTCGACGAGGGTGGTTTTGCCTGTCTATATTTAATGCCAGGAGCTTGATTAGGGATAGTCTTACCGGCACCACTAGGTCCAAGAACGGCCATCATCTGTCCAGGAAGAACAGAACCGCTAACAGAGTCAAGGACGACCTTGTCGTTACTCGACCGGCGGAAGAGCGAGGTGCCTCCGACACCCGCGACGGCGTAAGAGAGATTGGACCACTCGACTGTGATGCGATTTCCCTCGGTAACATCGACTTTGGCCCGGCGGGCAGAGCGCTGCTTGATGAGGCCAAGGAGGAGAGCAGCAAGGGCGATAAGGACGAGTGCGCCAACTGCCGCAAGACCGCCAATGACACCACCGCTGAGCTCTTTATGGCTGCCGCCCGTTGTGTCTGTAGAGTTGGCGTCGACGGTGGTGTCGATGACACTTTGAGCCACACATTCACCAAAGGTACAGCCGTTCAAACCTAGACCGTCGGGACCGAATACATTCTGCAGATCTTTCTGCTTGAACGCACATGTTGTCGAGTTGGTGCATTCGATCGTTAGCTGTCCACTCAGGCCAGTGATAGCGACTGAGATGAGGTCAGTGTGATATATATAAAGAGGTCAATGAGGAACGCACAAGTAATGTCGCTGATACCTCCACCACAGAAGGTCGAGTTTTTGAAACAGTTGCAAGAAAGATCCTGGCACACCCAGCTTGACGCGTCCCCGTCGAGAGTTTGTACGCACGCATCTGCTTCGCAATAGAATTGCTCGACTCCCGCATAGAATAGCTGGGCATAAACGGTCCCGTTTGCACCAAACGAGGTCGCACCAGGAAGCGGCGACAGTTCAGGGTGTAGCGTGCGCATAATGTTGAGATTAGAGTTAAGGGGGAAAAGACCTTGCAACGTTGGGTTCTGAATACATTCAGCAATAGAGCAAAGAATGCAAGAGCCACTCACGATAACCTGGCAGCTCATTTGACTTGAAGCGTAAACTCGTGGCTTTGCATTGCATGTAAGGGTGTCGTTTTGTCCAGAGACGCTGCCTGCGATGGACTGGTTGGCATTGGGCGCCCTTCCTGAGGCGGTAAACGCGGCCTGGCACGCCACTCCCGTCGAGCAGACATTGCATCCCGTTCCTTCCCACCCTGTCTCGCACGCGCAGCTCGATATGTTTGGAAACCCTCGGGATTGGGACGTTGTGAGGGCTCGTATCGAGCCTTGGAAGATATCTCCTCCGCAAGCCGGTGTTGAACAAGTGGATCCGCCAAAACCCGTCGGACAGGAGCAGTCGGTCCCGTTTTGCACACCGCCGTTGACACAAGAAGAGTCTTGCGCATTTGCCAGTTCGACGAGGAGCAAGAGGAGCGCCAGCCACGCCATGGTCGGAGGACCGAGAAAGAGAGTCTAGGACGTCGCTGAAAGTGTCGTACGAGGTTCTTTTTAAAGCAGACTTGTTTGGGACACGCCGATCAGGTCAGCTGGGCAACCAATGTGCACCAATGTGGACCTCCGCGCGGACGCAAAGATTTACTTGTCATACAATCCAGTTCTTACGGCGGGTGAATCTCATGGTGAAAAAGTAGCTTTCAGGGCTGAAGATGTTTCTGAGGTGTGGAGAAGAAGCGGAGGTATAAGCTGATGTTGTTACGACTCGCGTCAATATTTGCCCTTCCCAGACTATAAAATTGCACTTTACAAGAGCGAAACATAGCGAGAGCATGGCATATATTTACTTGTCAAGAAAAGCGCGTTACTCCAACACCAGATCCGCAAGAGCTGGTATGGGACGTTCTGCCTGCGGAGTAATGCGAGCCCCATGGCGGCGAGCCTTCGTTCCCGCGTAATCGAACAGCGCAGAGTGCAGACAGACGCGGTTATCCCAAACACACACGGTGCCCGGCTGCCAGCGAACGCGAGCTTGCATGTCGATTCCTGCCGAGATGAGGTTGTAGAGGAACTTGATGATCAAGTCGCTTTCCTCTTTCTTGTAGCCCACAATCCGCTGCGTGCACTCGGGGTTGATGAAGAGGGTCTCTTCGCCAGTGACGGGATGTTTGCGGATTAGTGGGTGCACAGTGGTGATGACGTGGCGACGACTGTACTTCTTTCTCTTGCCTGCACGATTGAGCACAACGGGATCGACGCCGATCTGAATCTGCTTGAGGGTGCGCAGGTACGCCACAAAACTTGGCGAAAGGCGTTTCAGCGCGTGCACGCCAGAAGAGAAGAAGGTATCGCCGCCAGTTTCCGCTGCAAAGCAGGTAAACACGTCGCCTCAGTGTGAAAAAAATGAAACCCACGGTGAGCGAAGAGGAAGAAGACACTGGGAATAGCGTCAAACGTCGAAATCGGACGAGCGGGAGACTCACGTCAAGCCAGGAGGCTGCCTTTCGAAGCTCATATCGGTGTGCCACATCGAGGTGGAGATTTGGTCGCCCTCGAAGTAGACGGTGTTTTCGTCGCGGTAAATCATATGAATCTCAGGGAGGCCCTCAGGATAGCCACCTGTTAGGTGGTTAGCCTCATTCCAATGATGTGTCTAGGGTTAGCCTCATACCTGTTGGGTGAACATGCAAGCGTCCAAAATGACGACCGAATTCTTTCCAGAACTCGCCGCCAGCATCGATGAAATCCTGTTGGTTCCGGAAGACCTGTAAACCGATTAGCTTGCGAATCGGAAGACTAGGATATTTACCATCAAGCCCCGACGAGCAACCTCCAAGGCGAGCTGGTCGCGGCCATCCGAGGTCAATTTTGCCAAGCTGACACCGTCCACCTCGGTCCCGATGACCGGCGTAAGGTGCGAGATCCGAGTCGCGTTTTCAAGGAAGGCGCGCGGGTTGGGATGCTTGAGCGCGCGAAGACCAGGATCGATAAACTCAAAGTCCTCCAACGGCGGGAGTGTGTGGTCCTCCGTCGGCATGATGTCGGGGAGGAGATGGCGGTACGGGTAGGTCTCGAAGGGCCCTTGGCCGCGCTGCTGGGGCGTTGGCCCGCCAGGGACCTGTTCGTTGTCGCTAGCTGGGACGCGCAAGGAGACGTAGGTCGGCTCAGTAGCCGCGACTTTCTCTTCTTCAGTGATGGTTTGCGTAGACATTGGGGACGAAGGGAAGCAGGAAAGACGAGAGAATCTTGCTTTTAAAAGGAAATCCGGCTTGGAGTAATCCCACGCCCGTGGTGAGCACAAGAGAGAACCCAGATGATGCCATTCGACGGAGGAGGACCGTTGCACTGGGATGCTTGAGCGGAGACAGTGTCTAATGCACTGCTCTGAGATTGGATGGCCAAAAACAGGACACAGAATGGTCTCCCGCGTTGGTGGATCTCAGCCTGAGAAATGAGGACTGCCAAGGACCGAGTGAGGATTGGAGCTGGTGGACGAAGCGTGAGTTGCATCGTCACAGTGATGGAAGCCTTTCTCCTCCTCAACATCGACAACTGCTCTCTAGTTGTGAATGGAGTACAACAGTCTAACCTTGGAACTCTCGCCCTTGAATGCGTCACCGTCGCCATGCCCGGCGCAGAGGACCGGAACCTCTACCTCGTGCTGCGCATGAACGAAACTATTGAAGTTCCCATCGCCCCGCACCGAGTGGTCCGGACCGTCTACTCCGAGGCAGGCTCCCGAAAATACCACTTCCTTCCCACCGACGCAGACCCAGAGGAACTCGTCTTGTCGATTGCGCTCCCCAGCTATCCTGATGCACACTTTCTCGAGGAGATCGAGATCTTTGAGAGCATTATCGCGCAATATGCAGACCTGCAGGGTGCTTTTGAGCAAGCAGCCCCCGCAGTACTGCCGAATATCAACGACAAAGCCGACGCGGACGAGCTGCGCGGTCATTTGGTTCTCGTTGACCAAGACAACGGCGAGGTCGTTGGTGAATTTGACAAGCACTTTTCTGTCCAAGAAGACCCCGAGCTCGGCAGGAAGGGCCGTGAAAGTGACCTCGTCGTGATAGAGCTCTTGGATGACGAGACTCACGACTCGAACGTCTTTGAACTCTTTGCGCGCGCCATCGGGCCAGACCAAGATTGGATAACCAGAGGAGCCACATTGGTTAGGTTCGTACGTGTCTCTCTCACTTCACAGGCAGTTACTAAACGAATCTTGTATGTAGTCATGCGATATCAGGGTCGACAACTCTCCTCCTGTCTGCGATATCGGCAGGCTCTGCTTATTACACCAGCCATTCCAAATCTGCCTCCCAGCGAGGCGCTTCGTCAACCGGCCCGCCGCTCCTTCCACCCAGAGCTGTGTCCTTTCTCTCCTCTGCACGCACGCGCAAGGGACTCGCTGCCGTGCACTCAGTTAGTGGGCAGGCAGTCAAGCTTAGCGCAAAGACGGTTGCGATCATCGATGACATGGTCAAACGCGCTATGGGCAACTCAAAGGGAAAGGGCCGTCCAAGACTGGCTCCACCCCTTCCTTCACGAGCCCCACCGCCTTATTCACCCCAGCGCGGTACATTGGGTGAAAAGCCTCCCCTTCCGCCGCGACGGACACCGTCTCCAGGCCCTCCCTCGCCGATACCACCCGCCCTGCCGCCGCGCAAGGGAGACGCGTCGGCTGCTGGCGAACACGTCGCGGTCAAGCTATCCAAAACGACGCGTATTCTGCTCTCAGCCGACCTGATCCTGTCGACGATGGACAGCTCTGTGAAACGGATATTGGACGGGGGAACTGATAATATAGGGAAGGTGGTTGGACACAAGTAAGTTTTTATCTGTCGCATGAATGAGGAGGGCTCATCCGTGGCCACAGGTATGGCGCAGAAGCGGCAGAAAGCTCTATTTTGATGACGGGGACTGCTAGAAATGTGGCTTTGGTGTATATCGATCTGCGCGGCGTTGGCAGACGCGCGCTCTTGAGGAAGGCTGGGAAGGAAGTTATCAAGGGCAGACTGGCTCAATGATGATCTGATTTCTGATCATTTGTTACGTAAGCTATCGTATATAAAGGCTCTGCTGCCAAAAATGTTTCTTACAAGTGTCCGCCAACCACCGGAGCGCTCGCGGTCGTTTACTCGACCCTTTGCGTCGACCACGGTTGAGGAGGCGAGGCGTCCCTACCGACGCCCACGAGAAGGATTGTCTGCTGCCGTCCAGCATTGTCCGCTTTGGCGTTGACTCTGTTGGCTTGCAGCGGGCGCGGCGTCATATCCCATAACCAGCCGTACGCTACTATGTGGCCTTGACGGTCAGGACGAACCATGACTCAAACATCTCTATGTTCTCTGTAGACAGCTTTTCCGTCGTTGAATGCATTTTTTTTTGTTGTCCCAACTTGGTTCTTGCCACCATCGCACGTCATGGCAGAGACCGTGCTCTACGTGTCCAGCGCAGAGGTCGTCTCAATATGCCAGTCTATGAACGATGACCTCGAGGCAATCCTCCATCCCGACACTGGCTTCGCTCCCCGCCTGCGCCAAATATGCCATGAGCAGTGAGCAATTGGCCGTGTTTCCTAGCCGTTGCTCAAGTACATCCAGACTGCTGGACCTCGAAGAAAACCACGACGCACGAACCTCACCGGATGACCTTGAACTCCTCCGCCTCGAACGCGATACATGGGGACTACTCCAGGCCGTTATGCCGTGCGTCGTCCAGCCCAAATAAAAAACACAGACCAACCATTCTCTAGTGCGCGTAAAACGGAAAGCCTGCCCATGCCCACAATCCGCGACCTGCTCGCCGAAAATCCGTACACCCCAACATCAACCCTCGCACAAGCAATCCTTCATGCCTCCCCACTCTTATCCGAACTCGTCGCCGTCCGAGAGTGGCTGCAGGACAGTGCGCCATTGCCCCAACATCCAGAAGCCACAACCGGCTACTGGAAATTCACCAAGCATGGGGTCATGCAGTCCAGACGTATAGGCGGCAATTCACGCGACGGCCTGGTCAAGGAGATGGACCCGGACGCCGTGAACCGCGAGGATGGGCGGATGCTTGCTGCAGACGACACGGTACGCGTTATTCGACGACATTTTCTCGTTTTTCATTCGACGCAGAACTACGAAAAAGGTCTCAGTCAAGCGTTGTATACATATGTACGCTCGGGCCGGTTAGAAGAGGCAGTTGAGCTCTGTCGTAACGCCCACCAACCATGGCGGGCGGCCAGCATACGCGGTTCGCTGCTATTTCAATGGAGAGCGATAAGTGCGTGTTGCCACGCGTTTATTGACGAGTTTCTGACCCCTCCGCTATAGCCAACGAGCAATATGAGGACGATGCGATGGAGGAGGACCTGACTGACGTCTGGCAAGGCAACCGACGCCGGCAGCTTTGGAAAACGACGTGTACTCGAACTGCGACAAATGTGAGTTGCCAACCAAAGACTTCTTTGGACTTTTATTCATCGTTTACTCCTAGCCCAGCGTTCCGGAGCACGACCGAATACTCTATGCTGCTCTCGCACCGACACCACAAACATCTAGTGTCCTCAAAGCCGCTTGCCGCACCTGGGAAGACCATCTATGGGCACAAGTCAGCGTCGTCTGCGAGGAAAAGCAGAGTATGGAGATGAGTCGTGTCGGTGGGAGCTTCTGGGAAGGTGGTCTGCCGGCTGTGGAGAGTGGTGTACGGATAATCTCTGCGGAGACGGAGGAAATGGAGATTGAAGAATGGGAGACGGAGGTTCGGAGTTCTTTGGAGGTTTTGAAGAGTGTCGGGGTCCACGAAGGGTTCGTCGTCCCCCTTGCCTCTTTTGATTCGATCTTTATTCTCTTTTCAGGCCTGGCGCACAACATCCCTTCCATTATTCCCAACTGCAGATAATCCTCAACCGAATCAGCCCGTTAATGGAAAATTTCGCAGGTGGGATTCAGGATGGCACATATTCTCAGGACTCATTCGAGTGTGTCCTTTTCCCTCGACTTTGTTCTCCTCCCTCATAGCAATCAAAGGTACACTACCATGTGCCGATTTTTGGCCCATCTGTGTCTTTTCCTGCAAATGATCGATATCCCCGTTCCTCCACTCGCTACGCAAGTAATCCTCGAGTCCTACCTCCAAGTTCTCCAGGTAGGCTCAATATTTCCTTCTGCGCTTTTCTGTGTTGACAACTCGGAGGCCGCCGGACAACGAGATCTCATCGCAATGTACGCCGGTGCGTTGGGCGACAATGCTGTCGAACGCTACGCATTGTTCCTCGTATCGCTCGAGCTCTCTGCGGACATCGACGAACGGCGGCTGGCACTTACACGTGCCAGAGAGCACGGACTCGATATGGACCGCGTTGCTGTCGTTGCGGCGGAACGGACGATTGACAAAGCGCTGCAAATGCTCCCGCCACTCAAGGGGCGGCTTCCGTCTATTATTGCGCTGCAGCCCCCAGCTACCGACGAGGAAACGTTCCTCCTCCGATCTATCGAGTGGACGATCTTCTCCGACACGACCTACGACACTGCGCTGGAACAGGCGAATGTCATTCTGCGATACTTTTTAGGTGGGTAGTCTACATCTCCTTTTCCTGCTTTTATCCGACATCGCACAGGCTCTGGCCGCGTACAAATCGCGCAGAAGTTGCTGGTTTTGCTCCCCATCGAGCTGGCATCCATCGGTGAGCCGGAGGAACGCGCGACGGAGTACCTCCATTACCGACAGTTCTTCGTCATTTGGGAGACCCTCGAGCGCGTGGTGGAGTGTCAGGCACTCGAAACGCCGCAGATGAATCGGAGTACACGAGCTGCGTGGTTGCAGGATTATGAGGTGCGTTTCCTCGACCTTGTGTCCCTGCTATCCTGACTGATGGGGCTGTAGGCTTTAATTGACCAGGCGCACGACCAGATCACTAAGCTTCTGATGTCCGAGTGGCTAGTTAGCAATGTGGATGAGCCGGGAGGTGAGATTCTTCGCTCGAGTTAATTACGTGCTGTGATTCACGTGTGCATAGCCGACCGTCGTCGTCGCGACCTCATCCGCATCCGGCAGATATACGTCCCCGAGCTCATTATCCGGCTCCACTTTGTCCTCTTCGTGTCGCGCGCGCAGTTCCCTGGGTAATGCCTCCCGCAAGACCTCTTAACCTGACGCTAATCTTTCCAAAGAAACCTCAAACGCGCGCTGGAACTTGCCAACATCGTCGCTGACTCGCGGTACGGGCTCTATGAGGACTTTGTCAACGAGGATGGCCGTCGGTTGGGTGATTACCTCGGTGCCGTGCGCCAGGCGATTTTGGGTGGACTGGAGGGTGGCGGTTCAGATCCGCTGAGGATATTATCGTCTTGATGTCTTTTCGTAGAGAAACGCTGTGTGGGAACAACAGCGACTCAACGCCAAGTTCCAAGAAAGGCAATTTTGGCAATTTTCCCTGACGCTGGACGAAAAACCGCCACAAAATAATAACCAAGAACCATATTAGCATTTCAGCGTCCGAGGGAAAAAAAACTAGCAGTAATTACACTAGTAGCCGTAGGGTCGTAAGTAAGAAAAAGTCCAAAGTGAGTAATAATTGTCCGTGTCAAGAAGTAAAAGCGTCAGTGTTCAAACAAAGTTCCAAACTTGGTTGGCAAAAGGTGTGGAGGACGTAGAGCAGTCCCATGTTTGAACCTGGTTGCCAGAAGTAAGGCTACCGTCGGTGAGGTCCAAACATTTGCTTTGGCCGCTCCATTGGATTGTCTTTGCGGAGGTCACGGTGAAGTGTTGGGCAGCGTCACCAGCACCCGCTACGACAGAATCAGAATACGTTGAGATGAAAAGAAGAAAGCAGACGTACGCGTGCAAGACCAGATCTGCATCTTGACGCCATTTGCGGTACTTCCGTTCGTAACATCGAGGCACTGGTGTTGTGGTAGGTTGGGGTATGATATGTAGAGCGAGGGAAACGCACCTTGTTCCCAAACACAACGAGAGTAGATCCGGTTTGGGACCATGCCTGATTCGTCGCGCCGGTTGTGCATGGCTGGACGACGACCGTCACACCGTCGGCGTTGGAGGAAGCCGAGAGGCATGTGGTGCTGCTCTTGTTCGGGCGGATGGTCTTGCCGGTCGTAGGCGGCGGTGTGGTGGTGGTTCCGGAGCCAGTGGTGCGGGTGAACTTCTGGTTGGCGCCGCCCGTGCACGTCCAGATTTGCATCTAGGTTTTTCAAGTTAGACGAGGATTTATAAAAATACAAGGATGCTGACCTGGTTACCGTTTGTCAGTGAACCTGACGTCAAATCAACGCAACTCGAGTGTGCAGTCCATTGGATGGTGCTGCCGGAAAGGGTCCATTGTTGGTTGGCGTTGTTCGTTCCGCAAGTCCACACTTGAAGCTTCGTACCGGAGGTAGCCGAGCCTCCTGTCACATCCAAGCACTGGTAGAGCATTTAATTGACATGCATATGGCAGTGGCCGAGCTCTTTTACCTTTGAGCCAAAGATCGAAAGAGCGCCGGTGCCAGTGACGGTCCATGCCTGAGAGGTGGATTCGGCACAGTCCTGAACGGTAACAGCCGCGCCGTCGGTGTTGGAGGCAGCAGCCAGACACTTGGCCGAGTTGGCGTTCGGGTGGATCTAGGTTTTTCAAGTTAGACAGGTTAATAAAAACAAGGATGCTGCTGACGTATTGGTTGGGTGTGGGTGTTGGTGAAGAGCCAGAGCCGGTGGTGGTAGAAACGGGCGGGGGCGCTGCAGTCTGACAAGGGATGGAGCCACCGCATGCAGCGCCAGGATCGGGCGTGCCGTCGCAGGTCCAGGCGGACTGGTCATTCACATATTAATAAATGTGGAAAAGGAAAACTCGTGAAACGCACGGTTTGCTGTTGGGGAACACCGACGATTTGGTAGGGCGCAACGCCAAGACAGTCCGCGAGCGTCACAAGCTAGCTCGGTGTTAATGAGTAGGTCAGCACAGTTCACCGGCACTATACCTTGTAGCCCTTGCTTTGGAAGAGGTTGATAGCGTAGGGGACGAGTTGTGTCGGGGTTGTGTCTAAACATGATCAGCGAGGAAAGGTATAGAGAACCTCTGCGCACCAACGGTCTCGTGCTCCAAGATGAGGGCATTCTTGGGCTTGGAGGACGCGACTCCGTCATACACACTCTTGGAGAAAGCTACTGTAGCACCGTCGGCGTCCTCAGTGTCCGTGTCCCACAAGGCCAGAGATTGGCCTCGAGCAGCAGCGATGGACTGAATGTTGCCGTTGTAAGACCCGAAAGGCGGCCGCATGAAAGCCTTGACACAGCGTTAACTAAAACGACAGGAGCAACGCAGCTCTTACCGGCCGAATACCTGAACGTGGCGTTGAGGACAAAAAATGCGGAAACATGTGTGTCTCTCACCCAAAATACGCGAAAGAGCCTCCTCAACACGGTACATGCCATCTTGAACTTGTGCAGTCGAGAGGCTTGTCAGATCCGCATGGGACCAGGTGTGGCTTCCGATTTGATGACCAGCGGCGTATGCGTACTTCATGTCGGCAATGCGCGCAGAGCTGTAGATGCAATCGTAGTTGTTGCCGTTCCAGAAGAATGTAGCCTTGGCACCGGCGGCGGTGAACTGGTCGGATATGCTGCGGAGGTGCGTATATGGCCCTGAGCAATGGGTGAAAACTGAGTGCGATGCGAGTTCAGAGGGTTTACCATCGTCCTAAGGAGTGATGTGAGTTGGGAGATGATGCCGGCGCAGGAGCAGCACTCACAAAGGTCAGTGCAATTTCGTTGGAGTTTATGCATTTGTCGTAGACTTGGGGCGCACGGATTTCCTGGATAGGGATGGTGAGGGACAGCAAGAAAGACTGGGGGGAGAACGGACGAGGTGAGAGTGGCCTTGAGGATGAGCGAAAACGGCTGAAAGAGTGAAAAGAGCGGAGAAAACGAAACGTATCGAGGACATGGCGGGCGACCTCAAGCAGGACAGAGGGGCGCTGACTGTTTATATACTTAGACCCCATATTTTTCCATATTACGCGTATGTTCCTGACAGGAGTGTCTTAGGATAGTCGCTCGGAAACCTCGTGTCGAGATCCGAATCATTCTGTTGATTGAGTCGATGCGGCCGAAGTACGGCCGCACTGCAAAAAGTCGGTCTGCCAGAAAGATGCTGCTCAAGGAGTAGTGGAGAGTTTGTGACATGGGTGACCACTGTCCAGCAATGTTTCACAGAAACAAGAAAGAAAAGAACAACTCAGCTGCAGGCTTTCGCTGCATTTACCAAGTCAGCTAGATGCACGGCGACCAGCCGCCGAACGTCCAATTTGGCAGGCTGACGGCGCCAAGCCAACTGGCACCAGACCCGCGACCAGTTGCAACAGGTCTCACTCTGCGCAGAGTGAATGTACCAGGTTTCACTCCTTTCAAGCCGCTTCATGAAATGCAATCGAAACGCCCGACATGTATTAGTCTGGACGCCGACTGCGATGACCATGGGCTTGGACGACGCCTCGACCCGACACGGCGTCCCCTGGCCGTATTTTGTACCCCGACCCAAGTTCCGTCGCTTTCCAGGCCGGTCCGAGTCCGTCCCACCGTAGCCGTGTTCCGTTCATGTTTGGCGAATTGTAGCCGACACCTTGGTCCAACTAGACTGAGGCTTGGTTGACCTCAGTAGACCTCGGTAGACTCGAGCCCACCGAACGATTATTTGGGGACAAATCAACTTTCACGGCAAGTCATCTGGAAGTCATAGGCTGGTATCGAGCCTAGGCAGGCCGGCTCTAAAGCAGCGGGAATATGTGCCTCGGGTTCTGTGTGTGTTCATCGCGCTACAGCAAGATTGCTGCAACAACAAACTGCTTGTGTGGCCAGTTCGACATTCTGGCGGATACCAGGATCGAACAGAAAGCTAATTAGAGGGTGGATGGTGTTCAGAGAACTCATGGCAGGGCATTTCTTCTTGAAAGGACAATCGACATGAGTACTTGCGGATTATTATAACTGCATTTGGCTGGGAACTTGTGTGATTTTCTTCTGAGTACTCGTGTGTTATACCGAATGTAATCTAATCTTTGTCGTATCAAGTAAGGGGCAATGGGTGTGACGTCACACCGATTGCCTCTTTATCCGAGCCACGACGCGCACATCTCACGAGGCGACGCGCCATGATGCTCAATAGCCTTCGCAGACTGGATGATCGTCCCGTGTCTGTCCCGCCCATGGCTTCCTCGAGGTCCGAACCGCTCAACCCCCGACCGTCTTCCATCCCTCCCGGAAGCGTAGCTCCTCATCGGGCCTTGACCGAAACCCAGAACCTTCAAAGCCCACAGCAGACGACGTCCCTTGACCTTATGTCTCATCTACAGCGCTCAGAGCTCGCAGTGGTCAAGTCCAGGGTTGGAAGCGTGTTGAGTCGAGGTTTTATCCTCAAGACGGACCACTATCCTTCAGGTATGTTTCTCAACACGTGTACTACTGGTATCAATACCTTTCAGGACGCGCTCTTGACCTCGCTTTGAACGTCCACGGAGCCCCGAACTTCCGTGCACCGCGCGTGGGCAACTTGAACGTGTTCGGAGTCGCCCAGCCACGTACTCAAGGCTTGCGTGCCATCCTGGCTGTCCTCAGGTGTCGTCCGGGAACTCCTGATCCGTCCCATGTCGTCTGGTTCTCCACTCGCGAAGAGCCGATAGGTATGCACGTTCATTCACAGACTGTTCCCAAACTCATAATGTGCAGTATACATTTCCGGCCGTCCATTCGTCCTACGAGACGTGTCCCAGCCACGACGGACGTTGCTGCTTTCAGACCGCGCCGAAAACCTGGAAGCTATAGAAAACCGGATGAAGGACGATATCTTGCAAGAAGCTGCGCGGTGCGTTTATCAAACTCAAAAGTTTTGCCGAACTCACGCCATGCAGATATGGCGGATTAATCTTGACGCATAATGAGATGGGTAAAGTAGCGTTGTTCTCGGCAGCGTGCATACGTTGATTCTTGGCTGCAGCTGCAGACTCGGGTGAGGGCGCGATCCTCCCTACATGGACGTCAGTCGACAACACAAATGTTCGCACTTCACGCGAGCTTTGGAGTCAGTTGAAGACAGATGGCTGGAACGTGGATGTTGGTGCCTCATTCCTCTGTTCCTTCCTTCACTGATCCACGGCAGTACCACCGGTCGGTGCATCGCACATCTCGCGAACGTTGGACCTGATCTATTTCAGCATACCTATAGCTCCCGACCGACCCATCGAAGACAACTATCTTGACGCCTATCTGCGCGTTATTCGCACGACGGATCCGCTGCGTACCGCACTTGTGTTCTCGTGCGGAATGGGAGCGGTGCGAACAACGTTTGCAATGGTTGCCGCGTGTATTGTTCGCCGGAAGCAGCTCATCGTCCGCGGTCTCGCGGACCCTTATGCAATGAAAGGAACTTCCAATACGCCGCTTGCGGCTATTGGAACGCCCACCAGTGGAGCGGTACGTGGAATACAATCTTAGGCATGATCATTTTTTCGAGCATCGTACCAGCCTTCCAGCCAAGAGACGGAACTGCGCATCTTGCAGGCGCTCGAACAGGCGAATGCGCAGCAAGATCTCAGCACGTCGCTATTACGATTGACCTACTTGCTACAGCAATGTAAGCTTACTAACCCCACCTTTCTACTTGCCTCACCACAACAGGCCTCGAAAATCACAACTCACAATCCGCAATAGAACTTCTGATGCGGCAGCCCGCACTACTCGAAAATCTTCGCAAAGCACACACGGGGAACTATGGCGTCATTTTGAGTCTTCTCGGCTGCCTCGACCATGGATTGCAAGCAAAGCGACTTGTGGATCGAGTCATTGATGCGAGTGAGATTTGTTTTGTCCCTGTGTCGAAAGCTCACTAACGAGGGAGACCAGCCGACCAAGTGACCAATCTCCGTGAGGATATACTCATTCATCGACTGAAATACTCGATGACGAGTATGGATGAAATCAAGGGCGATGACCACCTAACCAAGGCTGTCAAGGCGATCGAGAAATAGTGCCAGGCTCTTTTTCCCTGTCGAACCCTCATCTCATTCTTGATCGTTAGTTTCTTCGTTATCGCGTTTGCGTCTTATGTCGATGGAACAAGCGACTTTTCGCAAAGTTTTTCCGACTGGTTGAAGGTGCATATAACATTTCGAGTTGGTTCGGGACATTGACACTTTTCATCTATTCAGGCTCGGACTGAGATATGGAAGTGAGCACGATCTGTTAAAGCTATGCTTGGAGTGCTTATAGGCGGCTACAGCCAAATCAAGTTCCTCCGTAAATCGTATGGCTCGAGACTCAACGTTTTCGCTCCGATCAACGACCTATCGTCGCTCTCCAAGTCCAACTGGGAGGACCGTACCCTGGTTCCTGGCAAGAAGAACGATGTGGCTATCGCGGGAGGGCGGATTCTTGGAGACGAGTATTCCACGCATGTGATCAAGGTGTGCCCGTGATTCTCCCTGCTCAAAACAATGTTGATATATATGTTGCGCTAGAACCGGAATGGAATCATCCTTCGCGAAGGGTCAGTGTACCTTGTCACTAGATTTTTGTCGTTTTGAACTTCTTCTAGCACCCTTTTGAAATCCGACCAATGGCTACGCGAATCCGCTCACGTCGACCACGACGTGCGTGGTGCGATCAATTTCCGCCGAGTCCCGGGTACATTGTTGTATGCTCTGGGCCAGCCCACACTTGAGGCGATCAACGAGGTCGTTTCGCGCATTAAAGCTGCTCATCCGTCTGCGCGTCGGATAATATGGATTACGCTGCGTGAAGAGCCGATCGTATATGTGAATGGAGCACCATACTGTTTGAGGAGGGAGGGATTCTCCTTGAGGAACATGAAGGGTGCGCTCCATATTAGTTCTCTAACTGAACTTATGACCGTTTATTTTCTTGTAGATTATGGTGGTATCTCGGCCTCGCGCCTGGAGGTCTTGGAAGAACGCTTGCGGGACGATGTTATTGCTGAACTCAAGACGTTTGGCGGCAGGTTCGCCTTCCGCGTCGGTCCGAAACGAGAACACTGACATTCCTTTCAGACTGCTACTCCACACGGAATCCGATGACGGCACCGTTATCCCGATATGGGAGGAGATTCAAGACGAATGCGAGGACGTCGTGGTGCTTAAAGACGTGATGGCGGCACACAAAGCCATTGATGGACTAGAGTTGGATTACTACCGCATTCCAATGACGGCTGAAAAGCCGCCGGACTTTTCTGATCTCCAGGACCTCATCGACGTTGTGCTCGCTTCGTCAAAAAATACTCCGATTGTAGTGAACTGCCAGCTTGGGCGCGGGCGGAGTACTCTTGCTTCGGCGAGTGCAAGCAGATTGGCATTTAATTTATGCTGAAGCCTCGTTTAGATCATCATCCTGCTCATCCGACAATGGCTCGAGTCTCGTAGACCACCTACAACCCCCGAAACGCCATTCACCATCATACGCTCGTTTTCCAAACTGTCCATCCCTCCGATGGAGTTGGATGAACCCAGAAAGAAACGCCATTCCTATCAAGTGATAAACAGTATGCTGCCTCTGCCTCTCTTCCCAACACCACCCCGCTCATGGAAATAGACCTACTCCGTGTTACCCGCAAGGGTCTGATCGTCAAAAGCGTCGTCGACGAGGCCATTGACCGTGCGGATGTCGTGTACAACTTGCGCGATGCCATCGAGGAAGCGCGTACCCGAGCGGACCAGGCAACAGATGAGAAGGAGAAGCGGAAACACGCCCAGAAAGGTTTGGACCTTCCCTGTACTTATGTTTGGCGAATCTGAATTGGTTTGGCAGGACTGCAAAATTTGCACCGATATTTCGTGTTGATGGTGTTCCAGGCATATCTTCAATCGACAGAACCGGACACTAAGCAGTCTTTTGAGAGCATCGAGTCGTTTGTGGGCCGACAGCCTGGTACGTGGGCAACATCACGTCACCAGTTGATTGAATCACATCGCCTAGTCATTCGGACCTTTGAAAACGAGCTGTTCGCAGACGGAGTGAATGCGTTGAAGCCCTTAGAGCGCGCATATGTCGCAGATGGCGTCGCACACCCTGACGAGGTCAATCAAATAGTCGCAAACAGATCCGGTGCCATTTTGTCGAGCTTCACTATCCTCAAGAACGACATGTTCTTGAATCTACAGAAAATGACGTTGCCAGAGTGCGTATTAGTTGCGGATACATGTTCAACCTAACGGTACCAGACGGATAGAGGGGTCTCCCAACTTCCGGCGACTTCCGTTGACTTTACAGTCCTCGAGTTCACCCGTTGGCAGCACCGACGCTTTGACTGTCGAGAAGATGGTATGCGGAAGTGGTATGCCCACAGTTGAAGGGTTAGTACTCCTCGCATGCCGCTTGGATCCCTCTTACACCGTGTCAGCCTGCGAAGGGCCTTGCTGCGAGTAGACGCAGGTCCGTCAGGCGAAAATAACGTTGTATGGACATCGTTGCGAGAGGTATTCCTTCTTCACTCTCGTTACTTTGGCTCTGACATGACCCACTCAGGAACCGGTCATCTACGTGGCCGGGAGTCCTCATGTATTACGGCTTTCAGCCAATCCCCTCGAGAACGTTCAGTCAGTACCTTTTCTACATTAGCGTAACAACTCTTACAAATATGTTCCTCGCAGATCAACCGGAGTTACGACAGCGATGGTCGAACAAATGGAAGAGAGCTTCAAGAAGGATGTGCTACGAGAGCTTCGAGCTAATCAGGGCAGGGTGCTGCTGCATGATGAGGTCGAGGAACGCCCGGGATCTTTCGCAATTGTGCCCATATGGGAGACAGTTTCTGAAGCAGACATTCTGACTCCGAGGGATGTATTTGGCTTGATGAAGAAGGAAGGGTTCAAGGTGTGTTTTGCTCGTTCCGACCACTACGCTGCGTAACCTGTTTGCAGATCGATTATGGACGAATTGCCATTGTGATTTTTTGTCATTCTGAAGTCGGGATTGTTAACTGAAAGCTGCAGACCGACGAACAAGCCCCACTCCCCGACGCCCTTTCTCAACTATTCGACCGCGTCCAATCAAACCTCCCTCAAGCTGGCGATTTCGTGTTCAATTGCCAGATGGGAAGAGGCCGGACAACCACAGGCATGGTCGCGGCGTGTCTCATTGCGACGATCGTGAAGTGGGATGGGAAGGAACCGCAACACGATTTCGAACAACCTCTAGAGGAGGACTCGTACGATTCCATGGATGGGCCATCGGAAGAAGAGGCGTATTTGCAAGGTACGTGGTTTGACCAGTTCGTAACAACACCGTTACTCAGCTAGACCTTCAGGAGAGTACAAGATCATCCTTCAACTCGTTGGCGTTCTGTCGCATGGAAAGCTCGCAAAGCGACTAGCCGACAGGGCGGTTGACTTGATGCAAGACGTGCAAAACCTTCGCAAGGCCATTTATGAGTACGTCCTTGAATAAGCCATGCGAATGATTCTTAGCTCCAATCGACGTAGTTACAAACTCAAAGTGGACGCTTGTGAAAGAGGTACGCTCAAGGAACAGAAGCTACGAAACAATGGTGTCAACTACCTGTGGGTTACACCTTCTTTGCGTGCCAACCTAGCTCTAAATGCACGGCACAGATACCGCTACGGGTCGCTCATTGTCTTTGCCAACTACCTCATCGGTCTGCAACGTACAAAGGCCAAGCCACAGCCTACGTTCACGGACTGGCTCAAGGAGCACAGAGAAATTACTAAACTCCTCGAAAGACGCTCTTTGGACTAGACCTCGTCAGCGTCGGAAATCTAGAATCGAAAAGAGGTTCGATCATGCAAAGCCGAGTCATAATGACCGTTCCACCAGGACAGTCATGCCAGGGAGAGCAGTAGCTGAGTGTTATTAGTACATACATTGTGTGGGTGTAGGATAAAGATAAAATAGATGCTACTCTTGATGATATATCATCATAAAGCGTCGAAGTTGATGTTGTGTGAAGCTCTCCTCCTCTCTAGTTCATCCTCGCGCTGAAGAAAGGTCAGCAAGAGCACCAGGGAAAACCTTCCCACGCACCTTCTCATTCAAATGCAGCACCAGCCAGATGATTGAAAGTAGAAGTAACGTCCCCACCGCAGCAGTCAGCGTTACATATGGGGTCAACTCTCCAGGCCGCAGGAACAGTTCGCGCTTCCACGCATCGCCCGGCCTTGACGGGGGAAGAATGACGAGCTTGGAATTAGGTATGACGCCCTCGATGTTGATGTAGTGCTGCTGCGTGTGCATGGTCGACCCGACGAACAAGTTCTCAATGTAGTTGTTCGTGCGTCCGAGGCCGAAGAACGAGTATGGAGTTTGAAGGGATTGATAGGAGGTCTGTGGGAGTTGGGCAACTGCACCGAGGTCGGCAATGAATATGAAATGGATGGAAGATGACTGACCTTGAGCAGCGTGTCGACCGCCTTTCGTATCTAGAACGGTATACTTGTACGACGCTCCTGAGTAGCTGACCCCGAAAGGCTGAAAGAAGCATTAGCCGCGGCACACATGCAAGATGCACCTCGTACATGGTATTTTTCTGTTCCGTTTGGACCATAACACCAGCCGTTACCACAAGCGCCATTCAAAACTACCAAGAAGTAAGCACTCATTAAACAAAATCAACAGGCCGAACACACCAATAGCCTTCAAGAAAAAGGCGTCGTAGTAAAAGTTGTTTTGCACGAACTGGATGTTTCCTTTACCAGATCCGCCGGTGCGTTGGATCAATATGTCGAGCGTGCCCTGTCGCCAAATTCGTCAAGTTAAAAACAAACGTAAGTGACTAACTCACATCTTCGTCCAGATCCAAAAAAGCAACTCCGCGGGCATCTTTAATCGCCTCAAGGGCTTCCGTTCCCTTCGTAGCCACACTCCAGCCGCGTCCGTGGCTGCATCCGACAGCACCAGAGCCACATGGAGCCGAGACGACCATCTTGGGGATGTGGTCCTGCCCAGAGGCGACGATAACCAGGAAGTCGGGAAACCCGTCGAGGTTGGTATCCCCGAGCTTCAGTGAGACGGGTACCGGTGGTGCTTGCGTGGTATCAGTGACGAGTAGGGAAGAACCGGGGAACAGCGATTCGAATGGTATCCGGCTGAAGTACTGCGCCAAGTTGGAGACGTGCTGAGTTTTACAAAACTGTACTCACGTCGTTATCGGCTCGTGGTGATAGGTCGAAGGTGAAGGTGGAGTCGGAAGTGCAGAGCTCCTCGGGCGGACGACATGAGTGAGCACCATTGCTTGATCCTAGCCCGCCATTGCAGAGCGGCAGCTGCTTATTGTATGCGACATTGATGGCGCAGTTGCTGCCCACACCGGTGGATGTCGAGACAGATGAGCAGGTGGTAAAAACCATGTCGATGGTCCCATCGCGATCTAGTTGCAGTGAGTCTTTCCACGCGTCAAGGCCAAAGAATGGGCTCACCAACATCTGCAAACGACACCGACTGCACTCCGGCTGGCATTGCACCCTGTAGTGCAAGAGAGAAACCGTCTGCTTTTTTGTTGACCCAAATTTGATATTTAGTTCCTCCTTGACCATCATCGCAAAGAAGGAAGACGTCTGTGGATTCATAAGACGATGTCTCGTCTGAGAGACATCCCATACCTGCGAGGCAATCGCCATCAAAGTCTACAACGGCGTTGCTGTGAGGATTTGCCGGTTTACATTGAGCTCCCTTGAAAGGCGCGTCACCGCTAAGAGGCGCAAGCAGTCAGAACGAGAGCAAAAAGAAAATGAGATGCACGCACACGTTGAATAATGACGAGTGTGAATCCGACGCGTTCCAGATGTTTGACCAGACTTGCAACGGCGAGCTGGAGCTTTGGGAAGAAGGTGTCGTTCCAAGAAGGTCTATCCTCATGTCGCCATCGACGTCGATGGGTATTGGCTGCGAAAGTGCGGACGTAGGAACGGTAAGAGGATGCGACACGTCTGGTTCTAGTGAGTAAGAGGGTAGGCCAGCAAAATGCGACGCACCAAAACCACCGCCAGGTAGCGCAGGATAGACGGAAAGGTCGAGCTGGTTGCTGGTAGAACTTGACATGACGAGTAGATCCAGCTTCCCGGAATGCGTAAAGTCACCCGGTACGACATTGTATATTGGGTTGGGAAGCTGGAAAGGCGACGTGGCCTCATAAACGAACTCTTCTAGCTGGATGTAAGCTGGCTGGAACCTCAACACGCCCAAGCCGCACCGTGATTCCACAAATACACAGTGAGGGTTCGCTGGTCAGTGCTGACGGTGAGGGCATCAAGGCTAGACGGAAGTGAGACGAGACGCGAAAATTGAGCAATGCTCACAATTGGTCGCCGTTGAAGTCGCCAAAAGCAAGTATGCGACCTTGCGCATTGATGCCCATTGACCCCGCGTCGACGAGAGAATTGCCAGAGAATCTCTTCGGAGGAAAGGGCCATATGGCGACCGCGGATTCGGTGAGATATGAGAGAAGAAGGACCCATAATGTCTTCCGCCGTCCAAGCAAATGGCGGTACATGGGAGTGGGTGATGCGCCGTCACGGTCACTCGCTCTTGGTTCTCGACGTTGAACTGGCTTCATCTGTGGGACTGGCACTTTATATTCGACCCTGCGAAACGAGTTCGAAATCATTTGTACGGAAGGAAAATGGCTCCATAGAAATCCATCTCGAGTCTCAGTACGAGGTACATACTCAAACTGATTTCCAGCGCGTACCCGACGTATGAACTTATTCCTGCCACCGCGAACGCACCATCCTTCGAAAACCGCGCGAGATACCACTCTCCGTCAGCTTCCAGACGAAGAGTACGTCGTTTTCCCATCTCTACACCTAGGACGATATTAACGCTCGCGGCTCCTTCATCCAAGGTGTGTAGTGTTGACCGACTTGCTCCAGGTCGGTCTACACTGGCTCACAACATCCAGAATCTCTCTTGCTTCCTTAGCCGTTTGCTATCTCCCTTTTCTCTTCCTTTCCCTTCTCACGCGCCAATGCCTTCGATGCTTTTTACACAGGCATTGTGCTAGAGCAATCCTCACCTCGCTCCTACAGTCGTCCACTCTGCCTCTCATAGACTGATTTCACAGTCTGACTGCGGGAGACAACCTCGCTCCTCTCTTTTGTTTCGGCGCTTTCTGTGTGTCGAGTCACTCACTCGTTGTTTCCATAGTTCTGCCACCTCCCCGACTCTCAACGCTCGCACTCTTTTCCAACTTGACTTGTGCTGCTACACACAGGCCGATCTACGCTGTTTCTTTTGATCAACGCTTTTCTGTTTGTATCGTTTTGAACACGCTTTCCACTGCAGATCTACCACCACCTCATTCCCAAGACTGGCTTTATATTGCAAGCAAGGAGATCAGAGATTACCAGCAAACAAAGCCGCGCCACTCAAGAGAACTCTGAGCTTCTCAAGTATTGCGATTGGGCTCGGAGGAGGCTGGCAGACGGACGAAAAGGCAAGATAGTTGACTTGGATTTGCCCGCATCTGCTCAAAGTACAAATATTATGTGTACCCACAGCTACCATCGACATCGGTGATGCAAAAAACGGGATCAGAGACCGCCAGTTCAGGAGCTAGGAGAGTTGCCCGCTGAGTTGCCGCTGGAGCACAACAAGGCGACAGATTATTGGCGACAGAATCAAAGCAACAAGTCAAAGTCACAGCTCCTTGGGGATGCCCTGGTCCTTTGGTGCCATTTTGGTGGCTTTAAATTCTTTCTCCGTGCCCTTGGCTTGTACAGTCGTGTCGCGTCAGACGTCGACTCGCGACTCGCAAAAACCATGGTGAAGCATTCAACTGCCAGGCAGGTTTGGAGAGGCGAATCCCAACATCTGCGCAAGGCACAGAGAAAAAAGTTCCGTGGCAGGTTCGGGGCGCGTCCTATCGCGTCGCGAGTCGCGACGACCGTGACGGTTCTTGCCGACTAGGAGTTCTTGCACATCAAACCGCCGGGTTTCAGATCGAGGCCCATATGGGGAAATTAACGCGTCGCTTTGGCATCGCTCGCACTGGCCCTCGGTTTAATTTTCTTTACTCAAGACAGCAAGTCCAGAGGAAGACTGGAAAGACACAAAGATGAACTAGTCACATCATTCACGTCGAAGTAAACCACATCAACCCTTAGTCGACGTCGTCTGCTTTTGCTCTGGCTTTGGTGGGGTCATTGATAGGTATCTCCAGGTATCTTGGCCAGACTTCATCCCCATTTGTTTCACCCTCGCTTAAATTTGCTATGTATAAGGATGGCTTTTCGACACCTTCTGCGCATTAACCATGGCCCAGGCACGCAAACAGTATCCCTTCCTCACCTTGGACCCAGCGGCTCTGGCTCCCAACGATACATCCAGTCCCATCTCTCCCGGCTTGTTGACGCCTATTAGTCTGGTGCTGTCGCCCGGACCCAAGAGCGCGACGAGTCCCAGGAGCCCTCTTAGTCCCCTCAGCCCCGGTCTTACGCGTATCATCCACCGAGCGCGTTCGTTGACTTTGCTCGGTTCCAAAAAAGCTCGACGGATCGACTCTGGTGTTGCGGCGCGTCTACCGCCCGAGCTCTGGATAAAGGTGTTCATGTGTATCCCGCTATACGTCCTGCCTTCGGTTACCCTCACCTGCCGAATCTTCCGCTCTCTCGCCCAGCCATTACTCTTCTCTACCATCTCCACTCATCCCGCCGCGCTCTCCTCCTTGGCTCTGCGTGGTCCGCAGACCTCCAAGTACCGCAAACGGATTACCGAGCGTGTCGATTTTTTCTTCTCTCCTCGCATCGTCCCCTCGGTTTACGAGTGCTGGATCTCCCCTCCTTCTCAGGAAGAGGACGGGGCTCCGACCGACGACCTGATCGACACTATTTTCGATTCGCTCTCCCTGCTTCCCAACCTCAAAGTTCTCAGCTGCCGATATGTGCGCCTCACTCCCCGCCGACTCGAGGTTCTGCAAAGGTTGCAGTTGACGACGATCAGCCTGGAAATGTGTTTCGGCGACATTGCAGACTTTGCGGTTGTCCCGATGCAGGCGGTGACCTTCAAATATCCCGACGCGTCGTTGCGTCGAGATCAAGCCAATCCTTGCCTTCTCTTCCTATCTCCCCAACACCTCGAGCAGCTCCATGCAACGACGACCAGCGTTCTGCCTATACTGGCAAGGTCGGAGCCATTCGAAAAATTGCGTACACTGAACATTCCTATCGAATGTATCTCCTCGAACGAATTTTTCATTCCGGCGCTTGCCCGTTGCCCCGCAGTGGAACACCTGTCGCTCCATACGCACGACTTCATCCCTCGCTCGCTCATCGAGTCCCTCCCCAATGGCATCCTTCCTCTCCTCTCCTCATATCGTGGCCCGCACCATTATGCCGCCATGTTCCTCCGCGGGCGACAAGCCAAGAGCGTCGACATTTCTGTCCGCTGCAAACCCGCCCGACTCGAAACGTCGCTCAAGGGCATTGACCGCACGCTCTCGGCACTCTCCTTTTGCCTTGACGGTGCAGAGCTGCCTGTTCCCCTCCTCGGGACCATCCACCACTCCTTCCCAATTCTCAAGTCGCTCACTGTCAGCGAGCCTGTTTTGTCTTCCGCAGACATCAACAGTACGCTCAACAGTGTTCCCCCGCACTACAACCTCGAGGAAATCACCCTACACATCCAAGGCCGGGACAAGTTCAACTTGTGGATTCCCCCGGACGAGGCAGCGGCGGACGCTGTCTCGTGCTTCAAAAAGACCCTACCGTCGCTGCTTAAGACCTACCCAAGCCTCCAGCTCGTTCGACTTTTGCATGGCCAGCAAGGTGCGCGCGTTATGTGGCGCCGTTCCACTGCCAGCGGTCTCTTCGTCCAAGTCTCGTAGGTTAGATTGTCCTTTGGGTTCGTAGTTATCATTATTCCGAGTTTTGTAGCTTAGCCCAGTATTTATTTGTGTTGCCAGTGTGTTGCCCATCTGTCACGGTCACGCCGTCATCCATGTCTCTTCAATACGCGACACTCGAGTCGGCGTCGCGGTCTGCTTCTGGTGTGCTTGACCTTTCTCACTCAAACCCATCCCACAGATGGCGTAACCTCCCTCCACCACCGGGATTCTCCAAATCCACCTCGGTACGCACCAAACAACAGCACATTGCACGCAGCATCATGTTCTGCAGTCCAAAAACCTCGGAAAGGCAGCCGCCGTTCGCTCCCCCGAGTCGTACAACGAGCTCAAGGAGAAACGCGCCCTCGACTTTGCCATCGCGCCCGCCAAGCAGCTCCCGATGCAGGCCTTTATGCTGTACATGTCCGGCAGCGGCGTGCAGATATTCAGCATCGGAATCGTCTTCATGTTACTGCTGAGTCCGTTCAAGAACATTGCTGGGATGAACGAGGGTGAGTTTACTTTGCAAGAGGGTTTCGTTCAACTGAAGCAAATAATTATAGCGTTTGCGCAGTTCGCGCCTTCGACGGCGGCGAATCCCAAGGCGCTCAAGACGCTCCCTGGACAGAAATTTGTCTTCGTTTTGTGCAACATTTTGACGCTGGTGGTTGGGCTGTGGAAGTGCCGGTCCATGGGCTTGCTGCCAGTGGGCACCGGGGATTGGTTAGCGTTTGAAACGCGGGGATCGGTGAGTTGCTTGCTTGACCTCTTTCACATCAATCCGAACGACGTCTGCGTAGGCGCCAGAAATGGCTTTATTCTAACTTATACCATGAATACACGGCGATTCAAGCACAAGTACTGTACAACGCGTCAGATAGATATTTGTTCTCCAAAACCACCAAGCGCTCTTCAAATCTCTACAAATTTCGAGTCAGCGACGAAGGGAAGAAGTAGAGAACGAAGCGCACCATGAGATATCCCTCACACATGTTTAGATTTTCCTTTTACTCGCACCGACACCAGCGCGAAGAGCGCTGAATGCTGCAATCAGTTCCTCCCGCTTTATGGAATGAGCCTGTCGGTCCTTCACGATCTCCCTCGTCGTCCCCATCACAACACGCTCTCCCTCCTCCGACCCCGACCCCCCGCCCCACCTGGCGCGCCTCGACCAGATGGGGCTCGTGTGAGCCCTGGACAGTACCGTCAAACACCCTCCTCGTCGCTGTCATAGAACTCGTCTTCCTCATCGGGCATGAGGGTCGTGAAGTCCACTTTGTAGCGCAGGAGGCCGCCGATGCCACCAAAGCCCTTGACGAACTGGGCGCCTTCCTGGGAGCGGTTGGTCACAAACTCGAGTTGAGCGCCAAAGTCCTTGTATTTCTCGGCGAACCACTCGAGCAGCGCTTGTGGCTCGGCAGCCTGCTCCATTTCGAGACCGGTTGACTTGTCGATGAACTTTTCGCGGTCTTTCTCCTGGTCTTTGTTGGCGTGGATGATGTTCTCCTCTAGACTCTGATCAATATCGACCAGATTATGGTTGAAGGGGATACGTACCGCCGGCAGCGTTGCGGAGAGTATAGCGCGTGATGTCGAGATTCTCCCAGACGATCAAGGTTTCCACGGCGCCGAGGTCGAGCGCCTTGAGAGTGTCCTCAATACCGAAGCAGTATTTGCCAGTGTCTTGGCTAATCTCGTCAAAGTACTTTTGGATGAGCTTCTTCTCCTGAACGAACTTGACGTTTGCGAGGGCATCCGCGGCCAATTCGATGGCCTAAAGGAACCATTATGTTTCGAGAAACGCCAAGGAAGAGGGGGGCATACCTGGTTAAAGCCGTTCTCGCCGCCATAGCTCACGTCGACGACCTTGATAACTTTTGCTGCGAGCCGAGGGTCAAACATGTCGCTCTGGCCGAGTTCGGTTTTGAAATCGGCGCTTCCCGCAAGGATGAGACCCGTGACATTAACCTTGTCGTTGCTGATAAAGTTCTGGACGGCAAGCTCGGCGACCTTGCGGACATAATTGTGACGCTTCTCGTCGCGAAGGCGAGAGAAACGGAGGGCGGACTGACCACCACGTCCGTGCTTCTTGGGGAGGTCGACCGTGAACTTGTGGAGGACGTCGCGGGTGTTGCCTGCGAGGGTCCCAAAGAGGGTACCGTTTCCGTCCATGACGATGAACCCGAAGCGGGAGTCGGACTCGAGGAGCTCCGAAAGGGCCTCTGTGTGGAATTTGTTGTCGCAGAGGTAGAGAGATCTGGTGAACGATGAGCGGATGCGGGCGATCTGAGGAATTGAATGCTGTACGTGTTGATGGGCTTGTGAGGCTCAAAGTCGAAGGAGACTTTCTTTTCCTTGCCCTCGTCGGTGAGGATGGTGCCGACGAAGAGGACAAGGCCATTGGGAGGGACTCTGTTGTACAGCTTGAGACGCTGCTGGGTGCTGGTGATGGCGGCGAGCACAGAGAGTCGATTGACGCGAGACTTGATGTTTGAGGCCGTCCCGTACTCCTGCGTCAACATGCCCGACGCCCGCGAGATTTGGTCCTGCGCACATTAGAGATGTTCTGTAGCCACGAAAATCGGGGTACCTTGGGGGGCAAGATGAGACTGATCATCGAAGTGCCGGCGCTGGGAAGGCCGATGAGAAGGGAGACAACGACGAGCAAGGGACCCACCCTCTGGCCGAGTCAAGGCTCTTAATGAGCTTCTTGATCTTCCACATCTGGATGTTCTGCTCAGCAGCATCGGGCTGGCTCATGGCGGACAGAGGCAAAAGCTAGGATCCGTGACGTCGTGACTGTCTAGCCAGCCGCTCTTATGAAACGGGCACTTGACTCGCCGCAACCGAGTTCCCGAAAACGCGTCCGCATCGACGGTCCCGGACCCAGCCGCCCCAATATAACCAGACTCGCACCGACCCGGCCCTTTCCAACGGTCCCGCGCTCAGTCTCTGCCACGGGTCCACGCTCAGCCCATACAGAGGGCAAGAACAGAATTTGCTTGACCCGCAAGACTCCACTGTCTGCCTATCTACGACGATGCAAAAAAGTCATCATCGACGACGGGTCAGTGGCACCGACTCACTTAACAAACAAACAAACAAACAAAAAACAGATACAAGACCCTGTATCTGAGCGCGATGGGCGCCGCAATACCGCATCTTCTCCAACTTTCTGTTGCGCTGCCGCCGATACTTCCATTCTCCCCTGCCGAGATCCATACCGAGGTCACTACCGGCACGGTCGAAGTTCAAGACGAGATAATTCCGGATGACGATGACGACGATATCGAATACAAGACACGCGCAAAGTCCACCCTGCTGATTGTTTTCAAGATCGGCGATGGTCGCGACACGCCGAAACCAGTAAAGGGCGTCAAGCCAGCTGCAGACGGGTCCAGGCGCGTCGTGTTTGCGGAGCCAGATCAAGAAGATATGGATGCTTCCATCTTATCAGATATCGTCGCTTAGAATTACAGTGTGCATTTTCTTCTTGGCCTAGCCTCGGCTGATTTTTTTTGCATTAACACACCCGTTTCACTGGTTCTGCTGCTCCTTCTGCTACTTCCACGCCTGTGCGAAACTGACACCGTCATTCGTCGCCATCCCTTGGCAAATGGTGTTTAAATATCCGCTCTCCCACCCTTCCGTCTCTTAAGCCCCCATTGGAGCCCTCCTCTCCATCCCTCACCATGACCACCCAGACTATCACTGTCCCCAAACAGCCCGACATCTCCTACCACCCAGACGAAGAAAAATTCCGCGCTCGAACCGCTCGTCGTCTCGCCGAGGATCGTACGCTCCTTCAGCAGCCTCTACCTGCGGGGTTCCCTGCTCGGATCGATGGTCCCATCGTCTGGGAGGGAAAGGACTGGACGGAAGAGTCGCAGTGGGTCTACAACCTCTCTCAGCAACAGCTCGAGGAGATAGACCATGCGCTGGCACACTTTAACAGCAAGTCATACCTCTGGTTGTAACCTATTCCTCACGCACGATAGGTCTTGACAAACCGTTGGGCCATGTCAGCCGCGAAACCTTTCCGCTCCCAACGCTCTCAGCGGAACTCTGGAAGCTCGCTGAAGTGTTGTATAACGGCCGTGGATTTTTCGTGCTGCGCGAAATTCCCATCGACAAATACTCACGCAAAGACCTCGCGATCGTCTACGCCGGTCCGTACTTGCCGTCACCTTTCTTCCCTTGCAATTCATCTGGGACCAGGCATCTCCTCTCACGTTGGGTCGGAACGTGGACGGCAGGACGGGACGAATGCAGTCCTCGCGCACATTAAGGATCTGCGCGTCTCGCACGCCCATGAGAAAGGCGGCATTGGCAATGCGGCGTACACTACCGACAAGCAGGTCTTCCACACTGACATCGGTGACCTCATCGCGCTTCTCAGCATCCAGCAGTCGGCGTCGGGTGGCGTGTCGCGTCTGGCCAGCAGCGGTTTTGTCTACAACGAGATTGCCAAAACGCGTCCCGATTTGATTGAAGTGCTCAAGAACAACTGGACCCTCGACCGGTATGTACGCTGGCCTCTGAGACGCTTGCTTATCCCATGTCAGATTTGGCGGCGACCCACCGTATGCGGAGCGACCCGTCCTGTACAACGAGGACGGACACATCGTCATCCAATACTCGCGGCGTCACTTCACAGGCTACGGCGAGCAGGTCCGCAGCCCGAATATCCCACCCATCACGGAAGCCCAGGCTGAGGCGCTTGATATGCTGCATTTCCTGGCAGAGAAACACTCGCTGGGCCTCAACTTCAAAAAAGGCGACATCCAGTACATTAATAGCATGGGGCTGCTCCATGCACGCGACGGCTTTGTCGACGACGTGGAGCATACGTGAGTTTCTTCTCTAGCTTTCTGGCGCTGGTCTCAGGCCCCTGCGAAATGGTGACTGACCTGCTACCAATAGGCGCCATCTCGTTCGGCTTTGGCTCCGCAACGATGAATTAGCGTGGAAAACTCCCAAACCGTTGGAAAAGTCTTGGAAACTCCTGTACTCGGTCCCGGCGGACGCTCAACGGTTCCCGCTGGAGCCCGAGATCAGAAGGTTGGCGACTGGTGCAACCAAGTGATTTTATTCCAAAGTAGTAGCGTACGAATCGCCGTAGAAATAAAATAGCAGGCAATCAGTGACACGTCGGTTAAAGATGCTTTTACGCTGCATACGATGGCTCCAGGCCAAGGTCATTCAACGCGCTGAGCGTCTCCTCTTGCTTGTCCTCGCGGCCGGTCCCATTCCCAAGCATGTTGCCTTCGTCATGGACGGCAACCGCCGCTATGCGCGTATGAACCATAAAGCCATCGCCCAAGGCCACAGCGACGGCTTTGTTACACTGCGACGCGTAAGTTTTTTCGACTTGTCGCTCCCTGAATCCAGCTATACGCTGTTCAAGCTCCTCGAAACGTGTCTTCGGCTCCAAATTCGATGCGTCTCGGTCTACGCTTTCGCGATGGACAATTTCCGACGGTCGCCGGAGGAAGTCGACCATCTCATGCACCTGGCACACGACAAGCTTATGGAGATGTCCCAGCATGGGTACGTCGTGCTTTCTTCTGAATCTTGCGTGCATGCCTCATGGTTTGTACAGACATATTCTGGAGGAATACGGCGTACGACTGAACGTCCTCGGCAGAACATCTCTACTCCCCGAATACGTGCAAGAGGCGATTCGACACGTTGAAGAGGTTACGCGGAAGAACGATAGATATGTCTCTTTTTTTTTCTTCTCCGCCGTGGAGACGAAAGCTGAACTGTTACTTTCCACAGCGATCCTAAATATCCACATGTCGTATTCTGCGCAAGATGAGATGGCTGCGGCTGTGGAGTCGGCCATTTGCCTCTCTTTGAAAAAGTCCCCGCAAAGCGCGTCGGAGATGTATGTTGTTTGTTTGTTTCTTTGCGTTGGAACGCGCCTGACGCAGAGCTGCAGCTGTATAACGGAACAAGATATCGACGGGCAACTCCTAACGTCTCTGTCCGCGAGCCCGCCACTTGAAGTCCTCGTGCGTACCAGCGGCGTGAAACGATTGAGCGACTATCTATTGTGGCAGGTGCGGCGGAACCTCATTTATCTTCGCGCAGCTCAGAAACCCCAAACAGTGCAACGAAAACACCCAAATACACTTTGTAAAAACCTACTGGCCGGATTTTGGTCTTTTGGACTTTGTGCCCATCTTGTTGGATTATCAGCGGAAAGTTTGGAGCAAGTAGAGAGATCTTAGAACCATATTGTACTGTACAACTAATCCTGTACATTGAGCAACCAGCGCTCGAGGAAATGCAGCTTGGCTGCATTTGTGAACTCAATAACGCTCTTCTGCCCGAAACCATGACCTTCCTTTGCGCAAACCATCAACTCTGTATGGACACCGTTCTTCATGACCGTCTGCCACATCCGAATAGCCTGGTCTACAGGGACCCGACTGTCCGAGTCGCCATGAGCGATCTGAAGTGGCACCGTAATCTCCGAGGTACGATTCAGCGGCGATATCCGTTCCAAAAACGCCCGGATTTCGGGAATGCGCTCATCTCCGTACTTGCCTCGTCGATGATCCGCGCGACTGGGCGCCGTCTTCTCAAGGAATGAGGGCCAGTGGGCGATGGGGAAGTTGGCCAGTCCGCAGGCGAATCGGGTGGGGAAGTGGATTAGGGTGGCCTAGAGGAAGGAGTGAGTTGAATTCTTGTAAATTCACAATTTCATACCAGAGTCATATAACCACCGTCTATGTTTGGTCAGTGGGAATAACTAACACTGAGGAAACTGTACTGACATGAACCGCCCATGACGGCGATGCGCGTTGCATCGAGCTCGTTCTTCATGGTTTGTTCGACGTGATCCAATAACGCCCCGATGTCTCTGAGAACAGAAGATCGGCAACTCAATCCAAATCTCTAAACAGAACTGCATACTTGAGCGAGTCCTCCCTTTTCTCCACGGAATCGGCCGCCATGAAAAATTTGCCATAACCGCGGCTGCCACGAACATTCGGGAGGATAACAGCGCAACCAAGTTCATTCGTGATGTACCAGTGGATGCGCATCCTTCTATTGGAGTCGGATTGACCTGAAGCTTGCGTTAAGAACGGAGAGAAAACCACATGTCGACGTACCCTCTGGCCCGCCATGAATATCAAGGACGAGGGGAACGATCGTTTGCCCGTTTGTCGGATGGTAGTACATACAAGGAATCTCCAGTCCATCGAAGCTCTTGAAACGAATGAGTTTCGAGGGGAAGGTGGGGTAGGAAGGCGGGATCGGGGTGGCTTGCTTGTACGGAGTAATAGGCACGGAGATGTACGCGCCGCCGGCCTCATCTGTCTTTAGGTTCTCTGGTACGAACCAGCCTTCGAGATCCAGACGAGCCAGGTGGCTCTGGGACAAATGGGAGCGGAGCGTGACAACTAGCTCGTACGGCTTCCCGTTCTTGGCGTTCGAATTGACAGTGAATTGACCTCCTTCCCACTGCGGCTTGATTTGAACGATTTGGTCTTTCAAAGGACCACGCAGCGGCCATGCGAAATAGCTGGTGTATCCGTCGACGTTGGCTTGGAAATAGACGCACTCTGAGTTGACGGCTAAGCGAGAGCAGTCCCACGGGATTGGACGGATGGACTGGAGACTGGGTTCTGGTGTGGTAATGTGCAGGACCGAACGTGTCTTGATATCGTACGTGTAGATTGATTGGAATGCGCCGAAAGCATCTCCAAGCAAGTAAAGCAAATGAGGACGGTCCAGGTCACGAGAAAAAGACGATAAGCTGAAGGCGGTTTCGGACTCCTTCTCCGTTGCATTGGGTAGAAGAATTGGTTCAGGGTGACCGCCAGATGTAGGGACGATGAATATGGGTCTGAGTGCGGACGTTTGCACGTCGATAAGGAGAAGGTATTGGTCGTCGATAGAGATGCTTCCGATAGCCCATCGCGAGTGACCTTTCTCGGGCAGCGGTGTCACAAGTCGCGAGGGTAAGGTGAATGGCTGTGAATTCGCTACCGTTGCGGGTTTCGAGTTCACAAGCTCGGAGATGTAGACGAGGAGGTCTGTCCCGTTTTCCTTGTTGGAGACAAATGCCATGATCCTGCACAAATGGTCAGGAATTCCTCCGCAGACGCTGGAAATTCTATACTTCTGGGAATCAGAAACAACGATGTTCTGGTATTTGTGCTCGTCATGAGTTATTTGTTCAATTCGGCCACCAGGAGAGTTCTGCAGTTCGCCATCGATTGGTGGAATGGGGGTGTCGTCGTCCTCCCAGTAGCGCCACAGCTGAAAGTATTCATTCCCGTCGAGGTCCATGTTGAAGACGGCTCCTCCAGGTCGCCAAATTCCACGCCAATCGTCCCCCACAATCGGATGAAACGCGGCGATAATTCGCCCGCCTCCAAAGTCAAAGTGTGTGATTCTGTCCCTGCTTTCAACCTGCGGGTCCAAGGATATGCGATAGAGTTCTTCGACTTGAGAGTCTTCGGGTCGATGCGAGATGATTGCAGAACCCTGTCCATCGTCACCCTTGCGCGGCTTTTCGAAACAGGTGAAGCCGAACCCTCCATGGGATGTTGAGCAAAGATATTTTGGTCCAAGGAATATGTACCTCGAGCAGCAGCCTCGTATTTACGCATATCATCGAAGATTCGTTGGGGAACTGGATTCATGTTAAAGGCTTTAATCTGCTCTGCGGGCTCCGTAAACTCGAGCCCAGTATAGTCGTAGGGAGCAGGCGGGGCCATGGTCGTCGAGGAGAAGTTCCAATTCTATTCTGGTCCGTCAGGCGCATTGTGCAATCATGATTGAAGTTATTCAGAGGTGTTAGTGAGAAAGATCGTCCTAGCAGCAAGCGAATATCAACAGGCATGAGACGTGCCCCATTGACACCGACCATGGCCTGCCTGCCAGTGCGATGAACATGAGGAGTCGTCGAGGACAACTCGTTGTGGGAGCAAAGAGGCCTTGCCACCGTGACGGCGGCTTGCATTCGGCTGTCACACATCGCTTTGATGCTTCCTGATGTCCTTCGATAATGCCTCCCACACTGAGCCCTGACCCATTGGCGGATTATGACCTCTCAAGGCCTATCGACACCCGTTTCGGACTCCGTCAAGGTCTAACTAGCTATGGCGATCCCCACTTCTCTCTCTTTCTGCGAAAAGCCTTCATCAAAGCAGCTGGCTACGGCGAAGATGCACTTGCACGACCAGTAATTGGCATCCTCAACTCTGGAAGTGGCTATAATCCATGTCATGCAAACATACCCCAGCTCATCGAAGCTGCGAAGCGTGGCGTTCAGCTTGCTGGGGGTTTGCCCATCGACTTTCCGACCATCTCTCTACACGAATCGTTCGCCTCACCCACGAGCTTCTACTTGCGAAACTTGATGAGTATGGACACAGAAGAGATGATCAACGCTCAGCCCATGGATGCTTGTATTATGATAGGCGGATGCGACAAAACCATCCCAGCGCAGCTTATGGGTGGCTTATCAGCGAACAAACCAGTACTCGCTCTCGTTACCGGGCCCATGATGCCTGGCTCGCACCGGGGAAAGCGCATCGGAGCGTGCACGGACTGTCGCAATAATTGGGCAGCGTACCGTGCCGGTGTAATCGATATTGAGGAGATTGCTGCCATCAACGACGAACTGGTTCCTACAGTGAGTACCACGCTGCTATCGGCAGTATATTCCAAACTTGTTACAGTCCGGAACCTGCGGTGTAATGGGAACGGCCAGCACGATGGCCTGTATTACGGCCGCGCTCGGCCTCATGCCATTGCAAGGCGCTTCTGCGCCTGCTGTTTCTTCGGCTCGTCTTCGAATCGCAGAGGAAACGGGAAGAAATGCTGTGTCTGCCGTGTCCGATGAGCATCGTCCGCAGCACGTACTGTCCCGAGAGTCGTTCCTGAATGCTATCACGGTGCTCCAGGCTATCGGGGGCTCCACCAACGCAGTGGTACATTTAATGGCCATCATTAACCGACACCCAGCTGTTGCGGGGACGATTAGTTTGGACACATTTGACGAGATAGGCAGGAAAACCCCGCTGCTCGTCGATCTCAAACCCAGTGGCGACAACTACATGAACGATTTTCACAACGCGGGAGGCATGATCGCGTTACTGCAACATTTGCGTCCGCTCTTACATCTGTCCGCCCTCACCATAACCGGGCAAACTCTTGGAGAGGTTCTTGACGCTTCTGCGACTCACGATTTCCCATTCTCTCGCGACATTATCCGTCCAGTGGACGACCCACTCTATCCTTCCTCCTCCATTGTCGTTCTTAGAGGCAATCTTGCCCCGGCGGGTGCGGTCATGAAGGCATCCGCCTCAAAGGAGCGACGTCTTCTCAACCACGCTGGTCCCGCTGTCGTCTTTTCCGACACGACCGACCTCGCACTGCGCATCGACGATCCGGATCTCGTCGTGACTTCAGACTCTGTCCTCGTTCTCCAGGGAATTGGCCCAATTGGCCATCCAGGGATGCCCGAGGCGGGCTTGATTCCCATTCCGCGCAAGCTGGCCGCTCTAGGCGTCCAAGATATGCTTCGTCTCTCCGATGGACGGATGTCCGGCACCGCGGGTGGAACGATCGTATTGCACATCTCTCCCGAGTCAGCCAAAGTCGACTCTATCTTCGGGGTTGTGCGAGATGGCGACATCATCCGATGCGACGTCGACAAACGGCTTTTAGCCCTCGAAGTGCCTGATGAGGAGATTTCCCGACGTATTTCGGAAAGAATGGCGAACCAGAAGGAAGTTACAGTGAAAAAGAGAGGATACAGAGGCCTCTATGAGCGATGTGTAAACCAGGCGGAGGATGGAGGCGATTTCGATTTCCTTACGGCCGCCGGTCCCTAGTTATATCATGTTCTGACCGACTCGGTTTCTTTTCGCGCCGTATCGTTTGACATAGTACAACAACTCTCCGCTCTGTGTCTACGGAAAAGGCGACGGCCTTCCCTAGCATGCTTTCATCTCTCAGATATCTCATATCGCGCGCCCTTATGGAAACAGTGTAGACGCGCAACATATTCTGAATCTAGATATCGCCCGATGCATCTCTCTTACCACGGAGTCAAAGTGGCGTCAAGCTGTCTGGATAATGAACGCACCGCATTAACAATGTAATCTGTGCTTCTTCATTCGACTATCTTCAACTATCTCGCCTGATGAACAGGTTCTGCCATAATCCTAGGACCCAGGCCCAGGGAAAATAGCCGCAAGTCGGCGCAAAAGCGCGTTTAGAATGTGGAGAACCGGACCCGCGTCTGTGCCTTCCAATGACCGCGCACGCTGCGGCGAGCGCTCTCAGACAGCCACTTGGACTGCTCAGCGATGGTGGCGCGAAAATTGGCAGCACACATTCGTTCCAGTCTCAAGTCGAATCGGGCAAGACTTAGATGGTGTATCGGTTGCGACGGCAGCGCCGATTGGAGGGTGGCAGGCGCGACATCAGCGGTTGAGCAGTCCGGCTTGCATTCCCGAAGGAAACAAGAAGCCGCAAACGCGCTTCGGCGCGCCGCATTCAACAGACCCTCGATGCGCTATCGCCGATGCGAGGGACATCAGCTTCAAATGAGGCAGAGCGCTGTTGATACATGACGACATTGTCCGCAAAAATTCTGTCTGTCGAACCTTGACGCGGTCGACGTCGGTCCTGTGGTGGCTCTAGCACGGCGGCATGAGGGGCATCTGTCGCAACGGGCTTCGCACAGCAGCCGGGATAACGCAGGATAAGAAGTCACCCATTTATTTCAAGACACAGTACAGAATCGGGCATCTTACCCGAATTGCGGCCCTTGAGGCGGAGGTGGCATCATCTGTCCAGGACCAGGGAAGGGAGTCGCAAAACCAGGAGGTGGAGGAGGAGGGTATCCAGCACCAGGATACATCGGCATGTTTTGTTGTGGCGGAGGCATACCATGCATCATGGGCATGGGAGCAGCCATGCCGGGCGGAGGAGGAGCTGGAGCCATTCCACCCATCTGTATCGTAGGTAGTATCGTTTGTTGTGGCGTGAATCCAGGAGGGGGCGGCGGTTGGGCGAGAGCACCAGCAAATTGGCCTTGGAATTGATAGGCTGGAACTGGACCGAAGCCGAGAGGCGCGATTGGACGGCCGGCGGGGATCGCGTTATTCTTGCGAGCTGCGTACAGTGGTAAGTGGATAACGACAACAAACATTAATAGGAAACGAACCTTGGGAAACCAAGAGACGTTCGGCTGCAGTGCCGTGCCTCTCACCTTTGCCGTCCTTTTTGAAGGCATATTGAACGGTAATGGCTTTGTTCATGAGGAAAGACCCATTCATAGCCTCGACAGCAGCGTCAGACGCCTCGAAATCGATGTAAGATACGAAACCGTAGCCTTTTGAGGTGCCGGCCGAAGGGTCTCGGGCGATCTGGGAGCGCATTAGCCAGGCACATAAGGCCAGGAAAGCGACGAACATACCTTGGCGGTGGAGGCCATGATGCCGAAGGCACTGAAGGTGTCATACAGTAGCCGCTCGTCGACATTCTCATCGAGATTTCCGATAAACAAGTTTGCGCCGACGTCGAGTTGTTTCTTATCAGAAGACGCCTAGTGAAGGAATAGGATTAGTGGAGACGAGAATAAGGATGCAGACTTGGCCCACCTTGTTAACGCGGATGGGTTTTCCCCACAATTTAATCTGGTTCATGATCTTACAGGCATACTCCGCGTCCTCTTCGGTTAAAAACTCGCAAAAGCCGTAGCCTTGGTGGGCCATGGAGACACGGTCTTTGGGCAGATGCACGTTGACTGGTATTTTGAGCAGCTGTGATGCACGGAGGGTCGATAACTCACCGACTGGCCCAGCCTGCAGCATCAACTCCCAGACGAGGGCGTCGGTACACCGCTCGTCGAGGTTACCCTGAAGAGGGCTTAGGACAAGGGGCATACTGGGAGGAAGACACGTACGAGATACACGGTGGCCTCTTGGTTGCGGTCATCCTGAGGACGCGACATGGTCGTGACTGAGCGAGCGTGTGACGCTTCGCTGCTTGGCTCCAACCAACTTGACCATCCTTGGCCTACATTGCTCGCTCGCTCCACACCAAGATTCTGCCATCCTTATCTGCCGCAGCAAGCAACCCTTTCAAAGCCCGCTCATTTTTGTTTCTTTCGGAAATAATTCAACATGCTCTGTGATCAAGATTCCAACACTTTCCGCTCTTGCCCCGTCTTCGGAATAATTACGAACGTCACATCCGTATCGCAGGCGTTCCCGGAGATGTCTGTTGTCGAAACGGCCTTAACTCGCCCGTCGTCTGACATATCACCTCATTCCACTGTTGTTTGAGGGTTTCTCGACCTGTGCGGTGATTTCTACACGTCCGGCAAGATAGATGGTCCCTCATATTTAACGCGAAACATGCTCGGTCTTTCAACCACCTTTTCGTCGTCCCTCTGTCCCTTGCCAAACGAAAAAGTCCTCCAGACCAAAGATGATTGGCACCAGAGCTATCCTCCTCCTGTTTGCCGTCTTCCTCTTCGCCTACATGGTTATCGCTGCGCCCATCCCTGCTGACGCTGGACTGGTCAAGAAGACCCTCAAGCAGTTTGTGGCCAAGCGCGGCGAGACACCTTCGCGTGTCGGCCGTGCTGCTGCCGTGCCCTCTGGATACAATGCTCGTGGGTACGTTGAATACCACCCTCCATCGCACCACCTCGATACTAACCCGCCCTTCTCAGCGTTACCAAGAGAGATGATGCCGCCCTCCCCAAGCCATCCAAGTACGTCCTGCTGATACCTCTTCGTTGTGCTAACCTGTGGCGTGTCGTAGGGGTTACAGACGTTAGACGGCCATTTAACGTCGTTCTGTCATCCACCCTTCGCGACATATTCCATATCATTATGCAGGCTCTGTTGTCCAGCTCCAGGCCACATTCTATCCTATCCTATCGTCCTTCCGTCGCGCTGTATCTCCCCATCCATACACGTTGTCTCACTAGTAGACCAGTTTGCCTCGTATCTTTGCATCGATATTCTCTTTGTAACGTACAGGGACAGTGAAAAATATTTCAAATGTAAAATGCCCCCACACGTCAAACAAAATTAGTCCTTCATTTTGGGCACAAGTAATATTGGGACATTCTAACGAGTCATGAACGACTCGGGCTACCAAACCAGCTAACAAGGACGGTGTGGGTTTTAGCATAGAC